>SJYT01013540.1:82308-113941 GCA_006410635.1 Cephalophus harveyi | reverse complement strand
CTACCCACCCCTCTAACCACCCCCCACCCTTGGCACCATGGAGGATGCAGGCTCTGCTTCATATACATCATTAACATCTTGTGATTATAAGATCATTTAATATTTCCAGAACATTCTCCTTTTATCTTCTCTTTGACAGGTATGCACAAATTCTTCCTATATTCCTCCTTCTCTTCCAACTCTGACAGATTGGCTAGACCATTTTTTTTCTTTTTTGGCTCATCCGAGTATGCTCAAATGAATAGTGTAAAATAAGTATGCTTTCAGCACAGTATTGAAGCCCTGAGGAGTGCACTTTGGGAAAATGAAGCTCAGGTAATGTCCACTCTCCGGGAAGGGGGAATTATGACAAAGTGCTGGAATTCTGTCTGTTACTGAACTGGCATGTCTTGGAAGGAAGTCTTTGTCATTACCGCAGCTGTTTTCTTCTTGCTCCTCTCTCCCCCACCTTAACATATCATATAATAAAATATATTTCTGGAACCAGTCTAAAAATAAACAAACAAACTGTGCTTGGGGAGTGGAAACTGAAGCTGATAAAATAATGAAATTAGGCCGGACCTTTCATTATCTTTTTAAAAAGTTACTTTCTCCGGCAGCTAATACATATCACTTGTTCCAGTTCAATTCTTTGAGTTCCAAAAGTTTCACTTCATAAGGGCACTGCCCTCTGTTACAGTAAGTCATTCATCCATTGACAGTGCAAAGGCTGAATTTACAGCATTAGGGTTTTAGGATTTTATTTTTTGGCTAAGTTTTCTTCTTGTGATCAAATAAACCTCACCTGATGGACATGAGTTTGAGTAAGCTCTGGGAGTTGGTGATGGACAGGGAAGCCCGGGTTGCTGCAGTCTATGGGGTTGCAGAGTCGGACATGACTGAGCAACTGAACTGAAACCTAACTCATGAATCATGGGTTGCTGCAGCTGTCAGGAAGGAGCTTAAAAAATCTCATGTGAAATGCCATGATCAGCAAACCGTAGTCTCACGGCTCTGAGTGGGAAGGTCCCAATTCTTGTTGAGCTTCCTGACTGGGAGGTTGTAATAGTAACACAATCTTTGGTCAAGGGAAAAGTTGTAAGGGCCACGGAACAACTCAAAACTCAATAGTAAGAAGCTGGGTAGTTTCTTATGAAATTAGACCTATATCTACCCTATAATTCAAAAGTATTTACTCAAGATAAACAAAAAAAGTATGTTCATAAAAACATTTTTACAAGAATGTCCATAATAGTTTTTCTCACAAAGCAGGAAATGTCCATATGTCCATCAAGAAGAGAATGGATAAATAAATTATGATATATTTGTGTAATGGAATACTACTCAACAATAAAAAGGAATGAGCTAAAGATATACTAAAGAACATTGATAACTCTTATAGAAATTATGGTGTGTGAAAGAAGCCAAGGATTCATGCTAAGTTCTAAAACAAGCAAAACTAATCATTAATGATCAAAATCAGAAGAGAGTTGTCTGGGTAGCAGAGAGTAGGAATCAGTTAAGAAGCAGCATGAGGGAACTTTCTAGGGTGATGGAACTGTTACATATCTTAATGGAGTGTGGGTGATGTGGAATTTGTATCTGTCAAAAGTCATCAAAACTTGGACATAAAACTTCAGATTTTCACATTTCATGGAATACAAATTTTCTCTCAAAATTTAAAGTGGACTACAAATATATATGTGTGTATATATGTGTACATATATGTATGTGTCTTTACATATATATATTTGAATATTTTCTCCATGAATGCAACTAATTTTGATAAGTAAATATCAGGTTTTATGAGCTTCCCAAGGTGTTCACTGGTAAAGAATCCACCTGCAGTGCAGGAGACATGGAGACCAGGGTTTGACCCCTGGGTCAAGGAGATCCCCTGGAGAAGGAAAAGGCAACCCACTCGAGTATTCTTGCCTGGAAAATCCCATGGACAGAGGAGCCTCGTGGGCTACAGTCCATGGGGTTGCAAAGAGTCGGACATGACTGATTGACTAAACAACAGCACAAATGTGACTGTAATGTCCCACGACTGAAGGATCTTTCATGAATTCCTAGGGCTCTGGTTGTGATTCCCAAACCTGGCTGTGCATTGGACTTCTCTGTGGAGCTTGCATTCTTCAGGATGCCTGGGACTGACTTATCACCAAAGATTCTGATCCTGCAGGTGTGGTTTAGGAATCTGCATTCTGGGGCTTCCAAGGATCACCCTTCAGGGAGAGACTTCTAAGGTTTAGACAGTGGTAGACGTTTTTAAGAATCTGGTCACAATCACATCTGCCATTTTTGAGTTAAGACACCAGTGAATAAAAAGGTAAGTGCTTTGATTCAAACCTATGTGTATCTTTAAAACAGAAATGGGTATGAAGTGAACACAGAGGGAAAGAACTAACATGTATTGAGGGTCTAGGATGTGCCAGGGAGATTGTTAGGCGTTTGATATAGATAATTGCATTTAAGTTCTCTAAGAAGCATACTTATTTACTATCTATTTTTATTGCAATCACCAGAGTCCAGGCACCAGCAAAAGCAATTTTCTTGCAAATCTCCTAATAGGATGGGCTATTTCAGGGCCCCAGGCCTTTGCAATGCCTGGGATGCATTTTCTCTTAGTCTGTTAGATGTATTTCTGCTCATCTTCTAAGAACCAGCTTAAGTATCCCACATTATATGAGTCCTTCTTGCTCCTTCCCTTGCCCTGTTGGAGGAATTTCATTCCTCCTCAAGTAGAAATTTATCTGCTGTCCTAGGAGTCATACCAAAATGTAACTGGGAGCTTTTTCACGTGAATTAGAGACACTCATTGGTAACTGATTTAATGCTGCTAAGTTGTGTCAGTCGTATCCGACTCTGTGTGACCCCATAGACGGCACCCAACAGGCTCCTCTGTCCCTGGGATTTTCCAGGCAAGAATACTGGAGTGGGTTGCCATTTCCTTCTCCAATGCACGAAAGTGAAAAGTGAAAGTGAAGTCGCTCAGTCGTGTCTGACTCTTAGTGACCCCATGGACTGTAGCCTACCAGGCTCCTCTGTCTATGGGATTTGCCAGGCAAGGGTACTGGAGTGGGTTGCCATTGCCTTCTCCATGATTTAATGCTAAATCTACTTAAATGGAGAACACACTATAAATAAAACTTTTGGCAGGCAAATGTAGGTTTGCATTCGACTGATTTCTCCTTTTAGTATTACATCTGTCACGTGGCATTGTAATCTTTAATGTATATTTCTCTCCCACCCCCTAGACAAAGATCTCTTTGAAGACAGGACCATCTTATTCATCTTTGTAGTCCTAGGACCTGGCACAAAACCTGGCACTTAATGTCCAATAAATTATTGTTGATTAGAGCGGATGAATGAAAGAGATTAACTTGCTTCTCCTTAAATCCAGTTTGTACCCAGTGAGTTTTCACTACTAACTCACTGACCTCAAACCAAAATGTAAACCCTCAAGATGAATTTTATGGGTTCCCGTAATTACCATCTACCTTACCCAACTCTAGCTCTAACTTAACTTGGGGGCTATTGATTACTAAATTAAATCTCCTGGTCAAGATATATCAACTTATTCCTTGAATATCATATGTTCACTTTTTTTCCATGCCCTTCATTAAATTGGTGGACTTCCCTGGTGGCTCAGATGGTAAAGAGTCTGCCTACAATGCAGGAGACCTGGGTTCAATCCCTGGGTCTGGAAGATCCCCTGGAGAAGGAAATGGCAACCCACTCCAGTATTCTTGCTTGGAAAATCCCATGGATGGAAGAGCCTGGTAGGCTACAGTCCATGAGGTCTCAAAGAGTCAGATACGACTGAGTGACTTTCTTTTCTTTCATTAAATTGCCATCTATTCCATGGTATAATGGAGAGCTGAGAATGATTCTTACTTCCCACCAAATTATCTGTGTAACTGTGGTCAAATGACTTAACATCTCTGAGCCTTGCTTTTTTCTCATTTATGAGATGAGATAATATCTGAAGTAATCAGAAATTATTTCCTGAAAGCTGTGATTAATGATTAATATTACAAAATGATTAATATTACATTACTATATTGTTACTATATTATTACAGCTAAGCAATTATTATTCATTATTGTCATCCTGCATATCCTTCAGTATGAAGCTTAAGGCCCAAGTTCCTTTTTAAGTTTGGAGAACCTACATATTTTTTATGAACTGTCTGAACCACTAACTATGTTACTTCATCATATACTATCATAATTATTATTTAACTGTGTCATGTATATGTGGTCTTTCTCTTCAACCTGATTGGAAGCCTCTCAAGGGCACGAGCAGGGATCTTGTGTTACCTTAATTTTGTGTATTGAAATCACTTAATGGAGCATAAAATATCTTAAATTTTATTAATATGAAATTGTCTTAAATAAGGAAAATGGAAAATATATTTAGAATCAGAGTTTTAGAGTAATAAGTTCTTAAACACTGTTTAATATAACATTCTATTTCTATTGAAACTGTAACTTATATGTGTCATTCCTAAAATCACAGTTAATAATTCTAGCTAATGATTCCTGAGAAAATCCTGGCATTGTGCCAAGTAATTTAAATTATTGATCTAATTTAATGACATTGGAGTTATCATTATCCTCATTTTATAGATGAAAAAAAACAATGCTTAGAAGTTGGGATTCAGATAGGCATCTTTTCTCCCAATATCCCACCCTTAATCTTGCCTTTGGCATTGGCATTTCATGATTCTCACACCAGTGCCCTTCCCGCTACTGGGGTAACCCTTATCTTCTCTGTAGGGTAGTGGTTCTTCAATATGATCCCGACCAGCAGCATCAACATCAGCTGGAAAATTCTAACCCCACCCAGCCTCATTGAATCAGAAACTCTGGGGGTGATGTTTAACTATCTGTGCTTTGACAAACTCTCTAGGTAATCTGGATGTACACTCATGTTCGAAAATCATGGCTTTAGAGTGAATACTTGGAGAAGGAAATGGCAACCCACTCCAGTGTTCTTGCCTGGAGAATCCCAGGGATGGCAGAGCCTGGTGGGCTGCCATCTCTGGGGTCGCACAGAGTCGGACACGACTGAAGCGACTTAGCAGCAGCAGCAGCAGCAGAGTGAATACTGAACCTGTCTTTTGCTTCTTATATTGCTCATGCCATTGCTTAATAGAGTTTTATATTATATGTTTATATAACAAGGGAAAGAAAGCCTACACCTCTCAAACAATATTCAATGATTCCTACATTCTCTATATGAAATTCCACTCCAGGAAAAAGAACTAACAAACCTGAAATTTGCTGCCATGCAGCTTATAATTTTAAGAGCTTTAACTGATTTTGTTTCTTTTTCTTGTTTTTACATTTATTTTTGTATTTTTCTTAACTCAACTATAAGTAACAATTAGATTTTTCCCTGCACTGTGTCTGGAATTTTTAACAAAAGTTGCATCTTTCTTATCTCCTTCCAGAAAGTTTCTATTCTGGTTTGAATCCTTAATAGGACTTTAAAACTTTTAAAGACACAGCAAATATGTTTTGTAATAAAATTTTGGCTAGATTTCATAATGCATGTGCTATACCCACTCCAGTATTTTTGCCTAGAGAATCCCGTGGACAGAGGAGCCTGGCGGGCTACAGTCCATGGGGTCGCAAAAAGTTGGACACGACTGAGCGACTCATATAATATAATAATATAAATATAAATATAGAACAATTAGGAAAGAAATCCCTAAAAAGAGTCGGACACGACTGAGTGACTTCACCTCAGGGAAGAAATCCAGAGTTGGTTTTTTATGTAACATATATACTGCTAAAACTAACAAGTTACTTTAGCCAATATTCATATACTTAGTTTACAGGAAAATATCCAGAACAAAGGTTAAATGACATATGTGGTTTCTTTAGAGAAGCTGGATTTCTTCAGAGCTCTTAAAATTTCTTGCAGTGATTTTTTTAGGATGTAGTACTGTGCAAATCTAAACACATGACTGTCCCGAGACTTGTATATGTTGTTTGTCATTCAAGTACTTTTAATATTAAAGCAATTACCAGTTATTTACTTAAAACGAGTAGGTAACTTAAGGAAAAGTCTATCCTGTTTTTTGATACTAATCTTAGAAGGCAACAGTTTAATGACAATTTTATGAGAGTTTAAAGATTGCATCAAAGGACCTCAGATCCACTGGGACATGTTAAACATTCAAAATTTTTATTTTGGAATTCTAGAGAATAGAAGGTTAATAACTCCATTCTGCACATAAATATAAAGGGAAAAAAACCTAGTGGCTAGTGGAATATCACTGTTAAGATTTCAAATCAAGTCCTTAATTTCAAATTAAGTCCTTAATAGATCATTTTACAAAAAAACTTGTTCTATACTTTTACTAAAGTTAATGCAAATATTGTTCCTCTTACTTAAAGGCAACAATTACTGAAGTAATGAAGAATTAATTTAGAATAATAAATATATATTTTTTGTCTTCTAAGGGGAAAAGCCATGATTGCTTACCAGAAAGTGTGCCTTCAACTGCTTTGTGTAAAGCAATCCATTGTGAAGAAATATTAAGAATGAAGCAGGACAAATAAATGGGACTTCAGGGAAATTTCAGAGTTGAGCATTGTAGGAATGTTAACTGATATCTAGTCTAACCTCCCATATAACTCCAAATCTCTTTGGTAAAATCTCTGATGGATTGTTATACAGCTACTACTTGAATAATTTCCCCCTTATTTGTAGAAAGGCAACCCATTTTATTCTTGGATAATTCAATTCCACATTCTTTTCAGTTCCACTCATTGGTATGAGTTCTGCCTTCTGGAGACACACAGAAAGGTCTAACCCTTTATGCACAGTCACCAGCACCAACAGCTGCTGGTGACTATTGTTTTTAGTTTGTGAGTGTCCCTCTCTAAATGAAGTTTCCAGAGCAAACATAATGAATTCAATTCAGCTGATGCCTTAATGCAAGAGGGCAGGATCTGCCCTGAAGTTATCAAACATACATCACTCTTTTCTCTGATGTCATTTTTTTAATCATCTGGTTTACTGATGAGTAATTTACATGTAGTATAATTATAATATACAGTCCTATGACTTTTGATGAATGTGTACCACTGTGTAACCACCACCACAATCAAGATATAGTAGAGTTTCATCACCTTCCTTCCTTTGTCGCTAACTCTCCCCTTCACCCTCAGCCCCTGGCAACAACTAATCCACTGTGTGTTTCTATGGTCTTGCCTTTATTTCTTCTACACCATCTTGATTACTTAAGGAAAATATTGTTTTAGTGTTGAGGGTCCTCATTAGGACTGCACAAGGTACATGACAAGGGATAGAATAAAGAATTTTTTAAAAAGGATGGGAAAAAAATAAGTAAGCAAAAGACTTATTTATTAAAAATAAATAAAGTGAAAGAGAATTTTTAAAATGAGAAAAGGGTCTGCAGGGGGCAAAGACAGATCAAAAGAAGGGCCTATAGTTGTGATATCATCTCCATATCAATTTCAACATCTCTTTGAAAACATTATATGTCACAGTGGTGAGCCAACCCATTGTACTGATTGGAATTAGAGAGAACATGAAGCTTGCTCACAGAGGGAAAAGCTAAGTTTTGAAGTCACAGTATCAAGAACAGTGAAAAGGAGAATGCCTCCTCTATGACAATAACAACCACTGTCCATGGTGCTGAATATTTATCTTATGTTAGCTCATATTTCTAGATCTTACTTTTGGATTCTGGTGACTTCTAAGTGCTCTGACCTCTCGGAGGAATTCACAGAGGTGAAGGTCAAAGGTTTCGTAAAGATAATCAAATCTGGGTTTCAGAAACTGAGTTTTGGAGAGACATTTTCAGAAAATGAGACATTTGTTGTTTTAAAATAATTTTCAAACAGTTGTAGCTGCCTTGCAATTTTTTCCCTTGGCCAGTTGGGAAGGTATATTTCCCCTTCTCCTCCTGACTCATTAATTTTTGGGGTTAATGAATTGCATCTCAGATTGGCTTAGCTGAAACTTTCCTCCTAGGTTAACTCCTCTTTGGAAGGTGCTCATGGTTAAGTGTCTAGAGATTTGAGTTCTGATCTCAGCTCTGCATCAGTTACCTGGCTAATTGTTCTGCTTCCTCTCAGGACTTTGGGATAGGGTTGTCAGATTAAGAAAGTAAAAATGTTCAGTTAAATTTCAATTTCAGGTAAGTAACAAAGGCGTTTTAAATCGTAAGTATGCCCCATTCTGAGATAGATTGCTAAAACTTCCTGAAATATGCAAATGTTATGAGATGTTAAGTAGTGTTGCTTTGTTTAAAAAGGTGTTCTTTACTTGTGGGTGACCCCTACTGATTTGGGAGAACAAATAGTATATGTGTGCTCAGTCGTGTCTGACTCTTTTTGACCCCTTGGACTGTAGCCCACCAGGTTCCTCTGTCCATGGGATTCTCCAGGCAAGAATACTGGAGTGGGTTGCCATTTCCTCCTCCAGGGAATCTTAACTCAGGGATCAAGCCTGAGTCTTCTGCATTGGTGGGTGGGTTCTTTACCACTGAGCCACCTGGACAGCCTCAAATTGTGTATAACCTTTGCCAAAGAGGTTACTTTTGAGTTCTAAGTATTGAAGGTAGCATTCATCAAATTGTACTAGCCCTTATTTTTTTGGGCTCCAAAATCACTACAGATGGGGACTGAAGCCATGAAATTAAAAGATGCTTACTCTTTGGAAGAAAAGTTATGACTAACCTATATAGCATATTCAAAAGCAGAGACATTACTTTGCCAACAAAGGTCCATCTAGTCAAGGCTATGTTTTTCCAGTAGTCATGTATGGATGGAAGAGTTGGATTGTGAAGAAAGCTGAGCACCGAAGAATTGATGCTTTTGAACTGTGGTGTTGGAGAAGACTGTTGAGAGTCCCTTGGACTGCAAGAAGATCCAACCAGTCCATCCTAAAGAAGATCAGTCCTGGGTGTTCACTGGAAGGACTGATGTTGAAGCTGAGACTCCAATACTTTGGCTACCTCATGAGAAGAGCTGACTCATTGGAAAAGACCCTAATGCTGGGAAGGATTGGGGGCAGGAGGAGAAGGGGACGACAGAGGATGAGATGGCTGGATGGCATCACCAACTCTATGGACATTGGTTTAGGTATACTCCGGGAGTTGGTGATGGACAGGGAGGCCTGGCGTGCTGTGATTCATGGGGTTGCAAAGAGTTGGACATGACTGAGAGACTGAACTGAATTAAACTTGCAGTTCAATAGGGGTGGGGGTGGGGGAAGGGGTCTACAAAAGAAAGTGTAAATGGTAAGGAAACTTCTACTTAAGATGATGGCTCTGTTCCTAGTTTAGGGGAATTATAATATTTTCTATAATTTTTAAAAATGTCTTTTATTTTACTTATTTTTTTCTGTTTGCTCGTCAGTTCATTTTGGTCTGCCATTTGTGTTTTAAATCTTTGCTGTTTATTTTAATTTAGGATGCCATCCCATGAAAAACAGTTTTTAAAAAATTCTGTGCCCTGGACACAGTATTGCTGGTTTTTATTTATTTATCCATCTTTATTCTGCCTGAGGGAAAACAAGTATTTAAAATGCATTGTTGTCTGCATCTGTGAGTAGATAAATTTAATATTTATTTGCTGTAGTGCCAGAATGTACTTTCTCACTCTTAATTTTGCCACCAGCAATTATTTGGCTACAATCTTAAGCAGATTGTCTATACTCTGAATGTCTCTGCAGTCTCACTAGCTATTTAGTCATGGGAAGATGGGTAAGAGTAGAACAAACTATGGAAATGGACATTGGATAATGAAGGTTAATTCTTAACAGAGAGTAAATCTGGTTTTAAGTTTTAGCTTTTTAGAAAATGACTATATTAAAAATTTCCTAAGTTCATCTGTCCATCAAAAATCTAGTTAGTACAGATCAGAATAACAGATTAAAGGGAAACATGATTTCTGAGTGGCAGGAAATTTTGTTCTAGATGGAGCTGATGTCTCATCCGTATGTGACTGACAGGTTCATAATGGCACAGTACATTTACTCTCCCACTCCTCTTGTGTGTAGATTAAAAAAAAATCATTTACAATAAAGGTAGTCACATTTCCAATAACGCACCGTTAACTCATCATGTAATGGGAAGTTCTTTCAAAGAATACTCGAGCAGTATATTACATATTCATTTTCTCTTGGTGATGCCTCTGACTCCCCAAATCATTAGGTATTAACTAAAAGAGGGAAGTTACAAAAATGAGATTATGCTTTTCTGAGCATGGGCAACTCAATACTTTGGTGAGTAGAACCTACTAATAAAAATCAGCCTTTTAAATGTCACCTGGTATTTATAGGCCCCACAGCTGGGCATCGCTGGATCTATGAAGGTCGTGTCAGGAGACTGTCCCTGAAGAGGAAGTTCAAAGGTAGGATGATGAAGGTCCACACATCTCCCGGGGTTGGCAGTGCTGGAAATCAGAACAACATAGCATGCTTAACACAGGACAGAGCTCAGAACTGAGAGACAGAAAAGGTTTTCCTTTTTTGCCCCTAATTATGGAAACAACTTCAGTTACCTAGTTTGTCTTCCTTTTATAAAATGGAGAAATTTTTAGCTAAGAGAGACTTTAGCAACTCCGAACTCCCGACAACCTCATTATATTAACAAAGAATCTAATATCCAGATGTGTTAATCGAGCTACTCGGTGGCCAGATAGCTAGGATCAGAATTCCATTCTCAGATTCTTAATCTAATACTTTTGAAAATGTAATTGAAAGAGCTTAGAGTCTAGGTTTGAGTCTCAGGAGTAACTACTTGGGCTAAATGACCTTTTCAGGTAACAAAGTCCTTGAACTCAGTTTTCCATCTGTAAAAAGGGCTTAAAAACATCTGCTCTATTTATCTCTTAAGGATATTATGTGTTTCTAGGCAAAAGTACAAAAAAGAGTACTGTATTATTTATTATTGCTGTGTAACAAGTCACCCCATACTGCACATCTTAAACATCTATTATCCCATAGGTTCCTTGGATCAAGAATCTGAGCCCAGCTTAGCTGGATGCCTCTGGGCTCAGCATCTCTCATAAGCTTGTTGTCAGTCCATCAGCCAGGGCTCTAGTCTCATTTGAAGGCTTGACTTGGGAGCTGTGGGGTAAGGTCTTTTTCCGAGCTCACTCATGTGATTGTTTTTAGGATTCAGTTCCTTGCAGTCTGTTTACCAGGGGCCTCTCTCAGTTGCATGTGGACCTCTCTTTAGAACTGCTCACAGTGTGGCAGCTGGCTTCATCAGCGCAAGGCAGCGAGAGAGCAAGTGAGCAGGAGCAGGAAGGAAGCAGGTCTTTCTGTGGCCTGATCTTGGAAGTAACATCCCATCGCTTTTGCTGTCCTCTCTTCATTAGAAGCAAGCCACCAGGTCCAGCCCACACTCAAGGGGCACAGATCACACAGGCATGATGAGGGTCACTGGGGGCCCCAGAGGCTCCTATCACACACAGTATTCTCATTTTTATGAGTTGTTACAAGGAAAGGACAACAGATTCGTTGCATACCTGCTTTAATAAATCAAAAGCTTTTGCAAAAAGGAAGTGGCATCAGTATTTTAATTTGGAATTATTGATTGACTCTGCTTCCAAAGAAGATTTGTAGTGGCATCCACCTTCACCTACTTTGCATGTGCGAGTCCTCCTGTTTAGAGAACACGCCATCTCAGCCTTGTTCACCTGAGAACTGCTAAATAATCTCCTGCAAACACACTTAAATATGACTTCCCGGATATGTTACTGTGGTTCAGATACTATGTGTGTGAGTTGCTCAGTAGAGGCTGATTCTTTGTGACCCCATGGACTATGACCTGCCAGGCTCCGTTGTCCATGGGATTCTCCAGGCAAGAATACTGGAGCAGGTTGCCATTTCCTTTTCTAGGGGATCTTCCTGACCCAGGGATCAAACTCAGGTCTCCTGCATTGGCATGTGGGTTCTTTACCATCTGCCCACCAGGGAAGCAACTATACTTTCTAATATGAATTGATTGTAGGACAATGTCCAACCTGGAATACAGTTGCTTTTTCTAGTTGTCCCATAGTTAGTTGATGTGTTCACTAATTACTAAGTGTGTCTTTCCATAGGAACAGGAGGGAATGACTTTGGGCAGGAAGACATAAATAATAAAGGTCAATACTAGTCAGTCCTTTTTTGAAGACTAGATCTTCAGTGATTTGTAAAGAATTATAGAAAACTTTCCAGTTGCCTTTCTAGGAATGGAGAAGCATTTTAAAACGTTTTATCAAATGGGGCAGAGGACTACTTGGACCCCAAATATTGGGAGGCTTTAAAATTGCAGATTTCTGGCCCTTGCCTTAGACTTACTGAATCAGAATCTCTGGGTCAATCCCAGAAATGTGTGTCTTTGACAAAGTGATTCTGATGTAAAGTTTGATAGACCTGGGTCTACAGGAACCCTGGAAACCTTATAAGGGACAACATCCATACAGGTGTTCTTATTTGCTTTATTTGGCTATGGTTTGTGATTATAACTCTTCTAAGATAGCAGTGATTGTAAAATGCACCATTATATTAGGCATTATTAAGAAAGGAAACTCTTCAGATTAAAATTTTAAGGATCCATTAACATCCATTCCATCTGAGAGACGTTAAAATACGAGAAAACTTCAGAACTGAAGCAACATGACAAATGCTTTTCTTTTGTGACTTAACCAGGTCTATAAGATAGCAACTCTATAACACACTCCAGTACCCTTGCCTGGAAAATCCCATGGATGGAGGAGCCTGGTAGGCTACAGTCCACGGGGTTGCAAAGAGTCGAACATGACTGAGTGACTACACTTTGTGCTATATTCCGTTTCCTAGAAATCTTTTTTTTTAAATTCATGTACTCATCTATCCAACCATTCATTCATTATTTCACATATAGCTACCAAAGGCCTACTCTATGCCAGGCCCTATGCATGGCGGTTGGGATATAGTGGTAATGAGATGCCTCGTGGGGCTTGCACCCTAGGACGTAAGACAGAAACTGAACATGCACACAAATAAATATATACCTGCTAATTAGGAGAAGTAATGAAGGAGAAAGAGGAATTGTCACCTAGATGGATAGACAGAGAAGGTCAAAGTAATTGGTGAACGTCTGAGTATACACCCCTCTGTGGGGCTGACGGGGGTTAATGAGCAATTGTTTCTGAAGAAGCAGGAAGGGATGGCAGATGTGGGGTGTTTGCATTTGCTGGGCTCACAACCGAGACTTCTTCAGGAATACACATGGGCTGTGCATTGTGTGTGTTTTCCTCCCCATCACCCGACAGAGACACAAGTATGCACGACAGTTTACTCTCCTTAGCATCCAGTTGACTGACATCTGCAAAGGCCAGCTACTGACGCTTTAAAAATAATTGAGGGTGGCCGACGAAATGGTCAGAAAGAAACAGTGAGGGGAAGGGAAGAGCCTTAGCTCCTCTGCAAACACAGCCTTTCAGGACTGGCCACGGTGCGCTGCCTGGTCGCCTTCTCCCACATGCTCTGGGCCTGAATTCCCTGCTTACTTCTCGGCTTACTGCCGCGGTTTGTCTTATTCTGAACTGAACTTAATACCCTGAATCATCAATGTCATTCTGAGACGGATTCTTTACAATCCTTAATGTGACAAACTGGATTGATCCCTTGCCCACTACCTGCCAGCTCACTGCAATTTCTCCTTAAATCTCTTCCTCTCCCTCCCTTTCACATCCTACAATGTGCATGCTGAAGGAGAGGCATTGTCCCACGAGCACCCCACAATTACAGTGTGGCTAGGCAAGATGGTACGGTGTTGAGTCCACCCTCGCCCTCATTTTCCTTTTCATGCTAATTTGACGCGATGGAATCCTACAGCCTTGTCAGTGACCTGCTTGTACTTCAATCTTTATTTTGTGAGAATTTTTGAATCAATCTAGGTGTCATCTGGCAGCCTAAAACAAATGATATTGTAAAAATGTTTATTGCCGAGCAGCAATTTGAATACCACTTCCCCTCCCCACCTCCCCAAATCCCTCACATAGAAGGAAAGCAGATCAGTTGTCTCCGGGAGATTTAAAATGAAAGGTACTTTTCATCTTAAAAATGGAATTCAGGATACTGTTTAACTAAGTGCGCAGTGCATTCAGTATTCACAGGGTAAAACATAAAAGAAATAACATGGATTTTTAAAAAGATATTATTTTTCTGCTGCATGCTGCTTCTATCAAACCACCTGAGAGGTGATTTGAGAAGGGCATTTTAGAATAAAGACATTGTTCTGACAGCAAATACAAATGAAATAAAATTGGCCTAAGGCTTTGATGCCGGAACCCACATGGAGAGCTGGGACACAGCAACACGCTGGCTGAATGCACTGGAGAACCAGCGTAATTTGTGGTAGTGTGTGAAGCAAAGAGGAAAGAGGAAGATTTAAAAAATAAAACAAAATACATGCAGGCAGATTAAAACAGACATCTCTGGTTGCATTCACTCCTTGATTATAAGAAATTATCTATAAATTCCATAAATATAACAAGGATACAGAAGTTCAGCTATAATCTCTTTGTTCCCAGTGTCAAGGGAAGATATGTGAGTCAAGAGGAATAATCTGTGTTCCTCTAATTTTTGAGAACGTTAAGAGAAGAGAGGGTAGAATCTTTTTGGGGGACGCGGGTATGACTGAGATTCTGGCTTCTGGCTCAAGCATGTGACATACCTAGAAACAAACCTGGAGCATCTTGGCTTATAGAGATTTTAAGTGACTTTAGTCACCTGTGAGCTTTGCCCTCAGAGTGAGGAAGGTACTTAAAATGGCATTTAGCAGTCAGTTAGGTATAAACTGAGGCTTCCCTGGTTTCTCACCTGTAATGTAGGAGACGCGACTTTGATCCCTGGGTCAGGAAAATCCCCTGGAGGAGGGAAGGCATGGCCACCTACCCCAGAATTCTTGCTGGGAAAAATTCATGGGCAGAGTAGCCTGGTGGGCTAGAGTCCATGGGGTGTCAGAGTCGGACACAACTGAAGCGAGTGGGCACGCACTCTCACAGGTATAAATTACGTAACAAAGGAGCCAAAGGAATAAGAACACAGGAGCAAAGCTTGCTCAGACTTCCCAAGTGAACCTTCATCCATGAGTTGTTTCTGATGCACAGATGTGCAAGAAGCTTAAGAAAGAGGAACCTAGTCACTTAACACAGACTTGAAGGCAGTCTCCTACCCAATCTTTTTTTTAGACCAATCACAGAATGTCACAGAAAAGGTCTGTGGGAAAGATTCTGTGTGCCCTTACTGTTTTACTAGTTTTAAGGGTGTATTTTCCATCCAGAGGTGGTACTCCCAGATGAGGCATGTAGAAAGAAAACAAGAGTGCCTATAGACTGCTAGCTGTTTTGCTCTCATTTGAAAAGCTAAAACAACACTGCCTGATTTTAGAAAAGACACTTCTTGAAGTCTTTTCCTGCTTATTAAATCTCTAAACAAAACAAACCAAGGCAATGCAAAAGCTCAAATTAAAAGCACATTTTAATCTCATTCCTTAAATAATTAAATTTGTAATTATTTTTCTTCTTAATAAATGACTTACCCCGGAAGGGAGGTCACTTCAGGTGTGTCTAGCATTGGTAATAATGTGGAAATAACACAGCATTCAAAGACTAGCTCTAGTACTTACAATGTTGGGCAAGATACTTACATTTTTTGAGTGTCAGGGGTTCTTCATACATAAAAAGGGGATGGATATCTATTTTCAGGATTACCATAAAGATTAAATGAGATATGTCCAATTGCTTAGCATAGTGCTTGAGACATATGGGTTACAATAATTTCCCTTCTAAGGATTAATATTTAGAAAATTTCATTTATCACAGAAGATCTAAAGTAGGAAAGTAAAAAATTCCAGCTTTCTAAGTCTTTTAAACCCATATTTTCCCTCATTTGTGAAAGTAACACATATTCTTATAAAGAACTAAAATACAAAATATTAATAAAAGATTATTGTCATAATCTTACCACTCAATATTTGTCTGTTAATAAAAAACTTTTGGCATATGTAATTTTTACTGGTTGTATATTCCATTTATGTACATGTGTATCACAAACATGATATTTTCAATGTTTTGTTATAGAAATTCACATTGAGATAAATACATTTATATTTTAAAAAATTTAAATAATTTCCAGATATTTTCCATAAAGGAATTTCAGGATAAATAAACATGATCATTTTTAGGAGTTTTGGAACATTGACCAACTAATTTCCTATAAATTGGATCAATTTATATATCATCATGGAGAAGGTAATGGCACCCCACTCCAGAACTCTTGCCTGGAAAAGCCCATGGATGGAGGAGCCTGGTGGGCTGCAGTCCACAGGGCCGCTGAGGGTTGGACACGACTGAGCGACTTCACTTTCACTTTTCACTTTCATGCATTGGAGAAGGAAATGGCAACCCACTCCAGTGTTCTTGCCTGGAGAATCCCAGGGACGGGGGAGCCTGGTGGGTTGCCGTCTGTGGGGTCGCACAGAGTTGTACACGACTGAAGTGACTTAGCAGTAGCATATACCATCAGGAATGTGAGAATCTGAATTTCCCCTTAACTTTATTGACTAGTAGTATTCAAAAATTTTTGCAAAAGTGAAGAAAGGTATTTTGCCTTATTAGTTAGCATTTCTTTATTATTGTGTTTGAATGCTTTGCTCTTCCGAATTGTCCCTTCACACCCTGTGCCATTTGACTACTGGGACTCCCAGATTTTCCCATCCATTTAAGTGTACTTTCTTTATAAGGAAGTTGAACACTTGGTCACACTTGCTGATGATATTTCTCTACCTTATCTCTTACCTTGTTTTATATGTATGGAATTTGCTTTAAGTTTTTAAAGTTGGATTTATTCTTTTCTCATGAATGTCTCTTTTCTCTTATGGTTAACCCTCTAAGAGAAGGTCTTGGGGTTATTATTTAATTTTCTTTTAAAAATTGTGCTGACCCAAGGTTTTCTATGCTGTACCAAAAAATCCATTCTTTATCTCTTCTCTCTTTTTTTTTTTTTGGTGATGCCAGTTAAAGGAACTGAAGGGCAGAGAATAGGAGAAAAGATCACAAAGAGGAACTTCAAACATGGTAGAACAGATTTGTAAGTTTTTTTTCTAAATCCAAATGCAAATGAAATTCCATTGTGTGGTTTCAAGGGTTGGAGAGAATAGGATGAGCGGCTGACAACAAAATGGAAGGTTAAAACCAGCAGGCTCGACAGATGAAGAGCTATCCGAGACAAGAGACAGTATAGAAAGTGGCAGAATCTACCCAGACTTAGCTACTCGAAAACACATTTCCAGTTTGCATTGGTCTGAGCCTGCCTGTGACATATCGAACTGAATCTGGCCCCAGGAATCTGTGAACAGCTAAAGGAAGATGAGTAATTTCCCCATGGAAAAGCATCTCCAAGAATGCGATTCCTCCTCAGCTCACAGGAACACAGAATGAAAAGTCTTTCTCAGATTATGGTCCCAATTAAGATATCTCAACAGATTTTGTAGCAAATTCAGTATACCCCAACAAACATAGTTGGCTACATGTACACATTTCAATAAGCAAGACATTTTTCTGTTTGAAAGTTTCTCTATTTTCAAGTTCTTTTCAAGCATTAGTTCTAGTGAAAGAGAAATAAATCCAGAAACCCTATACTTTTCAGTTACCAAATGATAATCAAATGCAGTCATGGATTTGGCATGCAAATGAGCAAAGGAAATTACACAGACATCATACCTGGCTGCCAGGTGCTTACAGTACAAGAGACCAAATGGATATCAGTGCTTCTGAGTTGTTTAAAACACTGAAAGAGGAAAATGGCGCTTGGCGTTGAAGTGAGAAAGGAAAATAGTAAAAATCCAAAGCACATTTTTTCTAAATGAGCTGATGTACACTGTATTTTATGATTCAAATACACAGGTGGGATGATAATTTGTCAGCTTGTCCTAAGTTGACAGTCTTCATGATTTTGAGCTTTGACCTCATCCTTTGGTGGTGGTCATGAGGGGTTGTGGATTTCCTGCACCCTTTTGAAATCTGATTTTAGAATGGAAAGAGTGCATTTAATGAAGCTCTGCCAACCTTTGGTAACGAAAGTTTCTATAAATTGCCTCTGAAAAGAAACTCTACAACTATTACTAGTCTCTAAAGATTAAGATCCACAAGACATAAAGTCTAAACAGAACAGTTTCACATTCTGAACATTTTCCTTCATGCTTTCAACTCTGTGTCAAATGTGAAATATCAGCAGTGTACAAAGAGACTAGGGGGTGAAAAATGCCTTTGCTTTCAGGAAAGCTTGCTGTTTTTCCTTTTTATTTCTGTTCATTTGGGAGCAGATATTAGCCCTTCTTGTTCTGCAGCTTTTATTTGAGGGGGAAAATACAAATAGAAGCCAAGAGTATATTTTAAAAATTGAAGAGCATCAAGACATCACAGCCTGAGCTGGCCATAAAGATTTACAATTACATTTCCATCACAAAGACCCTGGCCCATCATCTTTGGCCATGACCATTTATGTTTTGATTTCTATTTCTTTGGCGGGACAACACCCCAATTAGACAGATGAGCGTTCAGTTCGGAATTTGGAGCCCATCCTTGCTGGCCTAGGTTACTCCAGGGCTGCAATGGCTACTCTCCCCCCAACTGTGCCTTGATGGTTATAATCCTGCTATCCACCAATTCTTAGCATGTAAGAAAACTGTGGCGGTTAATATACTAGTGGTCATTTGACCTTGATCATGCCTGAATTCTTTTACTGCCTGAGCCACCAGGGAAACCTGTTTTCCTGAATTCTCTAGGTTCTTGCCTCTGAGCCTTTTTCACTCCATGCTGTGTAAATTGAGTGGTGGTGACCTGGGTACGAAGAGGAAAAGGTAGAGAATTCATTTTTCTCTCCCAAAGACTGGTAACTGGGTCAGACTGTCTATTGTAACCTCCTGGTAGCAAACTGTGTTCTCTTAAAAAAAATCACACCAAGTCATCGCTGGAGAATTATTATTATAAAAGCTGAGTTGTTACAGCAGATTCTAACTTCCATGGAAAAAGAACCGTTTTCATTCAGAACTCATATATTACTAATACAATGTACAGCTCACCCTTTCACAATTATATATGATGTGATAGGTAAGTTTACCGTTCATCTTCAGGAAAGGAGATATAAAAGGAGAAACCACCTGATTTCTGCTCACAAAGAGTGATACCCACTGTCACAGGGCTTTTTTCCCCTGCATTTCACACCATTCCAAGAAGAGGGAAAAAGCGAGTCTGTGGACACATTTTCCTTTCATTAGGATAAGAGCCGCATTTCATTACTTTAAAAATCCTCGTTCATTTAAGCAACACTAAATGCTTCCTGGTCTGGATATATGAAATTATTGGATGGCCACTTCTGGCCATCCATCTGAGACCCTGGTGTGCCACAGTCGATTTTTGAGAACTGCTCTGCCACTTAATGTGACAAACATCCAGCCTTGCAGTTTAAGAGATCTTTGAGAAAGGCCATCCCCACATGAAATGAATTTAACAGCAGCAATTTGTCATTTTGCCCTTCCTTTGCTAGGGGGGAAAAAAAAAATGCTGGTGATTTCTTTTGACTTAAACTGGGCATTCAAAAAGCTGTTTTTATTAATGAATCATATTAAGCCACTAGAGAAAGGCTCCCTGACTCTGTTTAAATAACAGGCTATGATTCCTCTCCCCTCAAGCTCCCCCCCACCCCCATTTGGCTCTGCTGCTATTAATTGAGGAGTTTCTTTGTTTCTTTCCTAATGAAGCTAACAGAACACATCTGTCAGGTGCTGTATTCTTTGCCTGTCTATAGTATGTAATAGACCAGCTGGAGGCTATAATGCTACACAATACCCCTGGCCGTTACAGCAACTATTTATTCCTGGGCTTTTCCTCCGAAAGGGATTTGAAAAAAAAAAAGTCTGAAATTTGGGCCTAATTGCTATTTACCCAGCGATAGACACCTGTTCTAGCTGAGACATTGGCTCATGAATCCTACACCTGAGACCTTCGGGAGAGTAGAGGGGGAAATTTCAAGCAGCTGCCAGTCCATTTAGATATAGAGAGCTTTAACTTACAGGGTTTGTGTGTTTATACATATAGGCATATATTTAAAAATACTGTATGTTTAGTATGCACTCCCATAACCAGAGGGTTTATATTAAAAGCCATGTACTATTATTTCACGGTCAATTGCTTATCTGAAGGCTATACACATACTGGCATACAGCTACGACTGTGACTGCTTTAAAAACAGTGCACTAAAGCTGAATTCAATATCAATAACAGACATGTGTCCTTCAGAAGTCCATTCCAGGCCTTGGGGAAAAATAGCTTCTTAGGATGAATCAGAGGAAAAAGTTTAATCAAACAGAACTCTTCTTGGAGAGATTCAACTTTGTCTTAAGCCATTCCCTTCGCCAAATAGCTATGACTTCTTTCTTTCGACATATTGCAATTGTTTTCATTTTCTGTCTTGATCAGAGTAGCACAATGTCCTGTTTATTTTTTGAAATCAATAGATATTTATCCTACTTTTCATGGTTGGCCTTCATAATGCCCACTAAAGCTAAAAAAGTCCACGACCATAATGACATTTATTTCCTTGGGAAAAAAAAATACAAAACCTAAAAAGCCTAAAGGAGACTCCATGTAACATGTAATAATGTCACCTAATGTTTAGTTAGTAGTTTATCTTATTCGGAATTATTTTTAAAAGTATTAGAGCATAAAAATAACTGCCTTGCACTTGTAAAAGAGTGAAAACGAGAGGAGCAGTATCTGTATATATACATATACGTGTGTGTGTTTACCCTGACTTCACACACTCTAATCCCACTGCCCTATTTGGGCTTGAGATGTTTATGTGAAGAGAGGAGATAAGAGGGACGTAGCACAAGCTCACTGGCAACAGAACAGAAATAAAACGTTACTGCTCTGCTATTTTATCTGGCCTCTAATCAGAGAACATTCCTGCTGCAGAGGGCTCACGGGGTGGGGGAGGTGGGAGGGTTAAGTGGGGAAGAAGGAGAAAGGAGAAGCAGGGACGTTTTTTTTCCCCCTTTTCTTGTCTTTGGTATTTGGTATGACTTCTGAGCTTTTTGCTGCGGACTCTCATTGGTATTTCTAAAATAGCCTCCACCTTACGTACTGTTTTGAGAAATCTGACCTTTCTGAACAAATCAAATAATGCTGCCAAATGATACCTAATTTGTTACCAAACTAGAAAATTATTTATTATTTCTCCCAAAGGGTATATGAGCTATATTAGATGAGAATTCATGAAATGAAATTAAAAGGGTGAAAGTAGATTTAAATAAAATGTAGAAAGACCAGTCATACATGAAATAAAAATTATCTTAGAGATATAGCACATGCACGCACACACACAAACTCATGCTGGCTAAGAAACTCCCCTTGGCCTCATCTGCAGCCAGAGATGACCGAAAAGTGAAAGCCTTCGGAGGTGACTGGCAACGAAGGGAGAGATGGACAGTACTCACATACAAATGAGTGCTTCGCCTCAGGGCTCACATGATTGGATAGTGAGCTGATGCTGAGACAGAAATTCATTTCCCAAGAGAAAGGAGAGAACTCAGGGGAACTCAGGGTCACACCAGAACAGGTGATAATGAAATTAGAGTTAATGAAGGCTGGAAGAGACCAAGGCCAGATGGGTTGGTGAGACTGTCATCGGAGACGCAGGCTAAAACCAGACATGGTATCTCAGGACGAGACAACAATTGTTGAAGGCACACATCAGAAAAGTTCTGGGAAATGTAAGAATACCCCTCTCAACTCTGAGGTGGGCCATCCCTGTGTCTCCATGTGACAGCATTTTGAAATTGGATGATGCTAGGAGGCTGATGGTGTGACAAAGGGGAAGATAGACAATGTTTCTGAGCCTCAGTTTCCTCTTGGATAAGTGGGGATAATAATACTTACCTTCTTTTTGCTGGGAAGCTTGAACGAGATAGTGTTTGTAGAATGGCTAACACAGGTGCACGTGGTTGGTGTCAATTATATGATAACATAATTGTAATCCTTTATAAGTGATTAGGTCATTTTCACAAAAAGTGCCAGTAAGGGCTTCCCTGGTGGCTCAGCAGTAAAGAATCTGCCAGCAATGCAGGAGACACGAGATGCAGGTTCAATCCCTGGGTCAGGAAGATCCCCTGGAGAAAGAAATGACAACCCACCCCAGTATTTCTGCCTAGGAAACCCCACAGACAGAGAAGCCTGTGAGCTACAGTCCATGGGGGTCACAAAAGAGCTGGACACAACTTAGTGACTAAACAACAAGAGCAATCACAGTTAGCCTGTCCACGTGGTCGTCCACTTTAGGGAATCTTAACAGAAAACGAAGATCATGGCATCTGGTCCCATCACTTCATGGGAAATAGATGGGGAAACAGTGGAAACAGTGCCAGACTATTTTTTTAGGCTCCAAAATCACTGCAGATGGTGACTGCAGCCATGAAATTAGAAGACACTTACTCCTTGGAAGAAAAGTTATGTCCAACCTAGATAGCATATTCAAAAGCAGAGACATTACTTTGCCGACTAAGGTCCATTTAGTCAAGGCTATGGTTTTTCCTGTGGTTATGTATGGATGTGAGAGTTGGACTGTGAAGAAGGCTGATCGCCGAAGAATTGATGCTTTTGAAGTGTGGTGTTGGAGAAGACTCTTGAGAGTCCCTTGGACTGCAAGGAGATCCAACCAGTCCATTCTGAAGGAGATCAACCCTGGGATTTCTTTGGAAGATGTGTATAAGAGACAGTCGCTACTCTGTTCAAGAGCCAATGGGAACATCTGGAGCATATGGAGCTCACTGAGGGACTGGTCAGCATTTAGGGTGGTCCTTCTGAAGTAGATGACCGCTTTCTGGAATCAAGTCCANCCCTGGGATTTCTTTGGAAGGAATGATGCTAAAGCTGAAACTCCAGTACTTTGGCCACCTCATGCGAAGAGTTGACTCATTGGAAAAGACCCTGATGCTGGGAGGGATTGGGGGCAGGAGGAGAAGGGGACGACCGAGGATGAGATGGCTGGATGGCATCACTGACTTGATGGATGTGAGTCTGAGTGAACTCCAAGAGATGGTGATGAACAGGGAGGCCTGGCGTGCTGCAATTCATGGGGTTTGCAAAGAGTCGGACACGACTGAGCGACTGAACTGAACTGAACTGAGATTAAATGTATAAATGTGTCTTCCTGTTTTTAGATGCCCACATATTTTTGTTTTCATGTCTCTCCATCAGCAGGCAAGTGGATTTTCTATGAGAAAGAGAAAAATATGATCCAACATAAAGAAAACTTCTTTAGTATCTCTTCATATAGGTAAACCTAATACATTGGAAGGCATTTGAGATAGAAATAAACATGCCTATATACTGGAAAAGTATTTTGATTGATGTTGTGTTTCTTTCTACACCCCTCCTCCCACAGTAGGAGTGGAAGTCCCTGCTGAAACAATAGAATCACACCTCACTAACTCTATAATTTCAGCATCCCTAATCTTCATGCACTGCATCTGGTTCATTGTCTCCATTTACTCAATCAATTTCCACAGGCTAGAGTTACAGCCTTAAGTGGCTGTTGGCCAAAAATACAAAGGGAAGAATAAGTGGTTTCAGATATTCATGCTTCCTTAACACAACACTAGACAGGAAAAAGAGTTTTTAATCACAGTAGCATTTTTTAATATAAAAACATACCACTATTATTTTCAACATCTTAATTTTAAAGATATTATTTAATTGTAATTTTGAAAGTATTACCTTTTTGATCCTGTAGTGGAATTTCATTTCCCACTGACTTAATTGATCATGTATTCTTCATTTTAGGTCTTGTGAATAGATATACTGGGTTTTGGTATAGTAAGCATTATTGATAAAGTATTTTAAATGAGAGAGAGGTATCTGTGAAAATTTATGTATGCAATGTTAGGTATTATGGTACATGTGTAAATTTGTTTGCAAAATATTCAAATCTCCTGTTATTAATAGCAACACCTGTCCAAACCATGTGTCACTCAAAGAAAATGTATATATTTGTTTTAATGCAAAGATTCACTAACTTGAATTTTTCTGACAATTCTTTTTACACTTTTCTGCAAGTTTTCATTTTGGCTCCCAATCTGACAGAATAAAAACAAAATGTATCATGGTTTTATGAATAGATTTCTAAGAAAATATATTTTGATACATGCAGAAAAGTAATCAAGAATGAAGTATATTTCTCTGTGGAACTGTAATTTGAGTTTTTAATGCTTCTCATTCAATTAATTATTCTAGTAATTTTTGGTCTTGAAATTCAGTATAGATTATAAAGTACCTTATCCTGGGAAAAAAATATAGTTCATAGAATAACACTCAAGCTACAGATAAAAAGTAACTGAGCAAAATGACAAATGTGATAAGGAAGAAGAGATGGTGATGTAGTTCTAATCCAGGGATTGAGAAAAATTAACATTCCATTAGACTCCAGTGGTCATGTATGGATGTGAGAGTTGGACTGTGAAGAAGGCTGATCACTGAAAAATTGATGCTTTTGAACTGTGGTGTTGGAGAAAACTCTTGAGAGTCCCTTGGACTGCAAGGAGATCCAACCAGTCCATTCTGAAGGAGATCAGCCCTGGGATTTCTTTGGAAGGAATGATGCTAAAGCTGAAACTCCAGTACTTTGGCCACCTCATGTGAAGAGTTGACTCATTGGAAAAGACTCTGATGTTGGGAGGGATTGGGGGCAGGAGGAGAAGAGGATGACAGAGGATGAGATGGTTGGATGGCATTACTGACTCAATAGACGTGAGTCTGAGTGAACTCCAGGAGATGGTGATGGACAGGGAGGCCTGGCATTCTGCGATTCATGGGTCACAAAGAGTCGGACATGACTGAGCAACTGAACTGAACTGAACTGAGACTATGTAGCCAAATCTTAAAGTATAGGCAAATATTTGAAATGCAAAACTATATCTTCCTACTACAGATTTTATGGGAACCATCTTAATTTAGGCTGTGCATGTTGAGTTGCTTCAGTCATGCCTGACTTTTTTGACCTTATGGACTGTAGCCCACCAGGCTCTTCTATCTATGGAATTGTCCAGGCAAGAATGCTGGAGTGGGCTGTCATGCCCTTCTTCAGGGTATCATCCCAACCGAGGGATCAAATCCGCATCTCTTACGTCTCTTGCACTGGCATGTGGATTCTTTATCACAAGCACCACTTGGGATGCAACGATAGATTATTAGACTACAGTCATAACTTTGTTTTATTTTAAAGTATCTCTAGTATAGTAGTTATCAAGGTAAAGATCATTGTGTATAAATTGAACAAGAAAATCAGTAGAAAACCAAAATTCTGGCACTGTCCAATAGGTGTTATTTTTAAGCCCTGTGCAAAGGAATGGTAGTGTGCAGTGAGTTCATGAGTATTGATCTGAGTCATGAGATTTTTGAAATCTGCTTTTTATAAGAATATGCTAGGGAGAACAAACAAGTCCTGGCTTGTGTTCCTGCTTCTTGACTAAGGCATACACAGGCCCTGAGACACCAAATTAAAGCTGAAAGGCAGAGGTTTTCTTTCTTGTCTTATTAAGATGTGTCCTTGTATCCTTTACTGACTCTTTTTATTTTTAAGTTCCTTTCTTCCAGCTACTCTAATTCTACCACAAGTATTTCAGGAAATAAAAAAAGAAAAAATATATATAATAACATCCTCAAAACTGATTTATTTTATTTGGAAGTTTATTTAAAAAAAAAAAAAACCTGGACCAGCATTGCCCATTTTCCTTCTTCCTTTCTCTGGCAACCATCAATCTATTTTCTTTCTTTATGGATTCCTTTTTCTTTTATTCCACAAATAAGTGAGATCATATGCTACTGTTCTCTCTATGAATTATTTCACTTAGCATAACACCCTAAGGTCCACCTGTGTTGCTATAAATTCTTTTTATGGTTGAGAAATATTCCATTATGTATATTGCATTTTTATGCATCCATCTATCAATAACATTTACTTTTTGTTGTTGTTCCATATTTTAGCTATTGTGAATAATGCTGCAATTAACAATGGAGAGGGGCAGTCCCTGGGTTGGGAAGATCCCCTGGAGAAGGGAACAGCTACCCACTCCAGTATTCTGGACTGGAATATTCCATGGACTGTATAGTCCATGGGGTCACAAATAGTCAGACACGACTGAGTGACTTTCACTTTCACAGGGGGATGTGCAAATATCTCTTCAAGATGGTGATTTTGTTTCTTAGGGTATATCTCTAGGAGTAGAATTGCTGAATCATTTGTCAGTACTACTTCTAGTATTTTGAGGATGTCCATATTGTTTTCCATAATAGCTGGACCAATTTACATTCCCACTAACAGTGCACAAAGTTTTGCTTTTCTCCACAGCCTCACCAAAAATTATCTCTTATCTTTCTGATGACAGCCATTCTATAAGTCATGAGATGATATCTCATTATGGCTTTGACTGCACTTCCCTACTGATTAATGGTGCTGAACACTTATTTTTAATATACAGAGTTTATCTTTTAGAGGAGCTATAGATTCATAGAAAAAATGAATAGAAGGTACAGACAGTTCTCATATAACACTTGTTGCTGTTGTTTAGTTGCTTAGTCACGTCCAACTCTTTTGTGACCCCATGGACTATAACCTGCCAGGTGCTGCTGTCCATGGGATTACCCAGGCAAGAATACAGCAGTGGTTTGCCTTTGCCTCTTAAAGGGGATCTTCCCAACCCAGAGATCAAACCCACATCTCCTGCATTGGCAGGCAGATTTTTTTTTATCACTGATCCATCAGGGAAGCTCTCATATCTGCTCAGTTCAGTTCAGTCGTATTGACTCTTTGTGACCCCATGGACTTAAACATTCCAGGCTTCCCTGTCCATCACCAACTCCCAGAGCTTGCTCAAACTTAGGTCCATTGAGTCGGTGATGTCATCCAACCATCTCATCCTCTGTTGTCCTCTTCTCCTCCCGCTTTCATTCATTCCTAGCATCAGGATCTTTTCCAGTGAGTCAGTTCTTCAAATCAGGTGGCAAAGTATTGGAGCTTCAGCTTCAGCATCAGTCCTTCCAATGAATATTCAGGACTGTTTTCCTTTAGAGTGGACTGGTTTGACCTACTTGCAGTCCAAGGGACTCAAAAATCTTTTCCAAAAACAGCTTAAAAGCATGAATTCTTTGGCATTCTGCTTTCTTTATGGTGCAACTTTCACATCTATACATGACTACTGGAAAAACCATAGCTTTGAAAATAGAACCTTTGTTGGCAAAGTAACATCTCTGTTTCTTAATATGCTCTCTAGGTTGGTCATAGATTTTGTTCCACAGAGAAAGTGTCTTTTAATTTCATGGTTGCATTCACTATCTGCAGTGATTTTGGAGCCCAAGATAAGAAAGTCTGTCACTCTTTTTTTCCCCATCCATTTGCCATGAAGTGATGGAACTGGATGCCACAATCCTCATTTTTTGAGTTTGAGTTTTATGCCAGCTTTTTTTGCTCTCCTTTTTCACTTTTCATCAAAAAGCTCTTTAGTTCCTCTCTGCTTTCTGCCATAAAATTTTTACCATCTGCATATCTGAAGTTATTGATATTTCTCCTGGCAATCTTGATTCCAGGTTGTGCTTCATCCAGCTTATACATCATTTCATATGATGTACTCTGCATAGACGTTAAATAACCAGGATCACAATATACAGCTTTGACATACTTCTTTACCAGTTTTGAACCAGTACATCGTTTCATGCCCTATTCTAACTGTTGCTTCTTGGCCTGCATACAGGTTTCTCAGGAGGCAGGTTAGGTGGTCTAGAATGCACATTTCTTGAAGAATTTTCCACAGTTTGTTGTAATCCACAGAATCAAAGGATTTAGTATAATCAATGAAGTAAAAGTAGATGTTTTTTCTGGAATTCTTTTGCTTTCTCGATGATCCAACAGATGTTGGCAATTTGATCTCTGGTTCCTCCACCTTTTCTAAATCCAGTTTGAACATCTGGAAGTTCACGGTGTATATACTGTTGAACCCTGGCTTGGAGAATTTTGAGCGTTACTTTGCTAGCATGTGAGATGAGTGCAATTGTGCCATAGGTTGAACATTTTTGGCATTGCCTTTCTTTGGGATTGGAATGAAACTGAACTTTTCCAATCCTGTGGCCACTGCTGAGTTTCAAAATGTGCTGGCATGTGGAGAGCAGCACTTGCACAGCATCATCTTTTAGGATTTGAAATAGCTCAGCTGGAATTTCATCACCTCCAGTAGCTTTTCTTAATATCTTCTTCTTCTGTTAACTCCATACCATTTCTGTCCTTTAATGTGTGCGTCTTTGCATGAATTATTCCCATGGCATCTAATTTTCTTGAAGAGATCTCTAGTCTTTCCCACTCTATTATTTTTCTCTGTCTTTTTATTGATCACTTAGGAAGGTTTTCTTATATCTCCTTGCTATTCTTTGGAACTCTGGATTCAGATGAGTATATCTTTCCCTTTCTCCTTCACCTTTCACTTCTCTTCTTTTTTCAGCTATTTGTAAAGCTTCCTCAGAGAACCATTTTGCCTTTTTGAATTTATTTTTCTTGGGGTTGGTTTTGATCACTCCCTCCTATACAATGTTATGTACCTTGTCCATAGTTCTTCAGGCACTCTGTCTATCAGATCTAATCCCTTGAATCTATTTGTCACTTCCACTGTATAATCATAGGGCATTTGATTTAGGTCATACCTGAATGTTCTAGTGATTTTCACTACTTTCTTCATTTTAAGTCTGAATTTTACAATAATAAGTTCATGATCTGAGCTATAGTCAACTTCTGGTCTTGTTTTTGCTGACTGTATAGAGCATCTCCATCTTCAGCTGCAAAAAATATGATCAATCTGATTTCAGTATTGAACATCTGGTGATGTTCATGTGTAGAGATGGACATGGACCCTCCTGTATTATTGGAAGAGGGTGTTGGCTATGACCAGTGTGTTCTCATGGCCAAACTCTGTTAGCCCTTGCCATGCTTCATTTTGTACTCCAAGGCCAAACTTGACCTTTACTCCAGGTATATCTTTACTTCCTACTTTTGCATTCCAGTACCCTATAATGAAAAGGACATAATTTTTCTATCTCCATATAAATGCATAATCTCAATGGATACAAACATGCCCCATTAGAATGATAATTTGTTACAACTAATGAAATATATTGGCATAAAAACACTCAAAGTCCATGTTTTGTATATTTAATCCTGGTGTGCATTCTATGAGCTTGGACAACTGTATTCAGTTCACTTCAATCACTCAGTCGTGTCCAACTCTTTGTGACCCCAAGAATCGCAGCATGCCAGGCCTCCCTGTCCATCACCAACTCCCGGAGTTCACGCAGATTCACGTCCATTGAGTCTCCCCTATAATGAAAAGGACATCTTTTGGGGGTGTTAGTTCTAAAAGGTCTTGTGGGTCTTCATAGAACCATTCAACGTCAGCTTCTTCAGTGTTACTGGTTGGGGCATAGACTTGGATTGCTGTGATAGTGAATGGTTTGCCTTTGAAACGAACAGAGATCATTCTGTCATTTTTGAGATTGCATCCGAGTACTGCATTTCAGACTCTTTTGTTGACCATGATGGCTACTACATTTCTTCTGAGGGATTCCTGCCCACAGTAGTAGATATAATGGTTAGCTGAGTTAAATTCACTTATTCCAGTCCATTTTAGTTCGCTGATTCCTAGAATGTCGACATTCACTCTTGCCATTTCCTATTTGACCACTTCCAATTTGCCTTGATTCATGGACCCAACATTCCAGGTTCCTAAGCAATATTGCTCTTTACAGCATCAGAACTTGCTTCTATCACCAGTCACATCCACAAATGGATATTCGTTTTGCTTTGGCTCCATCCCTTCATTCTTTCTGGAGTTATTTCTCCACTGATCTCCAGTAGCATATTGGGCACCTACTGACCTGGGAGTTCCTCTTTCAGTATCCTGTCATTTTGCCTTTTCATACTGTTCATGGGGTTCTCAAGGCAAGAATACTGAAGTGGTTTGACATTCCCTTCTCCAGTGGACCACATTCTGTCAGACCTCTCCACCATGACCCACCCATCTTGGGTGACCCCACATGGCATGGCTTAGTTTCATTGAGTTAGAGAAGGCTGTGGTCTGTGCAATTAGCTTGTAGCTACACCACATCCAGGCTGAATGTACTAGGCCAGCTCCTGGATGTCTGAAGCTGTTTTTCTCTCTCTCTGATGTATTCTTCTTTGGACTAAAAGCTAATATGTGTTACAACTAAATTTAATCTCAGAAAAAAAGATATAACTCTTTTATTTCTTCTTTTAGCTTTAATTGAGGGAATATGTTGATTCATTTGTAGGAAATTTCAATAATGTTATCAACTAAAATGTTTTGTTAAAAGATAGGGAATTTTTTTTTTTTTTGCTGCTAAGCTGCTAAGTCACTTCAGTCATTTCCGACTCTGTGCAACCCCATAGATGGCAGCCCACCAGGCTCCCCCATCCCTGGGATTCTCCAGGCAAGAACACTGGAGTGGGTTGCCATTTCCTTCTCCAATGCATGAAAATGAAAGGTGAAAGGGAAGTCGCTCAGTCGGGTCCGACACTTAGCATGGACTGCAGCCTACCAGGCTTCTCCATCCATGGGATTTTCCAGGCAAGAGTACTGGAGTAGGGTGCCATTGCCTTCTTTTTTTATCTTACTATACATATTTTTTATTACTACATTTGTTATTAAGATTTTTAATAAACTGTGTGTGTGTCTGTGTGTGTGTGTTTGTATTTGTGTGTGTTGTGTGTGTGTGCATTAGTCACTCAGTCATGTCCAACTCTTTGCGACCACATAGACTGTAGCTCACCAGGCTCCTCTGTTCGTGAAATTCTGCAGGCAAGAATACTAGAGTGGGTTGCCATTCTCTTCTTCAAGAAGCTATGTACATATCTTCATAAATCCCAAACTAATATTTAAATATTAAAATACTTAAATGGCATATGTAAGTATTAGTTTCATAACATGAGAACTAAACAACCATTAAAAATGAATTGTAAAGAAATATGTGTATAGTGGTTGAAGTTTCTAGGTAATGAACTGTGGTTATATATAGTGAATTTAGGCAAATTTTTATTTATATTATTAATATTTCTGAAGGAATATCCTTTCGTGAACTCCCTGATGTTCAAGCTGGCTTTAGAAAAGGCAGAGGAACCAGAGATCAAATTGCCAACATCCGCTGGATCATGGAAAAAGCAAGAGAGTTCCAGAAAAACATCTACTTCTGCTTTATCGACTATGCCAAAGCCTTTGACTGTGTGGATCACAATCAACTGTGGAAAATTCTGAAAGAGATGGGAATACCAGACCACCTAACCTGCCTCTTGAGAAATCTGTATGCAGGTCAGGAAGCAACAGTTAGGACTGGACATGGAACAACAGACTGGTTCCAAATAGGAAAAGGAGTGCGTCAAGGCTGTATATTGTCACCCTGCTTATTTAACTTATATGCAGAGTACATCATGAGAAACGCTGGACTGGAAGAAACACAAGCTGGAATCAAGATTGCCGGGAGAAATATCAATAACCTCAGATATGCAGATGACA
>SJYT01013540.1:47052-81818 GCA_006410635.1 Cephalophus harveyi | reverse complement strand
GACATTACTTTGCCGACTAAGGTCCGTCTAGTCAAGGCTATGGTTTTTCCTGTGGTCATGTATGGATGTGAGAGTTGGACTGTGAAGAAGGCTGATCGCCGAAGAATTGATGCTTTTGAACTGTGGTGTTGGAGAAGAGTCTTGAGAGTCCCTTGGACTGCAAGGAGATCCAACCAGTCCATTCTGAAGGAGATCAGCCCTGGGATTTCCTTGGAAGGAATGATGCTAACGCTGAAACTCCAGTACTTTGGCCACCTCATGTGAAGAGTTGACTCATTGGAAAAGACTCTGATGCTGGGAGGGATTGGGGGCAGGAGGAGGAGGGGACGACCAAGGATGAGATGGCTGGATGGCATCACGGACTCGATGGATGTGAGTCTGAGTGAACTCCGAGAGATGGTGATGAACAGGGAGGCCTGGCGTGCTGAGATTCATGGGGTCGCAAAGAGTCGGACACGACTGAGCGACTGAACTGAACTGAACTGATCCTTTTGCTTACCAAACCTGTTTTAAAACTTTGAATTATTTGTATTCACCTAAAACTTACTATGTCAAACCAGATGGTTTCCAAATTATGTGGTGTCTATCTCGATGGTTTGCATCCCAGCTATTATATCATTCACATCATTAATGTGGTTGTTATTCCTAACAATTCTTTCACCTTCATTTTCCATAAACCCATGTATGACAATGTTATGTTCATTTCATCTACTAAACATTTCTTGGGTTCATTCATCCTTCTCACATCCCGTTGTTAACTTCCTAGTCCAAGCTAACATTATCTTTTTTTTTTTTTTTTAATCTACTCAGTGCAATAGATCCAATGCACTATCCACATCTAGTCCTGTTTTGTTTTTTTTGTTGTTGTTGTTTTGTTTCTCTCATCTGTTCTTTGTAAAGCAGCCATAGTGAGGTTTTCAATCACAAGTCTTACTTTATGAGAAGTTATATAATAAAGTCTATTCAAGTGCTAGTGAAGCATGGAAGAAGTGATTAACCTGTTAGATGAGGCTGATTCTAAAATAAAACCTTTGTTTAGTTGATTTTTAAAGGATGATTTGCAGTCCAAATGGTAGATAGTAATAAAAGGGTAGTAAATGAAAGATTTCAGGCAGACTAGTAGCACAGGGATCTATGTTGAAGAGATACAGGTATGTTAGAATTAACATGGTTGTTTAGAGATCCAGAAGTCCAGGGTATAGCTGGAGAAAAGATTAAAAAATGAAACTAGAAACTAGAGAAGTACAAGATCAGGAACGTTCCACTATGCTATGCTATGCTATGAAGGTTCAACTCTTCTCATTATTAAATTGGAATCCAACAAAGATTTGAAAGACATGATAGCACACTAAATTTTTGTTTAGGGGAAAAAAAATCACTCTAGAAACAGAGAATGACAACATAATAAGGGAAATGAATTTAGAGTAAAACATTTTGTGGAAAGGCATCATAAAACTGTAATGAAGTCTGTTAGGAACATGATGTAAAGCTGATCTAGTTGACTTGGAGAGGGCATGTATATTGAGGCGATATAGAGGAGACAGACTTGGAAAACTGACAAAGATTGAATGTGCAAGGAGATAGAGAAAGACAGTAGATTAAAGAGGTATAAAGATTGAATGTTTTGGGAGATAGAGAAAGACAATAGATTAAAGAAGTATAAATGGGCTCTCCAATATCATGCTGGTGAAAATAAAGTATAAGAGAAATAATACAGAAGTTGATCAACATAAGAGAGGCGGTCTTAAGCCCAATTTTAAATACATTGAGTCTTTGGGGTTCTTTTCTATCTTAAAGGTCATCCTAGAGCATGGAAAGTAAAGAACAATTTTTGTTTGGAAGTGTAGGGGCCAAATGTGAGGGTGGGAATGTCTATGAGACTACATGGGATACATATGCTTCCAGAGTGATTTTTTTTCCCCTGAACAAAAATTTAATACTGTTACTATCTTTAAAGTCTTTGTTGGATCCCAATTTAATATAGAGAAGACCCAAACCTTCACAGCATAGCATAGCATACAAGACTTTCCTGATCTTGTACTTCTAAAGCTTCTAGTTTCCTTTTTTAAATTTTTCCTCCAAATATAGAGAACATGAAAGAAAATGCTTAATATAGGCAGAACACTACAGACAACTTCTCTTTAGAAGCAATTAGTCTGGAATGATTTCACACTGTTTCACATTTGCACATTTTATTCTTCTATTTCCCCCTGGTACTTCTGAATATTTGTTTGTATTTTTGAAGTTTTGTTTTTGTTATTTTAACACCAACCTGTTTCAGCTATGCTCAGGGGAAAAGAGAAAGATGGCTTCCTGTAACAGAGCATTAGAAGACACTGAAACTGAAATCCCAGGAACTTGCAAATTTGTGGAAGCTTGAATCAAAGTTGGGAGAATTCTAAGGATCAAATTATAAATTCAGTGGAGGAAGTAAAAGATATTGCACCAGTCTTTTTCTTCCTGTCTGGTAAATTCTCTTACTAGGGTAAAAATACATTCACATATAAGCAAATTTGCTTTAAATAATTGCTCTACTTTTATCAGGTTAAGTTCTTAAAGGTGACTGAAAGCTTTCTTCCTAAAAAAATGATAGCTGCAATACAATGGACAGTTTAAAAAAAAAAAAAAGCTTGCAAGTTATTTTTCAATTATCTTGTTTGCTCATACAGATTTTAAAAGTCCTCTAGGACAAAGATTACATTTCATAGAAATATATTTTACTGTACATATCCTGAGAATCCAAGCATGTTGGAAAAGCATAAAGTCAGTTTTCATTCCAATCCCAAAGAAAGGCGATGCCAAAGAAAGCTCAAACTACTGTACAATTGCACTCATCTCACACACTAGTAAAGTAATGCTCAAAATTCTCCAAGCCAGGCTTCAGCAATACGTGAACCGTGAACTTCCAGATGTTCAAGCTGGTTTTAGAAAAGGCAGAGGAACCAGAGATCAAATTGCCAACATCTGCTGGATCATGGATAAAGCAAGAGAGTTCCAGAAAACATCTATTTCTGGCTTATTGACTATTCCAAAGCCTTTGCCTGTGTGGATCACAATAAACTGCAGAAAATTCTGAAAGAGATGGGAATACCAGACCATCTGACCTGCCTTTTGAGAAATCTGTATGCAGGTCAGGAGGCAACAGTTAGAACTGGACATGGAACAACAGACTGGTTCCAAATAGGAAAAAGAGTACATCAAGGCTGTATATTGTTACCCTGCTTATTTAACTTCTATGCAGAGTACATCATGAGAAACACTGGGCTGGAAGAAGCACAAGCTGGAATCAAGATTGCTGGGAGAAATATCAGTAACCTCAGATATGCAGATGACACCACCCTTATGGCAGAAAGTGAAGAGGAACTAAAAAGCCTCTTGATGAAAGTGAAAGAGAAGAGTGAAAAAGTTGGCTTAAAGCTCAACATTCAGAGAACGAAGATCATGGCATCCAGTCCCATCACTTTGTGTGAAATAGATGGGGAAACAGTGGAAACAGTGTCAGACTTTACTTTTGGGGCTCCCAAATCACTGCAGATGGTGATTGCAGCCAACAAATTAAAAGATACTTACTCCTTGGAAGGAAAGTTATGACCAACATAGATAGCAGATTGAAAAGCAGAGACATTACTTTGCCCATAGGTCCATCTAGTCAAGGCTATGGTTTTTCCAGTGGTTATGTATGGATGTGAGAGTTGGAGTGTGAAGAAAGATGAGCACCGAAGAATTGATGCCTTTGAACTGTGTTACTGGAGAAGACTCTTGAGAGTCCCTTGGTTTGCAAGGAGATCCAATCAGTCCATTGGAAGGACTGATGCTGAAGCTGAAACTCCAATACTTTGGCCACCTCATGTGAAGAATTGACTCATTGGAAAAGACTCTGATGCTGGGAGGGATTGGGGGTGACATAGGATGAGATGGCTGGATGGCATCACCGACTCGATGGACATCAGTTTGAGTGAACTCCGGAAGTTGGTGATGGACAGGAAGGCCTGGCGTGTTGTGATTCATGGGGTTGCAAAGAGTCGGACACAATTGAGTGACTGAACTGACTGAATGAATCTCAGAATAAATATTGCACAATTCTAGTTTGTTGATTAGTATTAGCCCATCAACTCAAATGTGAGGATAGATAATTTATATTTTTCCTTAACATGTAAAATTAGAATTAAAAGTATTCCAAGAATGTACTTAAAAGTGCAGTTTAGGAAATGGCAGAGGAGACTGTTCATTTTTTTTTTAAGTCAACTTATTTAGTAGGAAGAAAGAGGAGATATGTTGAATGAAAGAGAAATCATGATCAATATAGAAGAAAACTAAACAAAATCATACGTAAAAAATAAACTATTTAATTATAAGTGTAGTTCAATGAAATTTTCATTATTAATATTCTAAGAGTTGAATAAAAGCTAATAATTTATTTAAAGGCTTTGCTTTAAAAATATGTGTGGGAGAGGTTTATTTTAATGTTACATGCAGCTTACCGCCTATATCATTACTCTAGTAATAGCCAGCCTACTACATCGTGGTTTCTTTAACATTTCAAAATATTTTTACACATTAATGACAGATTCTTTACCATCTGAGTTACCAGGGAAGCCCCACATTAGACTATAAACTTCAAGTTATAAATTGAAATATACAGGCAATATTTTATATTTTTGGATGTAAATTTTGTTTCTTTTTTAAAAGTTGGTACTACAAGAATAAAGAAAGAGCTCAAGTAGTGAACTCCGAGAGATGGTGATGAACAGGGAGGCCTGGCGTGCTGCGATTCATGGGGTCGCAAAGAGTCGGACACGACTGAGCGACTGAACTGAACTGAAACATTTTTAGTTTCTATGTTAAAGTGATAATTTCTCTTTTTCAAGCCATGACTAATATTTAAGCTACTATATGGAATTACAGAGGATGATTATGTTTATTTTTTAACTTTAAAACTTTAAATTTTATAGTTTGTTGAAAACACATGAAGATTCTCCATTTTTAACAATGATCTAAAGATATAATAGTATTGGAGCTATAGGCAGAAATGAAAAAAAAAAAAAAACTGTAAATAACTATAAATCTCATTTTAATTCCAGTCAATGTTTGATGTAAAAAGGAATGGAGTAAAAGCACAGGAAGCAAACCATTGCTTTAAAACATGTTTCCTAGCACTCAGAAAATAGATGGTCATGTTGAGTGAAGTAAGTCAGACAAAGACAAATATGATACTGCTTATTTGTAGAATCTAAAAAGGGATACAAATGAACTTATCTATTGATCCAACTAGGAACAGATTTCCTGATGTAGAAAACAAATTTATGGTTACCAGGGAGTAAAGGGTGGGGAAGGGATAAATTGGAAGATTGGAATCGATGAATACACACTGCTATATATAAAATAGATAACTAATAAGGACCTACTGTATAGCATGGGCTTCCCAGGTAGCTCAGTGCTAAAGAATCTGCCTGACAGTACAAGAGCCACAGGAAACATGGGTTTGATTCTTTGGTTGGAAATATTCCCTGGAGAAGGAAATGGTAACTGACTCCAGTATTCTTGCCTGGAGAATCCCATGAACCGAGGAGCCTGGTGGGCTACAGTCCATGTGGTCGCAAATATTTGGGCATCACTGAGCAAGTGAGCAGGCAAGCAAGTAAAATACAAAATAATTGCCTCCTGTCAAAATATTTAACTTAATCTCGAAGACTCATTTTTTCCAATAAGGTAACATTTACAAGATTCAGGGATGAAGATATCTTTTGGACAGCCATTATTCAGTCTATCACAAATAAGGAAAAGATATTTTGACACTAAAGAATATTCAAAGAAGTGAAAACTAAATGGTGAGGCTAGGGCACTGAAAGCAAAGGGAAGAGAGGAGGGAGGTAAGCAAGCGAGAAATGAAAAGTCAGACTAATAGAGTTTTGCAGACCACTGTAGAGAATATTAATCCAAACTGGTCCAAAGCCCTATATTGTATTCCTTCATCTATCTATATCTATCTATCTATCTATATATATATACACATATGTATGTATGTATTCCTTCATAAATATTATACTAAGACCTCTCCTCCTAGGATGGTTGAGAACCAAGTTCTCTTTTTCAGACAGATCCTGCTTGTGACAAATGTGGTTAGCTAACAATATCGTTTGCTTTGAGACTATGCTTTCCCCATCTCTCGTTCCAATCACTCTCCTATTATTCAAATGCATTTTTTTCCCAATAAATATCTTACACTTCTAATGTCATACTGTTTGCTGGTGGACCTGAATGGACACAGATGATACCTGGAGTCACCTAAGAAGGTAGATGTTAAAATTGAGTCACCTCATACCTGGCAAGGAAGGTTACATCCCAAGTGGTGTGTGCTGTATGGTTTGTCCTTGTCCCTGGAGCAAGGTGGCAGCCCCTTTCCTCAATATTGCACTGATGGTTATCTGGGAAAATGTCCTGGTGAAGGGAACTAACTACTCATGCAATGCTTCAGGTATTTGAAAGGTACAAGAAAGCAATATATAAAAGTTAGGTGTAATTGGTTGTTACTAAGTTGCATTGATGTTCCTAGTAGAGGAATACTTTCTTAGAAAAGTATTAGAATTACGTTATTTGTCTTGCCTATTCAAACAAGTACTATTATAATGTTTCAGATAACTGATAGCAGTTAACCGGTCAAATTAGCGGAATTTTATGTAGCACTTACACTGTTACACTATGTGGTGGTTCTCAAATCATAGGTATTTTCCCAACCTCAACAAAAATGTATGTTCATACAGAGATTATACAGAAATAATCATAGAAACCTTATTCATACTAGTCAAGTCAAAAAACTGAAAACAATTCAAATAGCCATCAACAAGTAAATGGATAAACAAGCTGTGGTCCGTCTCTATAGTGGAATACTGTCAGGCCATAGGAAAAAGGAATGGAATATGGCTACAGGCAATGTCATGGATGAATCTCAAAATGACATCTTAGAAAATACATGAAATTCAACCAGATATTCTGAGTCAGTAGATCCTAGGACAAATCAGCATTTATCCAGGTGTTCCAGAGTATAGGCTTTCCAAAGAGCTTTAGAGAAAGCAGATCTAAACTTGGAATTGAACGCTGTACTCAATAATGTATCAGAATATAAATTATATTTATTTTGAAGTGGTTTTACATGAAATTGGGAACTCTGATGCCCGATTATCTTTTAGAGTAATAAGAGTAGCCCAAGTCTTATATAATATTCTCACATCTTTAGAAATTTGTTCTGATCCAGTGAAGCTTGCTAGACTCCTAGTGCTCCCCACACCCCCAATCTCTAATAATATTAAGTTGAGATCAAAGCAGGCAAATTTCCCTTTGGTTATTTGGTGAGCTGCCTATCTACACAGCTCACCTAAAAAAAGTAGGTACAAGTGAAATGTGTCTTAACTTTGTTCTTTAAAGGTGAAAAACAGATACCAGATTAATTATCCCCAGATACCAGATTAATCTTTCCCAGCTCACAATATGCTGCCAGAAAAAAATGGATAGAAAATTAACTGTGACATTCAGAACTGAATATTTGTTAGTGAGGGGTTTATTGTTTTAAATAAGACAATTGTGGGAGAATTCTTAGGAAGAATATTCTTTTGGCTTCCCTGGTGGCTCAGACGGTAAAGCGTCTGCCTACAATGCGGGAGGCCTGGGTTCAATCGCTGGGTTGGGAAGATCTCCTGGAGAAGGAAATGGCAACCCACTCCAGTATTCTTGCCTGGAAAATCCCATGGACGGAGGATCCTGATAGTTGATGGGGTTGCAAAGAGTCAGACACGACTGAGAGACTTCACTTTCACTTTCTCTTTTCTTTTGGCTGGGAGACCACAATCCCTAAATACACCTGCTAAGTCAGTGTTTTGTGTGTTGAGAATCTATAAAGCGACACAGAGTGAAAAGCTTAGTGACCTTCATAATTTCTTAGAGCTTTTCATATTTGCTTTATTCAGTTATAAAAATCTCAGATACCATTGCATCTTCTCTCAACAGTATTATCGCAAGCACTTTCAGCTCTTCTGTCTGCTTTTGCTCTACTTTCAGTTTTATTCTCTCAGCTGACTATATTGATCTCTCTAAAATGCTGATTATATCACTCTCACTTCTTGTTTGCAGAATAAAATTTATATTTTCTTCCAGTCATAAATTTAGTCTTGTTTACCTCTCTGGTAACATTTTAATGTGCATTTCCCTGAAGCATTCCAAACTTAAACCTCAGGAAACAATTTTCTACTTTTTACCCTAAGCTTCTTATCTCTTAGCCTCTGAGCATAATCTTTCCTCTAGTTGAAACACATTACCTTTCTCCAACCCTCACCCCCAAACCTATTTTATCTAAATTTTATACTTTAAGTGTCAACTTAAACCACATTTTCTAAGAATACTTGTGATTCCAGAGTAGCTAGAATAATTTAACTTTTTAAAATTCTAACTTATCCTCAGAGACATTATCATTCTCAGGAAGTCCCACACCAGAAGCAAACCATATGGGACTGCCAGCCTGTTATCAAGAACTTCTAAGCACGATTTGGATCTTGGAAATCCCTTTATTCATTGCCTTAAACATATCTCAGTATTATTCTCCTCCAAACACCAAAATTGGAACCTGTCACCTTTACTAACCACCCATAAGCACTGAAGAACTTGGACTTATTAAATCTCTACACCAGGGCAGGGCTCAGTTCAATCAGTTCAGCCACTCAAAGAGTGTCTGACTCTTTGCAATGCCAAGGACTGCAGAACGCCAGGCTTCCCTGTCCATCACCAATTCCTGGAGCTTAGTCAAACTCATGTCCATCGAGTTGGTGATGCCATCCAATCAGCTCATCCTCTGTTGCCCCCTTCTCCTCTGGCCTTCAATCTTTCCCAGCATCAGGGTCTTTTCCAAGGATTCAGTTCTTCACATGAGGTGACCAAAGTATTGGAATTTCAGCTTCAGCATCAGTCCTTCCAATGAGTATTCAGGGCTGATTTCTTTTAGGATTTACCGGTTTGATCTTCTTGCAGTCCAAGGGACTCTCGAGTCTTCTCCAACACCACAGGTCAATAACACCAATTCTTCAGCACTCAGCTTTATTTATAGTTCAACTCTCACATCCATACATGACTCCTGGAAAAACCATAGCTTTGACTAGATAGACTTTTGTTGGCAAAGTAATGTCTCTGCTTTTTAATATGCTGCCTGGGTTGGTCATAACTTTTCTTCCAAGGGGCAAGTGCCTTTTAATTTCAGTCAACTAAAGGGCAAGTGTTGGTTCATCCGTAAATTTAACACTCACGCTTCAGATCTGCAGAATTTTTAACAGTTCAGAAATAATTGAAACTGTATTTTCAGATTTCCTTTTGACAGGAGATATTTTAATTCATATGTAAATTTTAACAGCTCACGTCATTTCCTTCATTCAATAATTGTGTTTCTTCTTTCATTCAGAGAATATCAGTTATGTCTGTTGTACTGAGAGAAGCTAAACCTATTCACTGAAAAGCTCCCTTTACTCTTTATTCTGTATTTGTTAAATCAGCTTATACACATCTTCCTATTATGAAAAAGCATACAGTAAATAGTCTAGCTTTTTCAGTCCAGAGAAGGGTTAATATGGCCCCTATGTATCAGGTAGTGTTCTGTCAGGAAAAGATGGCACACCCAAATTGGGGAATTTAAGGAGAGTTTCATAAAGCCTTATTTATTAAATATAAAGCTGTAGAATGAATTTAGGAAAACCCGAATTGAGCCTACAGGTTTCCTGGGGTTAGCCACAACATGAAGCATGAAGACACAAGGTGGGGGGTGTGGTCACCAGAGACGTTAGAAGGCCACCTGCAAGGGTTTTGGCTATGACCATCCAATCAGGAGAGAGAGAAACTTAGTTGCTGACCTTACTCCTCTTGTCTCCTGATCCCCTCTTACACTTCCTATTTGTAAATCCAGCACCTTTTATTAACATCTAGCCCTAAAGCAACAAAATAAACTCTTCAGGAGTTATGATTACAGAGGAAAAGTATCTCATGTAAAAGTTTTCAACTGAAAATTTTTATGCCCAAGGAATTAGACTTATTTCTGTAGGGATATATGCAGAGAAATCTGTATCTGTATCTCTCTATATATGCAAATGTATATTTCTGTAAGGACATATACATACACATATACATGGGCAATTTTATTACCCATATAATAATTGTATATATAATATATAATAATATCTTAGACCAATACAATTTTGGCTTACCTAATGAAAGTTCATGCAAAAAGTAATAAGCATATAACAAGTTATTTCTGTGATACATTTGTGATATCTTCATGTCCATCTTGCATGTTACATTCCCATTAAATAACTTTTTTAAATGAAAATCTTTGAAAATGATTCTTAAATATTTCAGATTAAAGGTAAACCATTAAAAGAAAAATTAGTGCCCTCCAGTCTTTTATCCTGATTTCCAAATTGGCTGTCTTTTAATTTAAACAATTGTGAATGTGATAATCCATAACATTGTGAATCATTTCTTCTCTGATAATTAGCTTAATAAGGTGAGAAAAAATAAACTTTCTTTCTTAAGGCCATTGGACTTGAATGTTGGCTTACTCCTATTAACAACCGTGCCACAGAGAGAGTGTCTTTCCTTTTTATTGACATGGATCTCATCACAAAACCAGAGAACTGGCAGCTTGACATCCAAGAATTTAGGCTGCATTACCACTGTTTCAAGAGAAGCTTTTGGAAAACAAGTATTTCTTGAAAACTGTCTGACTTGTCTACATAGATTATATGGTTGTAAAAATAAGTTGACTATGTTTTTCCTGTATTAAAGTCAACTGTTATTACTAGAACATGTAAGCACATCTGTAGTACATTTTCTTGCTTTTGGCGGGGGGTCAGGGGGGAGAAACCTTTCCTGCCCTGTTACAACTAGGTGAGAATGTATGGGTTAGTCCCGAAAACTGGTGTTGTGGATCTTTATTACTCATTTTCCTTTATCCTCCTCTAAAAAAGGAAAAGTAACCGATATACTGAAGAAGGCATCTCCATATAAACTTTCATTTCTAAAGGCCAGCGGAAATGCATCAAACTTGTTAAATTTCTATAAATGCAAGCATTGATACCATCTTATATTTAAATTTCATTCCAGTTGAACCCATAAGTATTGATCACATGATATGAAAAAGATACCATAGTTAAAATATGTCACTAAAATTAGAAAATTAATGCCGGTTGTTTGTGGAAAATCTAGCTGAGAGGATTAACATAGTTATCTCCTACTACTTTTTAGATACCAAGTTTATCTTTTCAATTGAATCTCCCCATATAGTTAGTACTAGCTATCAGGTCTGTGTGTGCTGAGGTCAGCATTATTCATTTACTCAACAAATGTTTATCGAGTGGCTTCTATATGTCAGTTGTTGTTGTACATGCTGTAAAAGTTAATAATGAACCTTACTGCATCATTGGTCAGTCCAGAGAAATAATCCTTTGACTTTTCAGTGACATTTTTCTATCATTTCCCAAGTGAAAGAAATTTGATTTAAAAGAGCTATTCACTAAAAAGATAATAGTGTAATAATAATTTTGTGTTTATGTTCCAATTAATAAATATCTACTTGTTTCCAATGAATGCACTTGCAGTTAAGGACTTGGCCCAGTATTGATTTTGGAGCTTTTCACAAGCATTTATTTATTAAAATATATGCACCCAACCTTTCCTTCTTCTTTATTCAATAGTTGTAGTCTCTCACAGTACCTCTCTTTGTACCTTTTGCTCATGTCATGCACTATCTTGCCTTCTCTAGTTTTTCATCTCTCCCACTCCTATATTATGCAATGGACTAGACATATGGGCTCCTGAATGCAGGGCTTTGTCACAGAAGTAAGACTGTAAATTACCAGAGGGTATGACTTCTAATAGGAAGAGAAACTTCTAACCAGGATTCCTGCAGTAATTTTTCATTAAAAAAAAAAAAACAAAAACACACACAGTGAGAACAGCCTTAACAGAAAGGGTAAAAGAACACAGAATTGGAGAAATGAGGTTATTCTCTCACTTTGAAATGTTCCTCAGTTCAGTCCCTCAGTCATGTCTAACTCTTTGTGACCCCATGGACTTCAGCATGCCAGGCTTCCCTGTCCATCACCAACTCCCAGAACTTCCTCAAATTCATGTCCATCCTGTTGATAATGCCATCCAACCATCTCATCCTCTGTTGTTGCCTTCTTCTCCCACCTTCGATCTTTCCCAGCATCATTGTCTTTTCAAATGAGTCAGTTCTTCGCATCAAGTGGCCAAAGTATTGGAGTTTCAGCTTCAGCATCAGTCCTTCCAATGAATATTCAGGACTAATTTTTTTTTAGGATGGACTGGTTTGATCACCTTGGCAGTTCAAGAAACTCTCAAGAGTCTTCTTCAACACCACAGTTCAAAAGTGCTCGGTTCTTCGGTGCTCAGTTTCTTTACAGTCCAACTCTCACATCCATACATGACTACTGGAAAAACCATAGCTTTGACTAGACAGACCTTTGTCAGCCAAGTAATGTCTCTGCTTTTTAATACTCTGTCTAGGCTGGTCATTGCTTTTCTTCCAAGGAGCAAGCATCTTTTAATTCCATGGCTGCAGTCACCATCTGTAGTGATTTTGGAGCCCCCCCAAAATAAAGTCTCTCACTTTTTCTATTTTTTCCCCATCTATTTGCCATGAAGTGATGGGGCTGGATGCCATAATCTTAATTTTTTGAATGTTGAGTTTTATGCCAGCTTTTTCATTCTCCTCCTTCACTTTCATCAAAAAGCTCTTTAGTTCTTCTTCACTTTCTGCCATAAGGGTGGTGTCATCTGCATATCTGAAGTTATTGATATTTCTCCCGACAATCTTGATTCCAGCTTGTGCTTCACCCAGCCCGGCATTTTGCATGATGTACTCTGCATAGAAGTTAAATAAGCAGGGTGACAATATACAGCCTTGATGTACTCCTTTCCTGGTTTGGAACCAATCTGTTGTTCCATGTTCAGTTCTAACTGTTGCTTCTTGACCTGCATACAAATTTCTCAGGAGGCAGGTGTGGTTGCAATGTTAGAAACATACAATAAACCTCTGGTAATTATCACATTCAGGTTTGCCAGGTGGCACTAGTGGTCAAGAACCTGCCTGCCAGTGCAGGAGTCATAAGAGACGCAGGTTCCATCTCTGGATCAGGAATATCCCCTGGAAAAGGGAATGGCAACCCACTCCAGTATTCTTGCCTGGAAAATCTCACGGACAGAGGAGCCTGACAGGTTGCACAGAGTTGGAAATGACTGAAGTGACTTAGCACACATACAAATATCACATTCAGTTTAATAGCCAATTCTAGCCTTGTCTTTTCTGTTAAATAGTTGTAATTTTCACTAATCTGCCTAAGTATATTGGAAAATAAATCATGGGTAATACTTTCTTACCTCATGCAGCTGATTAGAGGATGGAATAAAATAATACATATGAAAACTTCTAATCACTTTAACTGAATTGAAGCTACAATAAATGAAGAATCACCTCTGCTTTGCCACCCAGAGAATGAGCAGTAATTTTGCTATGCCTGGCACATGCTAGGAGATCATTAAATGCTTGCTGAACAAATGAAATCTCTCTGGGAACTCTGCTGTTTTTATTCCTCACAATTGTATAGTGATACAAAGAACTACTTTTGTGCTACCATTTCATAAATATATCCAGAAAGTAGACTTTAAATGGCTAAAGAGCACTACCAATTTTCTTAACGATCTATCTTTGTCTATAAACTGGGCAGTTAAAGTCATATGTAGATATAATTTTACAGTACATTCAATACAGATTTTTTTATTAAATAGAAAATAATTGCTGCCATTAAATATATTTATTTTTCCTCCTTTGCATTTAAGCAAAAATGCTGCTCACCATTAAATTTCTTTCTTTGCCATAAAGAAGTTACCCTTTTTTCTTTACCTGCTGCTGCTGCTAAGTCGCTTCAGTCGTGTCCAACTCTGTGCGACCCCACAGATGGCAGTCCATTGGGCTCCGCCATCCCTGGGATTCTCCAGGCAAGAACACTGGAGTGGGTTGCCATTCCTTCTCCAATGCATGAAAGTGAAAAGTGAAAGTGAAGTCGTTCAGTCGTCTCTGACTCAGCGACCCCATGGACTGCAGCCTACCAGGCTCCTCCGTCCATGGGAGTTTCCAGGCAAGAGTACTTGGGTGGAAATACCATCATTTTAATTTAATTTTCATATTGATAATGTCTTGAACACCCATGTGTTAGATTATAACCAGAATCTCTAGGGGTCTTTACTTTTTTCCTAATTTATCTAGAATTACAAGAGTATTCTCAGTTCAAAGGGAGATTGTCTATTGTCCAAATACCTAGTTCCATCTTGCACTTTCAAAAAGTATCATTTCTGGAGAGAGAAACTTGGAGGATGTGGTCACTTCCCTAGTAGAATCTGTTGGGGTTTTTTTAACCTTTACTATCTTTTTGGCTCTTGAAACTGGCCCTACATTTGAAATAAACCTCTGGTGTCTGTTGCATTTATGTCCTAATTGGTCCAAAGCAAAGATGTTAGTGATGCCCCATTCATGGGTCCCCAAAGTTTCAACTTAGCACTTTTCTTTGCACGTCCATGTTCAGACACTTTTCTCAAAGAACTCCTGACATGCTTGTAACCTTTGACTATTTCAGACTATCAGAAAACAAGTGGTTGATGTTTAATTTAAATATATTTTATGTTAAGAGAATACTTGGGCACTGTGTAACGTTGTTTTATGGTTTCAGTAATTGAAATCTGAACTGACAGTCTCTCGATTCACTGAAACTTGACCCATATGCTCAATGGTAACATATCTAAAAATGAACCTATTCCATTTTCAAAGGGGGACATTCGTAACTTTTCTCTTTCTCATATTGATATTCCAGTTGCCCAACATATAATCTATATAGATAATTTTTGTTACCTTCCATCTTTTTCTAGCTTATTATATATGTTTGATCTGCAAGTCAAGTTTATAGGTATTTAGAATGAGCAGTTGATGTCATTCATTTTTCCTTCTCTTATTGCCATTAATTTAGCTTAGATCTCTCTGATTCATGGGGTCACAAAGAGTCAGACACGACTGAGCGACTGAACTGAACTGAACTGAACTCTCTGATTCTGAGCTTGGAAAAATGTTAAACTGTGCTCTTTTTACTTTTTTCCCCTATTCTAACTTATCTGACATATTCAAATAAATCTCTGATGACTGTTGCATTTATATCCAAACTGGTCCAAAGCAAAGATGTCAGTGATGCCCTATTCATGGGTTCCCAAGTTTTCAACTTAGCACTTTTCTTTGCACTTCCATGTTCAGACATTTTTTTTCTCAAAGAATTCCTGTACGCTTTCCTCCTTCACTGGACAATACTGAATCTAGTGAATACCTACTTGAGCCAGGCACAATGATAGATCCAAGGAACAATACAAACCAATCTCTGTCTTTAGAGCTTAGGGCAAAGAAATAGGTAACCTTGTGATAATAGATATTATATATAAGTGAGTACTAGTTGCTAGGAGAGGTTTTAAGTAAGGAACAAGTAACATAGTCAACAAATGAAAAATGATCAGAAAAGGCATTTAGGAGGAAGTGATTTTAACCAAACCAATAAGAATTTAAATGAGCATTTGCAACTATACAGTTGAATTTTGAAGAGTATGTTTTTTTTTCCCCCCTTGGTATGACAAATGAATAGCTATTTCCATTCATATAATACAAGAAAACTAATAGTAATAACAGCATTGATTGAAATAGCTATAACTTAATACAACAACATTATCACTATAGCGACTAAGTGAAATTAGTTTTGTATCCATGAGATAACAATCAGAGAAATTAGAAAGATATTTTTATTTTAAAGGGAGGAGAGTGTCAAATATGTGAAAAGCTAAGAAATGATTAAGAAAAATCACTAGAAATACTAAATCCTGCACTCCCTGTCCAGTCCAGTTTTGGATTTTCCAGATTTGCTTTTTACATTCAGGCCAATTCAGTCCTTGAAGTAATAATTAATATCCAGGCCCTGTTGACTATTAGAAACCCTTGAAGCTCAGATGGTAAAGAATCTGCCTGCAATGCAGAAGACCCAGTTTTATCCCTGGGTCAGGAAGATCTTCTGGAGAAGGAATGACAACCCACTCCAGTATTCTAGCCTGAGAAATCCCATGGGAAGAGGAACCTGGCAAGCTACAGTCCACTGGGTCACAAAAGAGTTGGATACAACTGAGCAACTAACAAACACATCATTAAATAAAGGTTGGGATATTTTTTTTTTCCTAACCATAAATGGCAAAAATTCCAAGTACCAATGTATAACACAGAATAAGGGGATTGTAACACATCTGGCTGAGAACAAATCTAGGTCAGGGCTGGAATCTTGGGAAGCCTTTGACTTTAAGCAACTCTTCTCTCCTTTCACTGGTGGCTCAGTGGTAAAGAATCCAGTTGCCAATACAGGAGATGTGGGTTCAATCCCTGCATCAGGAAGATCTCTGGAGAAGGAAATGGCAACCCACTCCAATATTCTTGCCTGGAGGATCCCATGGATAGAGAAGCCTGGCAGGTTACAGTCCACGGGGTTGCAAGAGAGTCAGATACGACTTAGTGACTAAACAAGCAACTCACAATCCCTATAAGCCTTAGTTTCTCTACTCATAAAATGGACATATATTTAATACCTATATCAGCAAATCGTTCAGTTCATTTCAGTTGCCCAGTCATGTCCAACTTTTTACGACCCTATGGACTGTAGCATGCCATGCTCCCCTGTCCATCACCAACTCCCAGAGCTTACTTAAACTCATGTCCATTGAGTCTGTGATGCCATCCAACCATCTCATCCTCTGTTGTCCCCTTCTCCTCCAGCCTTCAGTCTTTCCCAGCATCAAGATCTTTTCCAAAGAGTCAGTTCTTCGCATCAGGTGGTCAAAGTATTAGAGTTTCAGCTTCAGCATTAGTCTTTCCAATGAATCTTCAGGACTGATTTCCTTTAGGATTGACTGGTTGGATCTCCTTGCAGTCCAAAGGACTCTCAAGAGTCTTTTCCAACACCACAGTTCAAAATAATCAATTCCTCAGTGCTCAGCTGGTTAAAATAGAAATTATATGCTGAATATTTAATATGTTACCTGAATATTTGCTGTGACTACTCGCATTAGTACACCTATTATTATTACTGCCACTACTATAACTCCTACTATATCCTTTACTATTACTGCTACTATTATTACCATTCTTATTTTGAATACTACTGTTACTACTATTATTAACATCAGTGAGCTTGATTGGCTTTTTATCCAGCACTATAGTATCCAAAGTGAGTTGAATGTATTCTAGAAAAATATGATTTTAGAGTTGAAGGCATTAAGTATAGCTTAGTTTTGTATTTCAAATTTCTAATGCTTTTAAGTTCTATTGAGTTAGCATATCCATGGTATTAGCACCAGGCTGTATGTTCATTGTGTCTAAATAGATATACTACATTTCAGCATGTATGTTCAAATATTTTTCTCACAGGAATGCATAGTCAAATAAGCTTGCAAAATACTAGTCTAGTAACTGCCCAAGCAAGTAAGCAACACATTATAAATAGCAATATTATAGTAAATCCTATGGCAATGATCTGGATATGAAAGTCTTACTTAAGGAAAAATATCTAACTGACAAATTTATGCTATGTTTGACCTATGGGGCCATGGCTGGTCAGCATTCATTTAGGCATACATTTGATTAATCATGCCAATAAGATTCTTCTATTAGAAATATGAATCAGAAACATATAAATAATCAGTCAATTTACAGTGGGAGCAGAAGATGAAAAGTTAAAGTTAACTCATTAGAAGTTGAGCCTATATCTCTTAAAGTGTAAGTAAGTAGAAGTGATGAAAACACAGGTAATATAAGATGCAGAATAGAGGAAAAGAAAAATATGAGGTGATTGTTAGACATAGGAGCAATACAGAGAGAAGCTGAGTCACCACAAAATAAGAGTAATGAATTCTTGCTATTGAGGGCACATGGGGATAACCCTATCCTTAGAGTTCTTGTGTATTCTCCAGTTTCTAAATTACACTTCATACTTTGTAAGGCTCTGGTATATTGCAGGTCCTAGAATCCTATGAGACTGACTTCATTTCCATAGGTACTTTCTTCAATGTACCACCAAATTATTTGCAGTAACTTGATTGATTCCTAAATCTTTACTTAGTTTCAAATGTCAAGCCACAAAAGCAAGTGTGCAAGAAATATAATCTTCATTATCTTTATATAACTCAACCTAATTTCTGTTTTGTGCCACAACTCTATTCGACAGCAGAAACTAAATCTTGGTCAATTCTATGTAATTCTAGACATATCAGGGCTCCCACCACTGCTCCTGGCACCTATTGTGCAGTCCTCAGGTATCGACAGGGCACAAAGTGGGGATAATTCATCTGCTGCCTCGAGGTTCTTTCTCTGCATAGGTATTCATTACATTGACGACAGGCAATGCCTTTGGTTCTTTTTTTAAATTGAACTATAGTTGATTTACAATATAATATTACTTCCAAGTGTACAGTATAGTGATTCAGTATTTTATAGATTGTACTCCATTAAAAGTTGTTAGAAGATAATGGCTATAAATCCCTGTGCTCTACTGTATATCCTTGCTGCTTGTCTATTTTATACACAGTAGTCTGCATCTGTTAATCCCATATCCTTAATTTGTCCCTCTCCTCTTCCAACTCCTCATTGGTTACCACTAGTTTGTTTTCTATATCTGTGAGTCTGTTTTGTTTTGCATATACATTCATCTGTATTCTTTTTGATTCCACATATGTGATATAAAACATGTCTCTGATTTTTGATATTGAAAGCTTTTTGCTATGTTGTTCCTCACTCCTAACTGCAAGAATAGGAGCTACGGAAAATTTAGTGGTGCTATAGTTTCTTTTGCTACCCCTCTGTTTTTCTCAAGACCAATGTCTGAAACACTTGACAAATGTCTAAATTTGCAATGTCTAAAAAGCTTTGCATACCTCTGGGAGACTTTCCCAGACTTATGAACTGTGCTAGCTTAGATGGCATTTCTCTACTCAGGAAACTGATCAGTTCTCTATTTTTTTAATGCATTCCTGAGGCAAAGGGACATCTTCTCCAAGAACTCAAAATCTAGGAATTTATCGTGTCTTTCCATCCACTCTGGAACTTTTTCCACAATCACCTGGGGAGACAGGCTGAGAACTCATCTTATTCACTCTAATTTAAAGGAAGTTTCTTTGAGGGGAGAAGTCTCTGATCACACTTCAATTAAATAACCTCTCCTTGAGTGTGGAAATGTTGCACATTTAGACATACATTTTTAGAAAATGACTTCTGATCACAAAATCTGAGTTATTTGGTTCCATATTAGCCTAGTATTCTGACCCAGATTTGTAATAAAGTAAATTTGCTTAATATAAATGTAAAACTATGTTGACAAATCTAAAAAAAGTTATCCTTTTGTCCACAAATATTTTGAGATCTTTTCAGCATTATATTCTCAGTCAAGTCATTTATAGCCATCATTATTTAGTGAGATGGTAGGGCTTGGCTTGGCAAAGTTACTCTTAAGAAAATCAGGATAGTAAGATTATTTCTCAAAGGTGAATACCTAACCACAATTTAATAATGTCAGTTATCTCTTTATCATCACAGTTGTATGTGTAATGTGCTGTTAGATACGCATTGCTTTTCTCTAACACCATGACAAGATTCCTTAGTACTTACTTTAGTTTTCAGAGGCACACATTTATTTGGTGAAAATGATCATTTAATGTTTACAGTTACTAAGATTTTAATGTTTCAAATACAACCTGTTCCTCAAGATTAGACCAGAAAAATTATAAATATTTTGAGAATAGAGGTTTTAATGATTTCTCCACTCTTCCTGTGGGAGACATGTCATTTAACTACATACTAGTTTTTGTTGTTGTTGTTTGTAATGACTATTAATTTGTTTACTTATATGACTGCATGGGTCTTAGTTGCAGCATGCAGGATTTTTGATCTTCATTGTAACATGCAGTGTCTTTTAGTTGTGGCATGTGGGTTCTAGTTCCTAGACCAGGGATTGAACCCAAGTCCACCTGCACAGGAGCATGAAGTCTAAGCCATTAGACCACCAGGGAAGTTCCATACAATGATCTTTTAATGTAGCCTATGTCCCTACAAGTCTGCTAAAATCAGAATTGGAAGTGATGTTCTCATGGCTGATTTGATTCTTCCCTAAGCAGTTTTTAAATGTCTTGATCAGAGTATTTTCCTTCTATTCTGTATTCAAATAATGTGATTCAATTATTTGTTTTTTTTTACTCTATGTCCACATTCATTAATTTAGTTAGCAGCCATTTACTGAACAGCTAATTGACATATGAGAACCACAACTAACTTCAGGGTTTATAAAGAGAAATAAATTCACTCTTTGAACATGTCTACAATCTGGTAAATGGAAAAAGGAAAAGGCATGGACACAAACAGAAGGAAAGTGTTATTGGGGTTAAGATGTACATGTTTAAATATTAGTGTAGCCAAGCATAAGAGGAGTGGTTAGTTTTAAGAAAAGAAAGGAAAAAATGTGGGATAAATGCAGCTAGAATGAGAGGCAGAATTAGACCAGAGATGATATCCTTTAGGGACAAAAAGTAGTAAAATCTGAATATAGTTCTGATTATTCTTAATAGTGCACACTTATATGGCTTTTGGGGGGGGGGGGGCAAGGGGTTTCCCTGATAGCTCAGCTGGTAAAAAATCTGCCTGCAATGCAGGAGACTCCAGTTTGATTTCTGGGTTGGGAAGATCTGCTGGAGAAGGGATAGGCTACCCACTCCAGTATTCTTGGGCTTCCCTTAAGGCTCAGCTGGTAAAGAATCCTCCTGCAATGCAGGAGATCTTGGTTTGATCCCTGGGTTGGGAAGAGCCCCTGGGGAAGGGAAAGGCTACTCACTCCAGTATTCTGGCCTGGAGAATTCCATGGACTGTATAGTCCAAGGGGTCACAAAGAGTCAGACATGACTGAGCCACTTTCATAGGGCTTTTAGTTCATAGCATCCTTACTGGTGTCTACCCTTTCTCTACTCTATTGACAGCTTTATTTACTCTGGTAGTAAGGAGTAACTGGGATTATTATTTAGTTATTGCACAAGGAGAATCTCATCAGTAATTTCATAAGACTAAAATACTACTCATTTTTCTCCAGCATTTAAATAGCTACTGTAGAAGGTGGTATAATGACCCTACCAAGATATCTGCATTATCAATCCCTGAAACCTATGAATTATATTTTGTTAGGGGGCAGAGGAGAACAGGGTTGCAGATGAAATCAATGCTGTTAGTAAACAGAATTTACTGAGCATGCTCTGGTTTTCCAGGTGGGTCCAATATAATCACAAGGCTATTTTAAGAGTGGAAGAAGGAGTCAAGAGAAATAGATGGCAGCATAAGGATTCAATCCGATGTTGCTGAGAATTGAAGATTTCTCAAAGAACCATGAGAAAAAGAGCAGATGGCCTTGAGAATTTGGAAAAGACAAGGAAATAAATCCTCCTCTAGAACATCCAGTGAAGAAAGCAGGCCTGCCTACATCTTGATTTTAAGGTATTGAGACCCATGTCAGATTTCAAAACTGTAGCATAATAAATCACTTATTGGCCTTTTGGCTAAGATCAAATGTAACATGGGGGCTTCTGTGGTAAAGAGCTGGCAAAGTGGTAAACAATTTGCCTGCTAATAGAGGAGATGCAAGAGACACAGATGCGATCCCTGGTCAGGAAGATCCCCTAGAGCAGGAAATGGTAACCCTCCAGTATTCTTGCCTGAAAAATACCATGGCTAGAGGAACCTGGTGGGCTACAGTCCATGGGGTCGCAAAGAGTCGGATACAACCGAACACAACATAATCAATATGTTAAGTCTCCAAATCTGAGATATTTGTGTACAGCAGACCCCAAAACAAATAGAGCTATCTTCAATAACCTCCTATTTGGGAACTTGAAGTCTATTTTTTGTTAATTTATCCTGGCTCTCAACCCCTATGATAAAGTAAATATTACAGCATTATCTGATTTAAAAAAAAAAATCTGGCTTTGATTTAATCAACAGATATGTCTGGAACCCTTGCTACAGACTAACAGTCCCTTCTTTTGTGGGGGTTAAAGTCTGATGAAGAAGTAGGAAAAAATAAAGCAAGGACTTTTATTAAGTGCAACCAAAGAAAAGTCCCACAAGCAATAAACAGTTATAGGCAGATAACCTAAACTAGAACTTTGAAAGATCTCTTTCCATGAAAAAGTAATATTTAAATAGTAGTCTCAATGATGAACAGAAATTACCCCTAAGTAGGGCTTGGGTTGCAGAATTCTAGAGATCAGGAACTGTGACTGCTCCCTCAAGTGCGAAGGAGGTCACACATTTCAGTTCAGGGAGTGAAAGGAACCATTATCTGTCCTCTAACATAACTCCTTGATGAGATTGCACTCACACCCTCCACTCACCAGTGTTTTTACCATGGTGTTTGGAAAGTCTCTTTCCCTCTCATAGCCACATATCCATACTTCATTTACTTTTCTAGTTCTGTATAAAAAAAATCACCTCTCATAGCTCACAGCTGGAAACAGTCTTTCTGCCTACTTCTTTAGCACTTTATCTGTTCCTCTTTTCTGGCATTTATCACTCTCTCCTTTGTGGTATGGTTATTTTTGAGAATTTCTTGCTTCCCAGACTAGACTATAGATTTTAGCTTTTCAAGTGTTCTTGGAAAGTGTGAAAGGGCAGAAAGCAGCATATGGTGTGAAAGCGCTGGGTGTGATACAGAGATTGAGTTGGAAAAAAATAAAAAAATTGGAAAGCTGAAAAACATGAACATGCTGCAAAAGGATTAGGAGCTGAATAGAGGCACTGTAGCATTTAGCCTTTTCGATTTCTCACAAGTCCTGTAGTCACATATGGATAATCGCTTCTCAGTTAAACAATTGTTATGACTGCTATTCCCAATTCTCTGCCAATTACTTCAATCTGGAGATAGACGACAATTATCTATTTAAGTAAAATGTATCTAAAGGATTTTCAACTCCATGTCACCAAATGAGCTGGCATATTCTAGTCACAAGCCTGTACCTAACGTGAGAGCATATGGGAGAAAGTATAAAATATAAAGAGTTAACCAAGTTTTCACTGCTTAGCATAGACTATCTGAATATTTGAAAACACTCCCATATTGCATTTGGATATGTTAGTGATGCGCAAATACTGAAGGCATAATTTTAAAACTCTTATGTAAGATATTGTACAATATCTCATTATATATGTCATGATATATTGTAATATAACTTTAAACTCAATTATTTAAAGCAATAAAAATGAGTTGTCTCTACATATAATTCAAAAGTTGCATAGGGTCTTCTCCTCATGGTTCTCATCCAGGGACCAGGAGATGAAGTCTCAAGCAGCAGTCCCCAACTTTTTCAGCACCAGGAACCAGTTTAGTGGAAGACCATTTTTCCATGGAGGTAGAGGCGAGGGGTTCAGGCAGTAATGTGAGTGATAAGGGGAAATGAGGAACCACAGATAAAGCTTGACTGCTTTGCCTCCAGCTCACCTCCTGCCGTGCTGCACTTCCTTACAAAGGNAACCAGTTTAGTGGAAGACCATTTTTCCATGGAGGTAGAGGCGAGGGGTTCAGGCAGTAATGTGAGTGATAAGGGGAAATGAGGAACCACAGATAAAGCTTGACTGCTTTGCCTCCAGCTCACCTCCTGCCGTGCTGCACTTCCTTACAAAGGCAGACCTCTATCCATTCGTGACCCAGGGGTTGGGGACGTGTGCACGTGTGCACGCGCTCAGTCGCTAAGTCACGTCCCACTGTTCCCAACCCCATGGAGTGTAGCCCGCATCTGGGGACGTGTGTGTGTGTGCATGTGTGCACACACTCCGTCGCTAAGTCATGGTCTGCTGTGTGTAACCCCATGGAGTGTTGCCCTCCAGGCTCCTCTATCCCTGGGATTTTCCAGGCAGGAATATTGGAGTGGGTTGCCATTTCCTTCTCCAGGGGATTGTCCTGATCCAGGGATGGAACCCACGTCTCCTGCATTGGCAGGCTGGGACCACTGAGCTAGAGGGATATTTGCTATGGCTGTGTGAAGACAGGATGAAAAATTGAGTTTGTAGTACTGCTCAGTTGCAGCGTATTAACTTTTATCTTCTCGCGGGATTATGCCATCCTGTACTTAAAGGGAGCCAGGAAATGCAGTGGTCTCACAGCCTCGGACCGAAGAGGGAGGGCAGAAATATTGGTGAATAGTAATACATCCTATGTTGATTTATTGATATACACCATTTAAAAATAGTGTTTTAAAATAAATATGTTAAGGACCAAAAAGTAAAACAAAAATACAGAGTAAAATCTTATTGAGGACCAATGTGACTGTTACACAAATAACCTCTACTGAAAAATAGTAATTAAATGTAAGAAGTAAACATTCTAATTTCAACGCGAATCATATTCAGTAATAAAAAAAGGCCGCAGTTGACAAAGACAGTTATTTGTAGAAGGATACCGACTAGCTTCTCTTGTGGCTCAGCTGGTAAAGAATCGGCCTGCAATGCGGGAGACCTGGGTTCATTCCCTGGGTTGGGAAGATCCCTGGAGAAGGGAAGGGCTACCCACTCACAGTATTCTGGCCTGGAGAATTCCGTAGACTGTATAGTCCATGCGGTTGCAAAGAGTCGGACATGACTGAGCGACTTTCACTCACTCACCAACTAGTAATTATGGAAGGAATATCACTAAGCAATTAGGAGTTTGCAACACTAAGGAAACAATTGACTCCAGGACGGAGCTCCGGCTTTGGTACTAAAATCAGTAGATGAAAGGTTGATTGGACCTGGACCTTCTCATAAAACCAGATTTTCATCACACGGATAGCTTGCTGCTCACAAGCAGGAAAATATGGCTCCGACTTGGAGAAAGGTAACTCTGTTAACAACTACCAACAGCGGGGAGGGGCGAGTGGGAGAAACATGAGTCATCTTATAAAGTGTCACCTGTGAAGTTTTCTTCCAAATACATTTAACTTGTGTCTAATACATTTTTATCTAATTGTGTATAACATTCAGATGATAGAGATAGCAGTTAAATGACAAAAATCAGTAAGTAACAAATTTGTTCAGATAAAATCAGAAGAGAAAATATTCTACAGGATAACTAACCAAGCCTCAATAAATTGATGTCATAGAAAAAGCAAAATTTGGGGGAGATGGAATTATTCTATTTTAGAGATAAAGTATCCAAAAGCAAGCTATGTGGTTTTTGACTGAATCTTGATCTAAATAATCCAATAGTTGGAAATTTAGAAAATTTGAATATACCTATATGCTTTTAGGTAATTTTTGCCAATTTTTATGTATAGAAATGGTTAGAGAGATTTTGTATTAGAAATAAAACCTAGTTTTATGGAGATATATACTAATATCTTTAGGAATAAAATGTAATGGTACACTTAATCTATTTAAAGCTATTTTAGCAAGAATTAAGCAAGTATGGCAAATTGTTAACAACTGTTCCCTATGAGAGGAGACTTTGTGGGTCTTTTGATTAGGAAGATTGAGAAGGCTGGCCAGGCCTGGGTCTTGTATTGTCCACAGGATCTGGCTGCTCAGGGTCCAAAAGTCATTAAAGAGGCCAGGTTGGTGGAAAGGAAAGGAGAGTTGCTTTATTTTGGTTGCCAGCAACTGGGCTGGGGGAGGAAGTCTGTCCAAAAACTGGCTCCCTGCCCATGACAGTGAGGGGGAAAGAGGTTTTACATAGACAGAGGGGCTACATGCAGAAACAGGATGGTCAGCTCTGATAGTCGTCTTCAGATCGGTCATTGGTGGTCTGATCAGCGTCATCTTGGTTGCTTTAGGTACAGTTAATCTTCAGTTTCAGAGTCAGTTAGTTTCCATCTTTGATGCCAATTCTCAGAATTGGGGCAGCTTATGTCATGGCTACAGTCTGATCATCATGCAGTTATCTTTTCCAGCTGGTGGGGTTTCTGTTATCTCTAAGACAGCTCACAGGATATAGCTCAGAATACATCTATAGCCTTTGAGGAGGAACTAAACGCCCTTTGCTTCATGATTACATTACCATCATTTGGTCACCTTTGACTGTTTTGCTTTGTTTTTGTACATTCTCACATCTTTCTCTGATTAAACTTATTCTTTGGCTAAAGTTTTTCCACAGATAAAAGGCAAGCAGAGGACATGGGGTGGCAAGGATGATAGGGTCCTTCTCTGTTTCACACAGCTGAGGATGGAAGTAGGTGATCAGTCCAACTTGAAATCTTGGATGAGGAGTTAAAAGGGGATTGTTTCTTAAAAGAAAGTCAGGGTGTGATTGATTACTTGGAAAAAATATAAATGGATTCTGGGTCAGGAAAATAACTGGTAATTATTGATCCATGATTCAAATTTAGATGTCTGACTCTATAAATACCAGATTCTTCCAGCCATACTACGCTATGGAATGAATCACTCCCTCTTTGTTCTTCCATAGCCCTTTGACCATAATGAATATAATTTATTTGCTATTTTGGTTTGTTGTACACATGTTTGTTCCTCTATAAGTAGAAACTGATGATTATGTATTCATCTCTGTTTAGCTTGTGAGTAGCATCCAGTGGTCTCCAGTGATGTATGTTAGAGTGAATCAGTTGGGACTGGTGCTCAGCAAATACTTGTTTGATTATGAATAAATGAGATAATTGAAGTGAATTGTATTTTTAAAACTCTTATGGTGAGTGTGCTTTGTAGTAACAAATTCATATGCTCCTATAAAGTGTTTAAGAGTTTCTTGGTAGGTTCAACAACTTTGTTTTTACCACAGTAAAATTGGAATTGAGTAATGTCTGGTGAAATCTGCAAGATGTCCCTGTACTAAGCCATTTAAATACATACATCAAAGTTTACAACTGAGTAAATTTTATTTGCTTGACACTTTTAGTGCCTTTAATCATATTTTGGCTTTTCTCCAAAACTGGAATTAATAGCTTCTATTGTCAATCAATGTTTATGAAACTCCCTGAAGAAATATTGTGTTTTTAATTTCATGTTTTGGGGAGTAAGCAAAGTACTACAGTAATTATTCCCATGAATAAACTATAACTGTCTTTATCTGTATGTTTATCTTAATGTTCTCCTAAGTTTTTTTTTTTTAATTAAAATTTTTTTTTTTACTTTACAATACTGTATTGGTTTTGCCATACATTGACATGAATCCACCACAGGTATACATGAGTTCCCAACTTCTCTCTACCAAGCCTATATCATTTAGCATGTTAATTCATTTATAATCTCTGAATTTTATTTGTTCTGTCATACCAAAACAGCTTTGAATATAAGACATACTTCTGCATTTATATTACTCTAATATTTGATCTGAAGTTTTTAAGTGAATGTGTCCATCCATGACCATATCAAACCTTTTCTGCCCACATCAGATAAGCTGGCTAAGATTGGATAAAATTTGTATTGCTATAAATAAAGGACATTTCAAAGCTAGCTTCCTCTTTAGATATTTTCTACCTCAGCAAATGTGCTGAATATAACTTATAAAAATAACCTTTACTGTCAGTTCATTTAGCAGCATAAATAATCTCATTAGATATTCCAAAAACCCTAAAGAAACATTTACTATCCCATTTTACATATATAGAAACTTACACAATTTCACTCAAGTCACTGAGCTCCAAAGTGGCATGTGGATAAATGCTTGCTTTTATACTTAGCCTATAAAAACTTGGAGTTTCCTAAAAGGCAAGCATGCATGCACCACTCCTGCAAGTAATCGTCTTGATTTGGTGGTGGAGGTGCCAGGCAAAGTTAACTTGGAGCCTTGGGGAGATACAGAGGCTGAATGAATAGTGGGGACTGCTCAACTGACCTGCATCAGCAGCAGGAATACATGTAACAAATTATTATAAGACATTTATAAATATTATAAAACTCAGTGGAATAAAAGAGAAACAATTCATGTAGAGATATACCATTTTAATGGGTGGGATGAGTTAATTTGTTTTAAAAATCATTTTAAAAGCTACTTATTATAATTGAAATTAAAATAAAAATAGAGAATATATATGCTTATGTATGCTGCTGCTGCTGCTGCTGTTAAGTCACTTCAGTCGTGTCCAACTCTGTGTGACCCCATAGGTGGCAGCTCACCAGGCTCCCCCATCCCTGGGATTCTTAAAGCAAGAACACTGGGGTTGCTGTTTCCTTCTCCAATGCATGAAAGCGAAAAGTGAAAGTGAAGTCTCTCAGTCGTGTCCAACTCTTGGCAACCCCATGGACTGCAGCCTACCAGGCTCCTCCGTCCATGGGATTTTCCAGGCAAGAGTACTGGAGTGGGGTGCCATTGCCTTCTCCGATGCTTATGTAACTTAAAAAGCTGGTTTTGACAGGCACAGAGAAGGTATATGAGAAGTTTCCTTCTCTAGGGGATCTTCCAAACCTAGGAATCGAACCCGTGTCTCCCGTGTTGTAGACAGACGCTTTACAGTCTGAGCCACCAGGGAAGTCCATATAAGAGGTTAGGCAATTTGAAATATTATATATTTTTATACATGACTTGAAAGTGTTAGTCACTCAGTTGTGTCCAAGTCTTTGTGACCCATGGACTGTAGCTTGCCGGGCTCCTCTGTCCATGGAATTCTTCAGGCAAGAATACTGGAGTGGGTTGCCATTGCCTTCCCCCGGGTATCATCCTGACCCAGGGATTGAATCCCAGGTCTCCTGCATTGCAGGCAGTCTCTTCACCGACTGAGCCACCAGGGAAGACACTGATACTTGACTTAGACACCAAAACATATAATAGTTGTGTAGAGGGTACTTTTTTTTTTTTTTCATTAAAAGAGTGTGCTTTTCCTGTGAGATTAATCAAGTAGACCAATGGAAGAAAGCAGCGAGAACAGAAGCAATTACATGTGAATATAAGTCATTGATACATACAAATCACTCAGGAAGAGGTAAGAATGGGCTATTAAATCATGTTGAAATAATTACCTATCTCCCTGAAAGTACAAAAAGTTAGTGCTCTGTCTCATAAAGACAAATTCTGTACGTTAATGACCTAAATGTAAAAAGCATTTTTGAAACATTTCTTCAAAAAAGGTAAAATGCTTTAATCACAAAAAATTAATCTTATCTATCTAAAATTAAAACTATAGCAAAAGCACTCCAATAACAATATTAAGCTACCAAAAAAAAAAAGAAAAGAAAAGCAACAGCAAAAGATAAAAGGAGTCATAGATTGGCAGAAGATATTTGTAATACGTTTATGAAGGACAATGGACTCAAAATTCATTCCACAAATCAGTAAGAAAAACAGCCATAAGATCATTTCAGACATTGCAAATATATAAATAGGCAATTCACAGAAAAGGAAACATGAATGACCAAAAATAAAAGTGACAATCTTGCCATTATGCATGAAGGGTGAATTTAAATAATGATACAGCATTTTACATTTGTCAGATTGACACAGTTTGGCAGTGTTGAAACCAAATGCTGTTGGGGGTAAGGGGAAATGAAAATGCAAATCCAGTTCATTGAGTGGCTCACCACTGAGAAGGGCATATTTCAGGCATTCTCCCAGGCAGAGAGAAAACTCATCTAAGTGATTTTGTAACTCTTAATTGAGTATCAACCTCTGATTTAAAAAATGCACAAAACTAAGCTATAATTTGTCCATTGAAAGCATTTTCTGTCATATACATTTTAAAGTAAGGGTTTGCCTTCCTGGAATCACAATACTTCATGAATCAGAAACAATAAGCAGAACAATTCTAAGTGAACAGGAATTAGGAAAGCAAAGCAGTTCTAAGTGAACAGGAATTAGGAAATGGAACCGTTATTCTGATTTAGGCCAAGTATCCAACATAACCTCCTCATGTTTGATATCCTGTGGCCCTTGTGTTGCAATACACAGTTCCTTATTTCGAGATTAAAATTTCAGATGTGACAATCGTAAAACATCAGCAAACAAATGAGGAGGATATTAAAGTCCCCTAGCAGCTGTATGATCAGATTATATACTATTATACTAGGTAGGTGGTGGGGGCTTTCCCTGATGGCTCAGTGGCTGAAAAATCCACCTGCCATTCAGGAATCACAGGAGACATTGATTCAATCCCTGGGTCAGCAAAATCCACTGGAGGAGGAAATGGCAACTCACTCCAATATTCTTGCCTAAAAAATCCCATGGACAGAGGAGCCTGGCAGGCTATAGTCCACAGAGTTGCAAAGAATCAGACATGACTGAGTGACTAGGCATACTAAGTTAGAGACATTTTCAAGAACCTAAACTAGAATTTATGTATGTATAAAATACATATTAAGCCTTAATCCACAAGGAAAAGATCAAATAGATCAAACATTTCCACAATTCTAATTACTTGTGTGTACTCTTTAAAGGTCTCCCAAAAGTATGTGGCAACTATCATTCAAAGATCACACTCAATCTCACTTCAAGTTCCTCAACATTCAGTTAAAAATATCAACTGATGACTTTGGAGAGAACTGAACTCACAGTTGCTCAGGTTGCTTATAATTTACTCTTACATTCATTACATTTGTATGAATATAAAATTCTATTTTATCTTTATATATGAAACTAATAGACATGGCTGAAATATGTTAGTATTTTTATATTTGAATTATATATTAAAGCTTAAGGAAAATACTCCTAATATAGGAAAAAAGAAATTTTGCCTTTCTGAAGAAGAGCATGAAAGTCACAAGAGCAAGTAACACAAGTTTTGAAGTGAAAAAAGAGTAGAGATTGAATTCTGACTCTACTATCTAACAATAATACCCTACTTACGTTAGTTTTGCTTGCTTTTTCTTTGTTATCTCATTTTAGACATAGGAATATAATTCCCTCTCTCTCAATAATGTTTGGGTCCTATGTATGCTCTATTGGTACATAAAAATTGTGTAGTCCTTCCCCACACTGAATCTGGCCTGGTCTGTGGCTTGAATTAACCAGTTGAAGGTAAGACTGAAGAATCTAGGTATTAAAGACTTCACAGTTTCTACTTTCAACCTTTTGGAGTACCTGAGCTACTACAAAGAAATCTAGTTACCCTCTGGAAAGATCAAGTGGAAAGGGTAGATGAAGAAAGAGAGTTTCTGAGTGTGTACAAGTGGCAAAGAAGCCTGGCCATCCCAGTATTACATTGGAGGCCCCAGGAAACATCTGTCTGGAACCACATAAAGAATTAAGTGAGATGACCAGAACTCCCTAGCTAAACCGAATCAATCCACAGACCCTTGAGACACACTGAATGATTGCTATTTTAAGCCATCAAATCAATTTAAAAAAGGAAAAAAAATACACCAAAACAAAAACCTAAATATGAAAAACATTGCATCAAAATATTTTGTAGCACCTTCACTCATTCATTAAACTAGAATTTGTTGAGCTTCTATTATGAGCCAGACCCTATAATAAGGATAGAGTGGTGAACTCAAACAGTAAAAATTTCTGTATAAATTTAGAGTCTAGTAGAATTATATACATGAAGACAAAATGATTACAATGAAGTGCTGTGATGGAAAGTTACAAATGCTGTGAGGAAGTGCTATATGAACAAGACCGTCATGCAAGATCCTGAAAAGGTTAAATTGGAATTGACACCAAGAAAAATAGGGGCTAAGTAGGCAAAGTCACAGTGGAAAATGCATGGTGTGGTGGAAGGGAAAGCTTGTACAAACATTCTTTAGCTACTGAGACTGGAGCACTGTGAGTAAAAGTGAGAGGAGAACGAGTTTGATTAAGGCCAGATTAGGATGAGCCTTGCAGACCCTGGTAAAGGAGAACTGATTTAGCTACAAAGCGCATACCCTCCATTTCTTTCTAATTACGTACAGAATGATCTAACTTTTACCTTAAGAGGGTTATTTTTTTATGATTCAAGTTTGTCTTTTTGAGGGAGAACAATCTTATAGAAATGGATTTACAAGTCACACTTGAATTTCACTGAGTGCAAATTTTCAGAAGCTGCATATCAGAATTCAGTGTGTGTATGTGTATGTGTATTCAAAGGTCTTTTTTCACTTCTGATGCAAAGGATCCATAGACACTGGTATTAGGGAAACACAGGTCTAGAGGAGCAAGAGCTAAGTATATGTACTGTTTACTTTATCTGCTTTATCTCACTTAATCCTCACAGTTCTGGGGCTTTCTCCATTTTATAACTAAAAAAGCAGAAATAAATGAAGTTCAACAGCATAACTAAGTTGCAGAGTTAGCAAGTAGGGTAGTTGAAATTCTAATGCAAGCAACTTGAAGCAACCAGAACCCATCCTTGAAGCCATCAACCACAGTAGACATTAATCCCATCTCTAATACTGACCTGAACAAGTGGTTAAAGTTTCTCCTTCTTCTTCTTTTTTTTTTTTTGACATGTGGGATCGTAATTCCCCAACCAGGGATCAAACTCATGCCCCAGTAGAGGAAGTGCAGAGTCTTAACCACTAGATTGCAAGAGGAAACTGGACTACCCTATTTCTTTAGTCACTTTAAACAATTAAGAATTTTGTCTACCTTTTTCCCCAGATTTTGGGAATGGGCATCAGTGTACAATATGAGAACATGAAGAGAACTCACTGATACTCAAGTAATCACATAATTACTTCCATATACACGAGGTATGCCATTAATTTACACTTGCAGGTTCTGTATCTCCAGAACAAAAGAGGCCTCCAGGCATGTTTCAAAGAAGCTAAGATCCTATTAAAACAGAAATAAGCAGGATAAGTGGATTACTTTTTCAGAGTGTAGATTCATTGCTGGTGTCTTGTTATTGAGCTGCTGCTGCTGCTGCTAAGTCACTTCAGTCGTGTCCGACTCTGTGTGACCCCACAGATGGCAGCCCACTGGGCTCCGCCATCCCTGGGATTCTCCAGGCAAGAACACTGGAGTGGGTTGCCATTTCCTTTTCCAATGCATGAAAGTGAAAAGTGAAAGTGAAGTCGCTCAGTCGTGTCTGACCCAGCGACCCCATGGACAGCAGCCTACCAGGCTCCTTCATCCATGGGAGTTTCCAGGCAAGAGTACTGGAGTGGGGTGCCATTGCCTTCTCCGGTTATTGAGCTGAGTGAGAGTAAAACAGAGGTACCACCTGTGGAGCTGCAGGTGAGCCAAAATACTGGTGTTAGCTGACGACTGAATCAATTCAAGCACATCGTCAAAATACGGTGGATCAGCTTAAAGGAGATGTTGAGTTTTGTGAACACTGAAAAGAAATAAACGAATGATATGTTAGTGTGATCGATCTTAGAAAAACTGGTAGAGCTTGAGGAATGATGAAGTGGTGAAAAGATAGAAGTACTTTCAGGGCTTTTTAAAAATTCCCCGTGGCATCTTTTCTGGGTCAAAAAGGCCACACTAAGAGGGATTGAATTTTCTTCTCTGTCCACCTTTATCATGAGCCAACCCATTTTATCTGACGTGTCTTTAGGACTGAATGAATTAAGAAAGGAAGTTTGGAATATACCACAATATTTTTATCTGGAAAATATAATATTTTTATCTGGAAAATATCTGTCAGCGTCAGATTTTTCTTGTTTCAACAACTCAACTCACTGTGGTGAGTGAGAGGATAAGTACACTGCACACTTGAAGGATTTTAAAATAATTATTAAGTGATAATTATTAATAGAACCTGAATTCATTAAATTTCTTTAATGCTGTTTAACTTCAAGGGATTATGTAGGCACAGAAAACTCCAAGGTAGTTTTCATTAAAATAATACTCTTCCTTTCTCTACAGACAGTTACAAAAATTTGTACTTGAATGAATGTCACTGAACTAAAGTCTAAGGCATAAATGATTATGAGATAAGATAAGGCAGATGTTTTTTCAGTAGTTTACTGTCTAATGAACAATTTCTAATCACTTCCTCCCATACTCCCAGCATGGAATAAATATCTGACAAGAAATGAGTAATTTTTCAGAGTAGATTTCTAGGAGACTGAATTATACAGGAACATTTCCATCTCAAATTTTATGATGTGCATTTTGTTTTTCTAAAGAAGAATTACTCTCATGGCGAAATGATATTTTAGTGTCTCTATACATAAAATAAATTCAGTTATGAAAGTAAAGGATAAATAATCCATATTTTAAAGGATCAAAGAGACAGTTTTTTTTTGAGGTCTGCAGTTGGTTTTATCTATCTTCAATTACTATGATCATATGCCAAAAAAAATATCCTGAAATGATGTATCCCTGTTAATTTGGAAGTAGTCTTGGTATATTTTTATAATTTATGTCTTTCACAGTATCATGTAAAACTTGAGTATTCCATATGCCAATTTGGTTCCTTGGAATACTTGATCATTAAAGTTATATATTGGAGTATTTCCATATTTAAGAGCTATAAACCTGAGGAGACAGATGGCTAAATGCTGGGCAGATAAATAAAAATGATGAATAATTCAAGAAAGGTTACTAATAGTACATTTGTCCACCACTTTAGTTCAATTTGTTTCTGTCTAGACTACAGCTTGATTACTGTGGAAATATTCAATGAGGAAAATAATTTTTATACTTCATTTCCTTGATTAAACATTGCATGTTATTTGAAACCATATATCTTATATATGTTACATTTTATTGTAGATATAGTTACATATATTTTGTATTATCTCATCACTCTTAAGTAGAGCATATCTT
>SJYT01013540.1:0-46693 GCA_006410635.1 Cephalophus harveyi | reverse complement strand
TGTATAAGAGACAGATTTGAGCTTAAGGCATATTCAATATGTTGAAAGTTTATTTCAAATCTCTTCCCTGCCTTTCTCATAGAACATAATAAATGAATAACTCAGGAATCAATCATCACATAGATTTAAAAAGAAAAAAAGGTTAAAACTTAAAAAAATAAATATTTGAAGATCTTTGTTAAATTTGATAGCTTAAACACATGAGCTTTTAACCAGTACTTCCTGAAATCCCACTAATGTTTAATGAGTACATGAAAAAGTTATAAGCTTCTGGGTAAAGATGTGAATTACTAAAGAATAGATGTCAAAAAACTTTGCAAAAAGAAAGTGAATTGTATCCTAAATAAATTATCAAAATACAGAAAGCTGAAAACTTACAAATAGCAAAGGATAAGCCAAAGCAAGTTAAAAAAAAAACTGGAGGCATTCACTAATTTGTAAAGGTTGCTGCTGCTGCTAAGTCGCTTCAGTCGTGTCCAACTCTGTGCGACACCACAGACGGCAGCCCACCGGGCTCCGCCATCCCTGGGATTCTCCAGGCAAGAACACTGGAGTGGGTTGCCATTTCCTTCTCCAATGCATGAAAGTGAAAAGTGAAAGTGAAGTCGCTCAGTCGTGTCTGACTCAGCGACCCCATGGACTGCAGCCTACCAGGCTCCTCCGTCCACGGGAGTTTCCAGGCAAGAGTACTGGAGTGGGATGCCATTGCCTTCTCCGAATTTGTGAAGGTAGGTAGGGGATATAGTTCGATGAAAAAGTCTCTAATTAGATACTCAGAATATCACTAAATCAGGTTAATGTGTGTGTGTGTGTGTTAAGTTACTTCTGTTGTGTCTTACACTTTGCAACCCTATGGTCTGTAACCCTCCAGGCTCCTCTGTTCATGGGATTCTCCAGGCAGGAATGCTGGAATGGGTTGCTGTATTCTCTTCCAGGGGACCTTTCTGACTCAGGGTTCAAACCCAAGTCTTTTAAGTCTCCTGCACCCCACTCCAGTACTCTTGCCTGGAAAATCCCATGGATGGAGGAGCCTGGTAGGCTGCAGTCATGGGGTCGCTGAGGGTCGGACACAACTGAGCGACTTCACTTTCACTTCTCACTTTCATGCATTGGAGAAGGAAATGGCAACCCACTCCAGTGTTCCTGCCTGGAGAATCCCAGGGACGGGGTAGCCTGGTGGGCTGCCGTCTATGGGGTTGCACAGAGTCGGACACGACTGAAGTGACTTAGCAGCAGCAGCGCTGGCGAGTAGATCCTTTACCACTTGCACCACTGCACACATATACAATTGGACAGCTTGAACCAGACAGGCTCTGGTCTACTGACCCCAGGGACTACAGAAGGAAGGGGTTTGCTCTTCTACTGAATTCTGGAAGCTGGGAGAGTAAGTGAGAATCCATCTAGGAATGCTAACCCCAGTAGCTAAATTTATTAAATCCCTTCCCTTCCCTCAGCCGCCACTATAAAGACATATATATGCATGCATAACACACACACACCCTCTGAGCTCCATCACACCCGCAAAATAGTGATGAGACCAAGAAATATGACCTGCAGAATGGCTTTGTTCTCACTTGATTATCCTACTTGAAAACCCCAAAATAACAAATCATACTCTCATTAAAATGTTTTGTAATCATTTTCTAGGGCTGCCAGAACAAATTAACACTAACTGGTTGGTTAAAAACAACAGTGATTTATTCTCTTTCAGTTTTAGAGGTTAGAAATTCAAAATATAAGTGTATGCATGCAAGGCTATGGTCCCTCCAAAGGACTTGCCTTGTCCTAACTTTTGGTGTTTGCTAGCAATCCTTAGTTTCTTTGGCTTATAGTTATCCCTCTGATCTCTGCCATCATCTTCACATGACCTTCTTTTCTCTGTATCTCTGTGTCTGAATCACCCTTACTTATAAAGACTCAGTCATTGGATTTAGGGCCCACCCTAATCCAATAGGACTTCATCTTGAACTTAATTAATTACATCTGCAAAAGATATTTTCAATAAAGTCAAATGGATATTAATTTTGGAAGACATTATTCAACCCTAGTGCAGGTTCCTTGTACTTTGAATGTGGATAGACATAAAAAATTACTAAGCATTTGAGAAAAGCATAGGAGAAACAGAATTGGATGACTGAAAAAAAAAAGAAAAAAGGAACTTGAAAAATGTGTAATGTAAGAAGATAATGAAACCAAAATCAATATTTTTAAAGATCCAATAGAAGCTATACTTATGAAATAATAAAATGATTTGTTTAAATAAAAAAATATAGAACTAAACCAAAAAAGGATTTCTTTTAAATCTTTTAAGAAAGAATTCAGGGAACAGAATAAGTAGTATGGATTGATCATCAGAATAGTAGTAAACTGATTCAGAGATATACTGGAATCCAAAAGATACTAAATTAATGCTTTCAAAATTTTGAGTCAAAGTAATTTAGTGGTAATTCTTGACCACTAAGCCAGTGTTTGGGCTGGAATGATAGATGATATAGAAATAGATAGGTTTCTAACTTACATGGTACCAGGGATATTTTTCTCTATGCATGCTTTCTCATACTTCTAACACAATCTTCTACCAATTTATAGCTCATATTTGATTCATTGTGAAAGAACACTGATTTATTATTGCTTAAACATAGTGAACAAAATAAAATTTTCAGGTAGACTTTCTAGCATAGTTGGATACATTTTCTAGGTTTTAATAGAACCTTGTCTCTAAGTGACTTTGTCTATAAACTCTGCTTTCCTTCATTTGGCTTCATTCTCAGTGTCTCTCTCCCTCACTGAAAAGGACCCTCCCTCAGTGTGCTCCAGGGAAAACCATTCTTGGAGGTTCCTTTGGAGGTCACACGTCTCCCTGCATTTCAGTTCACTTACACACACACAAAATCACTTGTATTAAGATATTAGTTTCTCTCTTTGTCTAACCTGTATCTTCTTTTCTTCTTTCAATAGAGGAGTAAGATTATGCGATTGACAGATAGAGGCAGATCCATAAGAGGAAGGAGAAGGAAATTTCTTGTTTTTATCTCAGGAAAAATAAAAACAATCCAAACAAACAAAAGATGCCTGGAAGAATAACTTTTGCTTCTATTAAATTTTATATCTAAAATGTATTTTACTCTGTTACTAATACAGATTATATGCATGGCAGGTACTTGTGACAAATGCGATTAGTATTCACAGAGGTTCCCTACTTTTTGAAAGTTTGCTCAGACCACTTCACTTTTAGGAAGGACTTACATGAGCACCACTTTTGCTAGCCAAAAGATAAAGGAAGAGAAATTTCACTTTTATGAAAAAAGGCAAAACTCAAACATAGCATTCAAGGTTTGTTTTGCAGTGAGCTATTAAAGAGGCAATGCTTATGGCTGATTCATGTTGATATATGGCAGACAGTAGCACAATATTATAAAGTAACTATGTATGGATGTGGGAGTTGGACTGTGAAGAAGGCTGAGTGCCAAAGAATTGATGCTTTTGAACTGTGGTGTTGGAGAAGACTCTTGAGAGTCCCTTGGACTGCAAGGAGATCCAACCAGTCCATTCTGAAGGAGATCAACCCTGGGATTTCTTTGGAAGGAATGATGCTAAAGCTGAAACTCCAGTACTTTGGCCACCTCATGCGAAGAGTTAACTCATTGGAAAAGACTCTAATGCTGGGAGGGATTGGGGGCAGGAGGAGAAGCGGACCACCGAGGATGAAATGGCTGGATGGCATCACTGACTCGATGGATTTGAGTCTGAGTGAACTCCTAGAGATGGTAATGAACAGGGAGGCCTGGGGTGCTGCGATTCATGGGGTCGCTCAGTCCTGGGTTCACGACTGAGCGACTGAACTGGACTGATCTTCCAACTAGACACGTGATGGTAGTCGCTCAGTCATGCCCAACTCTTTTCTACCCATGGACTGTTACCCACCTGGCTCCTCTGTCCATGGGATTCTCCAAGCAAGAATACTGGAATGGGTTGCCATTTCCTTCTCCACACCAATTAAAAATAAATAAATTTAAATTGAAAAACAGAGACAGTACAAATCTAGAGCAGGGATAGTGGTATGACCAACCTCCTATCCTGGGAACTATGCATTGCAGCAACTAACTGTCATACTGTGAACTGTGTCTATGAGTATCCGTGTTTTATCTGGATTTATTTTATGCATCGTTTAGCAGGATGTCTCTAAGGTGATTGATTAGGTGTCTTCTAAGGTGATTGCTTCTTTGCTCTAAGTCTTTTTGGCTTACAAGAAGTTTCGTTAGAGTGCTCTACTTTCAGATAGTGAGGGAAACCTATATTGAGATTTATGCCTATCAAAAAAATTGTACTATTTTCATCTTCTACATGAGAAATACAGTCTAATAAGTATGTTGATTTAAAAATCAGAGCAAAATATACTTGAAGCACATGAATTCAGGAACTTAAATACTTTCCCTCAGCTATAGTATAAAAATATATTCTGTATTTCAGAATATGTCATGGATAAAAAAAATATTCAGAATTTAATTTCTAAGATCATTTTTGAAAATAGGGTCAACTTATCATTAAATCCTTGTTTTCACAATAATCTTATTTTTCCCAGGAAAATATCAAGCAAGCATATTCAAATTCATGCATCTGCAACTGGCTCTGTGTGATTTATTTTTGAAAAGAATAAAAGCAACTATATTTATTTTTCTTTTTCATCTTCAAGCAATCCTAAACTCAAAAGCACAATTCAAATTTCTGACAACCTCTTTTTTTCCAATATGACTTCTATGTTTTATATTTCAAGGTATTTACTTGTTCTGCTAGAGTAAATTTATGATTATACAATCATTAAGAAAATATTTTTTATATAACTCTGGCTCCTAATTCTTGTGTAGTGTAACAGGCTACTTAACTCTAAGCTTCAGTGTTTTCATTTGAAAAGAGGGATAATAATGTCTGCTTTATCAAAACAGTATAAGAATTAAATGAGACGATGTAATTACAGTACTTAGCATCATAACAGACATGTCTATTCATTCATTTATTCATACTAATTCTCTTAAACATATAGGGCTCCCCTGATGGCTCAGATGGTAAAGAATCTGCCTGCAATATAGGAGACCCTGGTTCAATTCCTGGATTGGGAAGATCCCCTGCAGAAGAGATAGGCTACCCACTCCAGTATTCCCCCAAGTGGCTCAGATGGTAAAGAATCCACCTGCAATGCTGGAGACCTGGGTTCAATCCCTGGGTTGCAAAGATCCTCTGGAAGAGGGCTTGGCAACCCTCTCCAGTATCCTTGCCTGGAGAATCCTCATGGACAGAGGTGCATGGCAGGCAATGGATTGCAGAGTCAGACACGACTGAGCAACTAAGCACAGCCTAGTGTATCAATTATTATATTATTATTTTATATATAATTTTGAGTAAGTGGAAAATATGACCTCATGAAATTTAGGTCATTAAATGCCTAAGAAGTGGGGACTATAGCCCACCAGACTCCTCTGTCCATGGGATTCTCCAGGCAAGAATACTGGAGTGGGTTGCCATTTCCTTCTCCAGGGGGATCTTCCCGGCCCAGGGATCGAACCCAGGTCTCCAGCATTGGAGGCAGATGCTTTAACCTCTGAGCCACCAGAGAAGCCTTAAGAAGTGGGTATTACAGTTACTAAAACCGAAACTACCTATGAAGAAAATGCTACTTTAAAAGGATCAGCATAGCATGACTATAATTATAAACTTGTGAAACTATATTTGCCAGAAATTAATTTGATTATTTGTATTAACCTATGCATGCATGGCAACCCATTCCATTATTTTTGCCTGGAGAATCCCCTCGGACAGAGGACCCTGGCATGCTTCAGTCCAAGGGTTCGCAAAGAATCAGATACAACTGAGCAACTAAGCACAGGCATGCGGTACAAGTCATACTTCCCATTATTACTTGATTTGCAGAGTTTTTTGTACATTCTGTTTTTTTGAAATCTTGACACAAGCTATAAATTTATGTTGTGTCCTGATGAAATAATATAACAGATGAAACCCCTTCCTACCATAAAACTAGTGTGGAGTAACTAGCCTGAGCCATCCCTCTCTACACACACACACACACACACACACACACACACACACACACACACACAGTGCTACAACCTGGTACTGAGTCATCAGAGATAAGATTGCATGCCTATTTATCTTTGTATCCAACAGGGTGATGAGGACAGTGTTTCATATTTCAGAAAGTCACTTTGGAATTGAAATGAATTGTATAGATTTTGGTGTTTAGTCACCACTATTATCCTAACTGAGCAAGTTCCTCATTTTTGTCAAATTAAAGGGTTAAACAAGAGGATCGCTCCTTTTTCTATGCTACCCACAACTGTAACTTATACTTACCTTAATTATAATCTTCACTATATGCAGTTATGATTTGCCTACTATATAGTAAAAACTTCAATATGTGATTTTGTTAATAGTATCTACTTGATGAATTCACTTAGAAAATATTTGTTAAATAAATAAATGAACTGCAAACTTAAAGAATGCATCCTTATTATGTTTATACACATATTATAATAATTTAATATATTCCTTACTACATGCCTTATTTTAATTATTGAATTGTACTTATTTCCACCTAAAACATTTGAGAATGCCTAATGAGCAGATAGGCAAATATAATATTTTATGAAGATTGTTAGATAAAATATTGAGTAAGAATTTTCAACACACCTGCACAAACTTATTTGCAAACAGAAGATAGAGAGTTGTTTGTCTAGCAGAACAGTGTCTTGGTGATAAAACAGAAAATACATGCATTATATTTTATTTCCAGATGGCACAGTCTTACAAAAGTTGAGTCCAACTAAATTATTGTAGAGATGTCTATTCTTTAAAAATATGTGTGCATAATAAATTACTTCTAAAATTCTAAGGGCTGAGTTTGCACTATTCATGCAATATAAATTGCACACCTAACAGTGAAATTCCAATTAAATATCAGTGATTTCTTTTTTCCTTTGGCTATTAAAAAATTTAGGGGAGCTTCATTTGAACAGAGCAGCTTAAATACATCATAAGCTCTGATTTACAAGTCAAAATGATTAAACTGTTCAACAAAAGAAAATGTCATTGAGAATGAAGAAATTCTCATGGATTAAAACAATATCAATCACTTTAAATAATTATTGAAAAGCATGTTTATATGAATATCCAACAAAACAAAGAAGGAAAAAGATACTTTTGAATTGAAGTATAGTTGACTTACAATATTATATTTAGGTATACAACTTGGTGACTCAAAACTTTTCTAAATTTATTATAAAGTATTGGCTATATTCCCTGTGCTGTAAAGTATATCCTTGTAGCTTATTAATTTTACATATAATAGTACAGACCTTTTAATTGCCTATCCCTACCTTGCTTCTTCTCCCTTCTTTCTCCTCCTAATAATCTCTAGTTTGTTCTTTTTATCTGTGAGTCTATTTCTATTTTGTTATATTTATTCACTTGTTTTATTTTTAGATTCCACATATAAGTGATAGCACACAGTATTTGTCAATCTCTGTCTGACATTTCATTAAGAATAATTCCCTCTGGGTCCATTCATGTTGTTTCAAGTGGCAAAACTTCATTCTTTCTTATGGCTGAGTAGTAGTCCTGATGCTTGGAAAGACTGAAGGTGGAGGATAAGGGGATGACAAAGGGTGAGATGGCTGGATGGCATCACCAACTCAAAGGACATGAGTTTGAGCAAGGTCCAGGAGTTGGTGACGGACAGGGAAGCCTGGCATGCTGCAGTCCATGGGGTCACAAAGAATCAGACACGACCGAGCAACTGAACTGAACTCAATATTCCATTTGTGTGTGCATGTGTAGGGGACAGTATGCCCTATTTTCTTTTATCTATTCATCCATTAGATTGCTTCCACATTTGGCTATTGTAAATAATTCTGCTGTGAACATTCAAAAACTACTTTTTAAAAGGAAAGAAAAATGATATGGGGTCACAAAGAATCAGACACGACCGAGCAACTGAACTGAACTCAATATTCCATTTGTGTGTGCATGTGTAGGGGACAGTATGCCCTATTTTCTTTTATCTATTCATCCATTAGATTGCTTCCACATTTGGCTATTGTAAATAATTCTGCTGTGAACATTCAAAAACTACTTTTTAAAAGGAAAGAAGAATGACTTTTTTCTGTATGCTACGATATTCTTTTCACCATTGAGTAATGTATTGGCATTCTAACTGCTGACCAAAAAAAAAAAAACCTCTAAAATTTCACTGACTTTAGCCAACAGAAGTTTATATCTTGGTCATTTAAGTTCAATATGGAAGTTCCTAGTTCATGGGCTTCCCTGGGGGCACAGATGGTAAAGAATCTGTCTGCAGTGAGGGAGACATGGGTTTGATCCCTGGATTAAGAAGATCCCCTGGAGGAGGGCTTGGCAACCCTCTCCAGTATTCTTACCTGGAGAATTCCCAAGGACAGAGGAGCCTGGTGGGCTGCAGTCCATGGGGTTGCAAAGAGTCGGACACGACTGAGCAACTAAGCACAGTTCATGAGTAGCTTTCCATTTCAGGGCTGGTTAGAGATTCAGGCTTCTTTCTTTCTGTAGTTTCACAATTCCTAGGGCTTCACAGTCTTCTTCATTTAGGTGGCAGATGGGGAAGAAAGAGTAGACAATGTAAACAGTTACAGCTGTACATGGAACAACAGACTGGTTCCAAATAGGGAAAGGAGAATGTCAAGGCTGTATATTGTCACCCTGTTTATTTAACTTATATTCAGAGAACATCATATGAAATGTTGGGCTAGATGAAGCACAAGCTGGAATCAGGATTGCTGGAAGAAATATCAATAACCTCAGATATGCGGATGATACCACCCTTATGGCAGAAAGAGAAGAACTAAAGAGTCTCTTGATGAAAGTGGAAGAGGAGAGTGAAAAAGTTGGCTTAAAGCTTAACATTCAGAAAACTAAGATCATGGCATCCAGTCCCATCACTTCATGGTAAATAGATGGGAAACAATAGAAACAGTGAGAGACTTTATTTTTGGGGGGCTCCAAAATCACTGCAGACAGTGACTGCAGCCATGAAATTAAAAGACACTTGCTCCTTGGAAGAAAAGCTATGACCAACCTGGACAGCGTATTAAAAAGCAGAGGCATTACTTTGCCAACAAAGGTCCATCTAGTCCATCTAATCAAAGCTATGGTTCTTCCAGTAGTCATGTATGAATGTGAGAGTTGGACTATAAAGAAAGCTGAGTGCCAAAAAAATTGATGCTTTTGGACTGTGGTGTTGGAGAAGACTCCTCAGAGTCTCATAGACTTAAAGGAGATCCAACCAGTCCATCCTAAGGGAAATCAGTAGTGAATATTCATTGGAAGGACTGATGTTGAAGCTGAAACTCCAATACTTTGGCTACCTGATGCGAAGAGCTGAAAATAAAATATGCACAATTCATTTTAGAATACAAGGGAAAGGGGGTCACAGATTTGTGATGGAAAGTTTATCTCTACTTCATTCACTCTGGGTCCCTCTTGCATAGGAAATTAAGTCATAATCTTACATATTGCTTTACCATTCTGGCTTGAAACTCCCTAAGAGTTTAATGTCTATGTTTTCCTCTTTAATTTGGGAATGGAGGTTCTAAGAATGGTAAAGTAATGCTGACAAAAACATTTTATAAACCAATAGTTAACAGATAAAGATATTTGCATAAATCAATTAAGATTGAAAATTTCTGATCCATGCTCCTTTTTGTAACACCTGATTATCCGTCTTTATAAAGAGTTTTTGCTAATAGCTATTAGCATAAATATAGATATTTCATCTAATTTATCTCTTTCTTGTGACCACCTTTAGAAAATACATGAAAGAGATTGTAATCTTTAATCACCTATTTCTTTTTCAGCAAGGAAGGGTTATAGTTATCATCAATTAAGCCGAAATTAAAATTTAAGTCATTGTGATACTCTTTCCTGAAATAGTATTCAAGAAAAGATTTATTGGAAATGAGTTAAATTGAAATTAATATAAAATTTTATTTTAACAATTGGATTATATCTTCTAGAGTATTTTAATTATTACACAAGGGAAATGTTTTGAAGTAGGATTTAAACTTCTTGTTTTGATCTTACAAGCTATCTGAACGGAGACTCAAACTGTTAATAAATACCATGGGAGACAGGGAAGACAGAAATGATTTGAACTTTTTAAACTAAAATATCTTCTCATGGCTTGTGTGTTTTTTGTGTAGGAGTCTCATATTATTTACGTGAAAATAAAATATGCACAATGTATTTTAGAATATAAGAAATATTACATGATGCCACTTGTGAGTAAAACCTGAAATTCTCATATTAAGTTTGTTTAGATAGTTATTCTTTATAATTCTCATTTACAATTAATTTATCAATCTTATATCACCTGCCTTTCTTAATTATTATTATCCTTCTGGCCTCAATAAATTCATTTTTTCTTGCAGTTAAGACAAAAACCATTAACATTATCTGAAAGGTTCTGCATGATCCAAACTTTGACTACCGTGTCAGACTTCTCTGAATCTTTCACCACTGTACCATCAATGTGCCAAAGTTGTTCACCCATAATTTTGGCATGTCTAAACTGGAAATAATTGTTAAATATTACCTGAACTGATTGCTTCATTTATTCATTCATTCATGTAAGAATACTTACTGATCAAGTGTTCTGTTGCTACACGTTGTACTTTGCCTAGAGATATAGCAATGAACAAGATAGATATGTTCTCCATGATCATGAACTACTTTATTCAATAGCTACAAACACACACACACAAGCCTTTTGAAACTTCACGTGTATACACATAAATATATATTTGCTTGCAAATACATTTAATATATATTTGTATATTTAATATATTTAAAAATATATAATCATATATATATATTTATGTTTGTCCTAATTTATTTTTACCTACATCTTAAGAATCGAAACCTCTATCATTATTTCTTTTTTCTTATTCCTATCAACTATAATTTTTTTTCAAATTGTAAGTTATACTTAAAATTTACCATCTTAACCGTTTTTGTGGCTATAGTTAATTATATTAAGCATTTTCACTTTGTTATGCAACAAATATCCAGAACTTTTTCATCTTGTGAAACTGAAACTCTATACCCACTAAACAACTCTCCATTTTCTCTTATCCAAACCCTGGCAACCACCATTCTTTGTGTTTCTATGAATTTGACTACTCTTGAACAAAACCTCATTTATGTAGAGCATACTATATTTTTCTTTTTATGTTGGCTTATTTCATTAAGCATAATGTCCTCAAGTTTCAACCATATTCTAACATGTGCCAGAAATTCCCTTTTTTCTAAGGCTGACTAGCAGTCCATTGTATGTATATACCACGTTTATTTATTCATTTATCTGCTATTGAACACTTGGGTTGCTTCTATTTCTTGGCTATTTTAAATAATGCTGCTATGAATATGGATGTACAAATGTTTCATGTTGCCAATTTCAAATTTTTTTCTGATATGTACTCAGAAGTGGGATTGATGGATTGTATGGTATATGTCTTTAATTTTTAGAGGAACCTCTATATTATTTTCCCACAATGACTGCACTATTTTATATTCCCAGTTACAACATATAAGCGTTCCAATTTCTTTACATCCTCTTCAATACTTTATTTTTTTAAAATTTTTTGCTGCATTGGCTTAAAGTTGTTTATAAAATGTAGTTCTTTTAATATCTTTATAATCTATAGTTAAACTTTCTATTTAGTTACTTGGGATTCTGTGTTTTTTCCTCTTTATATCCTTGATTATAGTGATGTGTTATTAATGGAAATGTACTGTACAACTTAAAAATCCTTGGGGCATTTACAGGTGTTCTATTTTTAAAGATTTCTAATTAAATTTCATGTATTCATATGGAATATGACTGATTTCAAATTTTTGACATTTATAGATCCTTATTTTATGAACTAACAAGCACATGGTCTGAGTGACCATATGCTCTTAAGAAGAATTATTATTCTATATTTATAGAAATTGTGCTATAATATAAATTAGGTTTACATGGTGGATAATTTGTTCATATTTTATAACCTTATTTCTTTTTGAATAGATATTCCAACAATTATTAAGAAACTGGTGTTAAATTTTCAACTTTTAGATTTGTCTATATCTCCACTAGATATTCAAGGCTATGGTTTTTCCTGTGGTCATGTATGGATGTGAGAGTTGGACTGTGAAGAAGGCTGAGCGCTGAAGAATTGATACTTTTGAACTGTGGTGTTGGAGAAGACTCTTGAGAGTCCCTTGGACTGCAAGGAGATCCAACCAGTCCATTCTGAAGGAGATCAACCCTGGGATTTCTTTGGAAGGAATGATGCTAAAGCTGAAACTCCAGTACTTTGTCCACCTCATGCGAAGAGTTGACTCATTGGAAAAGACTCTGATGCTGGGAGGGATTGGGGGCAGGAGGAGAAGGGGACGACCGAGGACGAGATGGCTGGATGGCATCACTGACTCGATGGATGTGAGTCTGAGTGAGCTCCGAGAGATGGTGATGAACAGGGAGGCAAGGCGCGCTGCGATTCATGGGGTCGCAAAGAGTCGAACACGACTGAGTGACTGAACTGAACTGAACTGATATCTCCACTAAGGTTGTTGTTTCTGATAAGTTGACTGTTTTATCATCGTATAATGTCCATCTTTATACTTCAAAGTGCTCATTTTCTTGAAGAGCATTATTTAGTAATAGAGCCACTCTAGCTTTCTTTTTGTTATTGTTTGAGTAGTATATCATTTCCCTCATTAAAAAAAATAATATTTCAACCTTTCATATTTAATTTGCCTTTTGTACACAATGTAGTAAATAATGTCTTGTCCTGGGGAGTATGTGAATATGAGTCTGGCAATGAGTGACGTGATAAATAGCCCGTAAGCACCATCCAGGTCCTTTTTATGGTCTTTTGGGAAACTAAGAGTGCCAATCAAGATTTTTAAGGACCTACTGTCTTTTGTACTCACCGAAGATAGTATTTGATAGAGTTATGGAGGGCATAACTCTAAATTAGGCATTATGTCGTTATTTGTTGAATTGTATCAAAGTCCATGGATAGAAAGAAATTTGGAAGCTAGAGGAGGTAGCTCATCTCGGCCACTGCCCCTGACCTCGGCGTAGGTTGCTCCTCTCGGATGCCGTCCCTGACCTCGGATGTGGGTAGCTCCTCTCGGCCGTTGCCCCTGACCACACGAGGTCAAGGGCGGTGGCCGAGAGGAGCAACCCCACACCAAGGAGCTGCAGCTGCATGGACGCAGGAGGGCCAAGGGGAGCTACTCCACGTTCAAGGTCAGGAGGGGTAGCCATGAGGAGATACTCCAAGTCCAAGGTAAGGAGCAGCGGCTGCACTTTGCTGGAGCAGCCGTGAAGAGGAACCCCACGTCCAAGGTAAGAGAAACCCAAGTAAGACAGTAGGTGTTGCAAGAGGGCATCAGAAGGCAGACACACTGAAGCCATAATCACAGAACACTAGTCAGTCTGATTATATGGACCACAGCCTTGTCTAACTCAATGAAACTAAGCCATGCCGTGTGGGGCCAACCAAGATAGGTGGGTCATGATGGAGAGGTCTGACAGAATGTGGTCCACTGGAGAAGGGAATGGCAAACCACTTCAGTATTCTTGCCTTGAGGCCCCCATGAACAGAATGAAAAGGCAAAATGATAGGATAATAAAAGAGGAAGTCCCCAGGTCAGTAGGTACCCAATACGCTAGTGGAGATCACTGGAGAAATAGCTCCAGAAAGAATAAAGGGATGGAGCCAAAGCAAAAACAATACCCAGCTTTGGATGGGACTGGTGATAGAAGCAAGGCCTGATGCTGTAAAGAGCAACGTTACATAGAAACCTGGAATGTCAGGTCCATGAATCAAGGCAAACTGGAAGTGGTCAAACAGGAGATGGCAAGAGAGAATGTCGACCTTCTAGGAATCAGCGAACTAAAATGGACTGGAATGAGTGAATTTAACTCAGATGACCATTATATCTACTACTACTGTGGGCAGGAATCCCTCAGAAGAAATGGAGTAGCCATCATGGTCAACAAAAGAGTCTGAAATGCAGTACTTGGATGCAATCTCAAAAATGACAGAATGATCTCTGTTCATTTCCAAGGCAAACCATTCAATATCACAGTAATCCAAGTCTATGCCCCAACCATTAATGCTGAAGATGCTGAAGTTGAACAGTTCTATGAAGACCTTCAAAACCTTTTAGGACTAACACCCAAAAAAGATGTCCTTTTCATTAGAGGGGACTGGAATACAAAAGTAAGAAGTCAAGAAACACCTGGAGTAACAGGCAAATTTGGCCTTGGAATACAGAATGAAGCAGGGCAAAGGCTAATAGAGTTTTGCCAAGAGAACGCACTGGTCATAGCAAACACCCTCTTCCAACAACACAAGAGAAGACTCTACACATGGACATCACCAGATGGTCAATACTGAAATCAGATTGATTATATTCTTTGCAGCCAAAGATAGATAAGCCCTATAAAGTCAGCAAAAACAAGACCAGGAGCTGACTGTGGCTCAGATCATGAACTCCTTATTGCCAAATTCAGACTTAAATAGAAGAAAGTAGAGAAAACCACTAGCCCATTGAGGTATGACCTAAATCAAATCCCTTATGATTATACAGTGGAAGTGAGAAATAGATTTAAGGGACTAGATCTGACAGACAGAGTACCTGATGAACTATGGACGGAGGTTCATGACATTGTACAGGAGACAGGGATCAAGACCATCCTCATGGAAAAGAAATGCAAAAAAGCAAAATTGATGTCTGAGGAGGCCTTACAAATAGCTGTGAAAAGAAGAGAAGTGAAAAGCAAAGGAGAAAAGGAAAGATATAAGCATCTGAATGCAGAGTTCCATTTTTCTTTTTTTTTTTCCTTAAAAAAAGAAAATCTGGAGAATGAAAGATAATGATGACAGTTTTGTCTCACTTTCCCCTTTGGAATGCCTACTGGTAAGACAGCACAGAAGTACACAAAGTTTAAGATCTATAAAACAATAAAAAGAATGGAGTAGGAAGTTACGAAGAGATGAAATGACACAATAGATTTCTAGAGAATAGAAAGAAGATCCAAAGTGTGTTAACAGGTTAAGCAAAACTAGGGAAAGCACAGTGCAAAATTCACAGATAGAGGGACTACCGTGGAGGCCTGAGTCAATCATCCTGAGACTCTAGACTCAAGTTAGCAGATAAAGAGGCTGAATACTGGTGACCTAGGAAAAAGTTACCTGTCTCCTTTCTCTGCACCCATTCCTTGGCTAGGCAAGGCCTAGTGGCACCCCTAAGCCAAAAACTGTGCCACTCTTTTCTAAAGAAATCTAGCAGAAATCTGGCAACCTGTTCATAAGGAAACCAGAGGAATGTTCGTGTCCAGCAAGTCTGCTGTCAATACGACAAACAGAAAGCTCCTGAGAATCACTGTAGGTTCCCTGCTCTTCTGCTCTAAACCTAAACTTGCCAGCAGAGAAGACACTCCATCTATGTAGTAAGAATTACCAACCTGTCTTTCCAAACAGAAAAAGCAATTAGGAAAAAACCCCACCTATCCAACAAGGAAAAAACACCCCACTGTAGCTATCGAAAGTAATCAAGACATTCCTGTAGCAATATACATGAGTCAACTATGTAATTTCATATGAGGAAAAACCACAGCTAGAAAAAGACAAAGGTAAATAATAAATTAACCCCAGAAGACTCACAAAGTATTCAGGTACAGAAGAAAAGGATTAAACAATCAAAATATCCTTACTGCTACTGGTACTGCTAAGTCGCTTCAGTCGTGTCCAACTCTGTGTGACCCCATAGATGGCAGCCTACCAAGCTCCCCCGTCCCTGGGATTCTCCAGGCAAGAACACTGGAGTGGGTTGCCATTTCCTTCTCCAATGCATGACAGTGAAAAGTGATAGTGAAGTCACTCAGCCATGTCTGACTCAGCGACCCCATGGACTGCAGCCTGCCAGGCTCCTCTGTCCATGTGATTTTCCAGGCAAGAGTACTAGAGTGAGGTGCCACTAATATCCTTAAGAGACTCCTAAAGAAACTGTATTCAATAAAACAAAAACAGAATGCTACAATGATACAGATTTTATAACACCAAGAATTGTTGTAAATACTTTACAAATATGAACTCCTTTGCCCACAAAGTAGCTATCTTCATTTCATAGTTCAGAAACATAGCACAGAAAGGTTAAATAATTTACTTAAGGTCATATGGTTATTAAGTAGAGAAGCTGGGATCTTAACAGACACAGTCTAGCAGTCTAGTTCTATCGTATATGCTTTTAACAACTATACCATGTTGCCTCTTGAAATAATACAAACAGAAAATAAGGAAAGATACTGGAATACTTACAATCTGCTTACAGACATTCACAGAAAAGCAGGAACATCTAGCTAAAGAAATCTGTAAAAATAAGAAATAAAAAGGCAATGACAGAAAACATAAGAGATATAAGGATCAAACCAGAAAGCCAATATTCTGCTGATGAGCATTCCAAAGTGAAAGAACATAGGAAATCAAGAAATATTACCAAAAAACAGTGAGAACATTTCCCATACCTGAATGGAAACACCTGCATTTCAATGGAAAAGGTCTATCAACTCCAGAGAGTCCAGATAGAATAACAACAACTCATACCTAGACACAGGGCTTCACTAAGGGCACAATGGTAAAGAATCCGCCTGCCAATGCAGCAGACACAGGCAATGTGGGTTCGATCCCTGGGTTGGGAAGATCCCCTGAAGGGAAAAATGGCAACCACTCTAGCATTCTTGCCTAGAAAATTCCATGGGTAGAGGCGCCTGGCAGGCTACAGCCCATGGGGTCGCAAAAAGAGTCAGACACAAGTGACCCACTGGGCATATACCTAGATATGTAACTATAAAAGTCCAGAACTACAAAGACACAGTAAGATACTAAAGTTTTCAAAGAGAAAGAGGGAAAGGGTTATTAAAATATAACAAGACTCAGAGTAGCGTCAGATTTCCTACCTTCTTCATCTAAACAGAACAGAGAAAAGCTCCTAAGTTCAAAAGGAAATTCACTCTGGATCTAAATTTCTACACTCAAACTATCAAGCAATTATGAACCAGGTGAAAGCCATGTTTAGGCATTCAAGAATGTTTATATCTTAAGTATCCTGTATATTGAAGTTAATCTGGAACATATTCCAGCAAAAAGGAGGAGAATGCCATGAAACAGGAAGATGCGACATCTAAGGAACAGTAAATCTAACCCAGAAATGCAGTGAAAGAATATCTCAGAATGTCAGATACTCAGCAGGGTTCCTTCTTACGAAGACTGAAGGAAGAAGTAGGAAAACTCTAAAAGGGATGTCTCTAGGAAAACCAGGGATTCCTTCCAACAAATAAGATACTGTGATTCAAGCAGGAAACATTTCTAACAAGGAAAAAAAGGTAATTACAGACTACAGGAGGGGAAGATGAATAAGATTAAACAAACAACTCAGAATATAAGGCAAACTAGTGGCATGATTGTGAAAAAATTTGCCCTAAGATAACCAAACTTACCTTGACATTTCCCATACCTGAATGGAAACACCTGCATTTCAATGGAAAAGGTCTATCAACTCCAGAGAGTCCAGATAGAATAACAACAACTCATACCTAGACACAGGGCTTCACTAAGGGCACAATGGTAAAGAATCCGCCTGCCAATGCAGCAGACACAGGCAATGTGGGTTCGATCCCTGGGTTGGGAAGATCCCCTGAAGGGAAAAATGGCAACCACTCTAGCATTCTTGCCTAGAAAATTCCATGGGTAGAGGCGCCTGGCAGGCTACAGCCCATGGGGTCGCAAAAAGAGTCAGACACAAGTGACCCACTGGGCATATACCTAGATATGTAACTATAAAAGTCCAGAACTACAAAGACACAGTAAGATACTAAAGTTTTCAAAGAGAAAGAGGGAAAGGGTTATTAAAATATAACAAGACTCAGAGTAGCGTCAGATTTCCTACCTTCTTCATCTAAACAGAACAGAGAAAAGCTCCTAAGTTCAAAAGGAAATTCACTCTGGATCTAAATTTCTACACTCAAACTATCAAGCAATTATGAACCAGGTGAAAGAAATGTTTAGGCATTCAAGAATGTTTATATCTTAAGTATCCTGTATATTGAAGTTAATCTGGAACATATTCCAGCAAAAAGGAGGAGAATGCCATGAAACAGGAAGATGCGACATCTAAGGAACAGTAAATCTAACCCAGAAATGCAGTGAAAGAATATCTCAGAATGTCAGATACTCAGCAGGGTTCCTTCTTACGAAGACTGAAGGAAGAAGTAGGAAAACTCTAAAAGGGATGTCTCTAGGAAAACCAGGGATTCCTTCCAACAAATAAGATACTGTGATTCAAGCAGGAAACATTTCTACCAAGGAAAAAAAGGTAATTGCAGACTACAGGAGGGGAAGATGAATAAGATTAAACAAACAACTCAGAATATAAGGCAAACTAGTGGCATGATTGTGAAAAAATTTGCCCTAAGATAACCAAACTTACCTTGATATCCTATTTTTTTTTTTTTTTTGTGTTCCATTTTAACTTTGCACTCATGAAAAACAAATAGCTCAATGACTAACTGTAATTTATTGTGTTCAGCTTTTAGAATCAACCTACTGAAAAGCCTGAATGTTTTTGTTTTGTTTTGGCCATACCATGCAGCATGCAGGGTCTCAGTTCCCCAACTAGGGATCAAACCTGTGCCCTCTGCATTGGGAGCATGGAGTCTTAACCACTGCAATGTCAAATCTCCTTATACAACAGAATAAAAATGTTATGTGATCAACCTGGTTAAACACAAAAGAAAACGTAGAAATGAAAGTGAAGGAGAAGAAAAGACAAGATAGAGAAATGGATAAAGGCCCTACTATCCTTATCTTACATAGTAGGGACTTAAAATATAATGTCTAAGAAGCATATTATTTACAACTGCACGGGTGCCAAATGAAAGAACTAATTATACAGTTTCAAACTTTGGGATGAAGAGAGATGAGTGATTAAGGACAGCAAAAGTAAGCTAAATCCTCATCGCTCTCAGCAAAATCAAGAGAATAATTTAAAGTGAATTAATCAAGAAATGAACCTTATCTGCCTCCTGAGAAACTTGTATGCAGGTCAAGAAGCAACAGTTAGAACTGGACATGGAACGATGGACCAGTTCAAAATTGGGAAAGGAGTACATCAAGGCTATAAATTGTTGCCCTGCTTATTTAACTTCTATGCAGAGTACATCATTAGAAATGCTGGACTGGATGAAGCACAAGCTGGAATCAAAACTGCCGGAGAAACATCAATAACCTCAGATATGCAGATAACACCACCCTTATGGCAGAAAGTGAAGAGGGACTAAAGGGCCTCTTGATGAAGGTGAAAGAGGAGAGTGAAAAAGCTGGCTTGAAACTCAACATTCAAAAAACTAACATAATGGCATCTGGTCCCATAACTTCATGGCAAATAGATGGGGAAACAGTGGAAACAGTGTCAGGCTTTATTTTCTTGGGCTCCAAAATCACTGCAGATGGTGACTGCAGCCATGAAATTAAAAGACACTTGCTCCTTGAAAGAAAGGCTATGACACACCTAGACAGCATATTGAAAAGCAGACACATTACTTTGCAGACAAAGGTCCACATAGTCAAAGCTATGGTTTTTCCAGTGGTCCTGTATGGATTTGAGAGTTAGACTGTGAAGAAAGCTGAGCGCCGAAGAATTAATGCTTTTGAACTGTGGTGCTGGAGAAGACTCTTGAGAGTAATCTTGGACAGCAAGGAGATCAAACCAATCAATCCTAAAGGAAATCAATCCTAAATATTCATTGGAAGGACTGATGCTAAAGCTGAAGCTTCAACACCACCTAATGTGAAGAGGTGACTCATTAGAAAAGACTGTGATGCTGGGAAAGATTGAAGGCAGAAGGAGAAGGGGACGACAGAGGATGAGATGGTTGGATGGCATCATTGACTCAATGGACATGAGTTTGAGCAAGCTCCAGGAGATGGTGAAGGACAGGGAAGCCTGGCGTGCTACAGTCCATGGAGTTGCAAAGAGTTGGACACAACTGAGAGACTGAACAATGACAACAATTCAAGAAATAAAAGCAGATCTCAATAAAGAAAAGCCTAGGACCAGGTGGCTTCACAGGAAAAAATTCTCCAAGACATTTAAAGAAGAATATACCAATCCTCCTCAAACGTTTCCAAATAATTAAACAGGAAGGAACGTTTCCAACTCATTTCATGATGCCAGCACTACTACCTTGATACCAAAAGCAGAAAAAGACACAACAAAAAAAATACAGACCAATATTCCTGACAAATACTGATGCAAAAATCCTCAGACAAAATACTAACAAGTCAAATTCAATAGCACATTAAATGGATTATATACCATGATCATGTGGTATTTATACCCAGAATGCAAGGATGATTTGAACCATGAAAATCAATCACTGTCATATACCACATCAACCAAATGAAGATGGCGGGGAAGATGACTTCAAGTAATGAAGGCATTTGACAACATCAAACATTCTTTCACAATAAAAACACTAAACAAACTAGAAACAGAAGCAAACCACCTCAACATAACAACAGCCATATATGAAATAGTCATAGCTAACATCATATTCAATAAGAAAAAATGAAAGCTTCTGGACTGAAAGAAAACTGAAAAATTATGGACAAAGCAAGGATGCCTATTTGCATCACTTGTATCCAACACAGAGCTGGAAATCCTAGCTAAAGCAATTAGGCAAGAAGAGAAACAAAAGTCATTCAAATATGGAAGGACGAAGCAAAAAATTACCTCTGTTCACAGATCGTATGATCATATATGCAGAAAACCCTAAAGATTTCACACATAAAAGGTGGTTAAAACAAATGATTTTAGCAAAGTTGCCCAATACAAACTCAACACTCAAAGATCAGTTCTGTTGCTAAACATTAATAATGAACAATCCAAAATGGAAATTTAAGTAGACAACTACATTTACAATAGCACCCCCCCACAAAAAAAATGTTGGAATAAAGTTAACCAGAGAGGTGAAAACATGTACAATGAAAACTATAAAATATAGCTAAAAGAAATCAAAAGACAATCTATGTTTGTGGACTGGAAAACATGTGGAAAATTCTTAAAGAGATGGGAATACCAGACCACCTGACCTGCCTCCTAAGAAATCTGTATGCAGGTCAAGAAGCAACAGTTAGAACTGGATATGGAACAATAGACTGGTTCCAAATAGGAAAAGGAGTACGTCAAGGCCGTATACTGTCACCCTGCTTATTTAACTTATATGCAGAGTACATCATGAGAAACGCTGGGCTGGAAGAAGCACAAGCTGGAATCAAGATTGCTGGGAGAAATATCAGTAACTTCAGATATGCAGATGACATCACCCTTATGACAGAAAGTGAAGAAGAACTAAAGAGCCTCCTGATGAAAGTGAAAGAGGAGAGTGAAAAAGTTGGCTTAAAACTCAACATTCAGAAAACTAAGATCATGGCATCTGGTCCCATCACTTCATGCTAAATAGACGGGGAAACAATGGAAACAGTGACAGACTTTATTTTTGGGAGCTCCAAAATCACTGCAGATGGTGACTGCAGTCATGAAATTAAAAGACGCTTGCTCCCTGGAAGGAAAGTTATGACCAACCTAGACAGCATATTAAAAAGCAGAGACATTACTTTGCCAACAAAGGTCCATCTGGTCAAAGATGTGGTTTTTCCAGTGGTCATGTATGGATATGAGAGTTGGACTATAAAGAAAGCTGAGCGCCAAAGAATTGATGCTTTTGAACTGTGGTGTGGAGAAGACTCTTGAGAGTCCCTTGGACTGCGAGGAGATCCAAGCAGTCCATCCTAAAGGAAATCAGTCCTGAATAGTCCTTGGAAGGACTGATGCTGTAACTGAAACTCCAATACTTGGGCCACCTGATGCTAAGAACTGACTCACTGGAAAAGACCCTGATGCTGGGAAAGATTGAAGGCAGGAGGAGAAGGGGACAGCAGAGGATGAGACTGTTGGATGGCATCACCGACTCAACGGACAGAGTTTGAGTAAGCTCTGGGAGTTGATGATGGGCAGGGAAGCTTGGCATGCTGCAGTCCATGGGGTCACAAAGAGTCGGACACAACCGAGTGATGGAACTGAACTGAAAATGTTCATACTGTACAAAGTGCTCTATAGATTCAACATAATCTCTATTAAAATTTCACTAGCATTTTTTGCAGGAATGAAAAAACAACCACTCATATGATTCATGATTCATATGGAGTCTCAAAGTTTTCCAAAATAATACCAAATAGCCCAAAAGGTATGTTTAAAAAAATAATAATACTGGAAGATTCACACTTCCAAATTTCAAAACATACTACAAAGCAATAGTGATCAAGACAGAGTGGTGTTGGTATAATGACAGATACGTAACACCGCTGAAACAAAATACAGAGCCCAGAAACAAATTGTTGCACATATGACCAAATGATCTTCAACAAGGGTACCAAGACTACACAAGGGAAAAAGGACAGTCTCCTCAACAAATGGTGATGGAAAAAGTGGATATTCACACAAAAATTAACTCAAGATGGATTAAAGATTTAAACATAAGATATAAAACTATAAAAGCCCTAGACGAAAACATAGAGGAAAACTCCGGACACTGAACTTGGCAATGCTTTCCAGGATATGACATTTTACTAAATATTTTCTTCACGTTCTGTAGTTCCCTAGCTTCTTTTCTTCATCTTTTGTTGTCTTTCTTTGTGAATTGATGTCTGACCAACTAAAGTTATCAGAGCATTAATTTTAAGTGGCTAATTAGTAGGCTAGTATGAGTGAAATCTCTCAACTGGTACAATCTAGACAATCTGCATTTGGGCAACTAAGTTATAATGTGAAGCAATACTCCAATTTACAGTTTAGTATTTAAGGATAAATTAGTAATAGCATATTCCCTAAATACGTAGTTTCTGCATTTACTTATGTTAAAAAAATTACTGGGTATATATTATGGCCAGGCATTTTAGTCTATGGCTATATGATTGCACAAGACAAAGTCTCTACCGTTAAAAATTGTGGCTTATGTTAGCAATACAATATTTTCATTTTCATTCTTATAAAATCTACAGAAAGCACTCACTAGCAACATCTGTACAGAAGTTTAAAATATCAAGGCTTTCCAAAAGCCCTGTAGTGAGAGAGAGAGTGAGCCTAGCTTAAGGATGAAAAGACACTCTCCTCCAAACATATACAGGCACATGGCTTGATGGCAGCTGAAAGAATAGAATAAGCACTTGTTTCAGGCTGGGTACTGTTTCAGTGATGCCATTAGACTTTTGCTGCATACTGTAAACCAAGTAATCAAAGTAGTACAATCTATAAATGTGTTAATAAAACACATTTATAGAATATTTCATTACTGATTTTTATAAACATGCACTAATTTTTTTAAGACAAAGACAAATAAGAAAATATCAAAGACATATTGAAAAGCAAAGTTTCAGATTGTGTCTTAAAGTCAGGAGAGAAGTCCCCAATCTCCTACACCTTCAGCAAGCACTTTGTAATTGGTTTAAGTATAATCATAAAGAGCTTTAGTCATTAAAATGATTTAAACTACACTCCAAGGCAGAAAAAAAAAACCCTAATATTATGTCTAAAATATTGAATTTTTAAATGCTGGAAAAGCTTTTGGAGAACAAGACTTTTAGATTATAATAAAGTAATATAGTAATAAAGTAATTATAATAAAGTTAGTAATGGCATATTCTCTAAATCTTTCACTACAATGGGGATCTATTTTCACTCGTTTTGATGATTTGCTACGTAATACTGAAATGGCAACCCACTCCAGTACTCTTGCCTGGAGAATCCCATGGACGGAGGAGCCTGGTAGGCTACAGTCCATGGGGTCGCAAAGAGTCGGACACGACTGAGCGACTTCACTTTCACTGTTCCTCTAAGTTAAGTGTTTAGATTTAATTCCTGTTTAATTTTCTTATTTATGTGAAAGGTTACGTGAATTATGAAACCACAATCTATTGACAGTATCAGAGTGTTAAGTTATAAAAACTGGCTTGGCTAGTCTATTTGGAAAACTGGAAAACAAACATTATACACATTCAACAAATGACACTGTGAACTAGTCTGTCTAATATATGCTTTCAAGTAACATTAAATCACAAAGCAAAACTTTTTCTCTTTTCCCCTAACCCTTATCTATAGTCCCTCTCCCATAGTGAATCTGCAAAAAGATGTAGTAATCTGAAAATAGATAATAATTATGGCAATATGTTGTGAGTAAATAATACAGTATTAACTGGCATCTTAAATAACAGCAAATACCTTCACTACATAAGCAGTAAAATTTTCGTATAATTGTCATAAATCCTGTTACAGATGTCATTCTTCACTTACATTTAAGATACTTCCTAGAAATTACAGAGAAATTACCTTTGAAATATATCATCAGTGCTCATGGGCTCTGAGTATAGGCTTTGATTTTTATTTCTTGACCCATGTAAGTCTCCTTTTGTTGTCTGAAAGATGTTTATTTAGATTAAAATCTTAAAGTACTCCAAATACTTCGTATGAACCTTTTATTGTTGTTGCCCAGTCACCCAGTCGTGTCTGACTCTTTGCGACCCCATGGGCTGCAGCACACCAGGCCTCCCTGTCCCTCATCATCTCCTTGAGTTTGCCCAAGTTCACGTCCATTGCACCTGTGATGCCATCCAGACATCTCATCCTCTGTAGCCCTCTTCTCCTTCTGCCCTCAATCTTTCCCGGCATCAGGGACTTTTCCAATGAGTTGTCTGTTAACATCAGATGACCAAAAATACTGGAGCTTCAGCTTCAGCATCAGCCCTTCCAGTGAATATTCAGGGTTGATCTCCTTTAAGATTGACTAGTTCGATCTCCTTGCTGTCCAAAGGACTTTCAGGAGTCTTCTCCAGCACCACAGTTCGAAGGCATCAATTCTTTGGCGTTCTGCCTTCTTTACAATCCAGGTCTCACAACTGTACCTGACCCCTGGGAAGACCACAGCCTTGACTATATAGACCTTTGTTAGCAGAGTAATGTCTCTGCTTTTCAACACACTGTCTAGGTCTGTCATCACTTTACTGCCAAGAAGCAATCATCTTCTGATTTCATGGCTGCATTCACTGTCCACAGTGATTTAGAAGCCCAATAAGAGGAAATCTGTCACTACTTCCACCTCTTCTCCTTCTATTTGCCATGCAGCAACGGGCTGGATGCCATGATCTTAGTTTTTCTAACATTTAGTCTTAAGCCAGCTCTTTCACTCTCTTCCATCCCCCTCATCAAGAGGACCTTTCGTTTCTCTTCACTTTCTGTGAGTACAGGCTTTGATTTTTATGTCTTGACCTAAGTAAGTGCCCTTTTGTTGTCTGAAAGATGTTTATTTAAAATCTTAAAGTACTCCAAATATTGTATATGAATCTTTTACTAACTACTGAAATCAAATTAACTATTTTTATCAATTAAAGATAAGTAGTATACACCCAAAGTCACGTACTTTGGCTTTCTATCCACTTTTGCAAATGGAAGAGAAGACTGGCAACTGGTGTCTGAAAAAAATTACTATGTTCAGTATAAATTAACTAGTAATCAAATTAAAAAAAAACACTAGGATGCTTTTTACTATATGCAAAAAAAAAGTTACACTTAACATTTACTGAATAAGAAGCTATTATGCAGAGTTTATAAGCTGCTTTTATTCTGTATGTGTATCCTATTAGTCTCTTAAAACTTGCATATTAAAACAAATAGTAAAAAACTGTAGTCCTGTCCCCTATAAGCAATCACTTTCACTTATGTGTTATAGTTTTTATATTTATCTCAATAATTGTAGATAACATGTCTGTCTTTATTCCTTGATTAACTTCAAATTTTGTCTACTGACTCCTTGCTATAGAAGAGAAGGATTTAGTTCACGTGTACTATCTTCAGTCTGCTTTCTTCTCTCCTCATTCCAAGAGCAATCAATCCTATTTGAGCATTTGAGATGTAATTAGTAAGACTGAGAAACTGAATTTTAAATTTCACTCAATTTTAATGAATTTAAACTGCTAGATATGCCTAGTGGCTATCATACTAGATAAGTAGTTCTAAATTATTCCTATCTTTAGGAATGTACAAAAGTTTTCTTTATGATCTAGCACTCAATCAATTTTTGTATACTTTCTGTAAGTGCTTGAAAAGAAGGTATAGTCTCTATTTTGACAGTAGAATTCAGCTTATCCATCAAATTTTGCTTATTAATTAGGACGTTTAGCTGTTCCATAGCTTTAATTTTTTGTTCACTTGATAACTTCAGTCTAAGAGTCATTATAAAGTCTACCAGTAAAATTGATCTGAATAACTTTCCAGGATAACTTTTACTTTTTGAATATTAACACTATACTATTTTTGCACATATATTTGGTATTTCTTCATTGTAAATTATAAACTTCACAATCGAAATACCCATCTTTGTCTTATTTAATTCCATCTTCTCTTTATATTTACACTTTACCGATTGCTGCCATTTAGGGCTAAGTCATGTCCAGCTCTTTGTGACCCCATGGACCACAGCCCACCAGGCTCCTCTGTCCATGGGACTTCTCAGGCAAGAATATTGGAGTGGGTTTCAGTCCCTTCTCCAGGGCATCTTCCCCTCCCAGGGATCAAACCCACACCTCTTGCATTGGCAGGCAGTCTTTATCACTCAGCCAGCAGGGAAGCTACTCTTTACCGACAGTTGTTATTTTAATGAGGTTTTTATTAATTTGCTTTTATAATCATATCCACATGTAATGAAGTTAGTCTTCCAATTCACGTTATCTGTTAGCTCTCTACCATAAGCTATGTTAATATATTAAGATAAACTTTCTCATCACCAGATTTCAACCAAAAACATGATTTTTTTTACTGTCTACCTTTCTGCTGTTAGGTACACTCCTATTACTACACCTGTTGATTTTAAATGCTTTGGCCTCCTAGGAGGCAACTAGCATACTCAGCACACATTCAAGCTCCTACCTTCTTTCCCGCTTTCCTTCTGAAACTGTTCATTGTTTATGAACATGATATAAAAAGCAGGCTGAAGTCTGCTCAAATATCAATTTCTCACTGAAGAAACTTCTCTATCCACACACCTTAAAATTACACATCCCTCCCTCCCCATCTCCATACTGAGACCTCCTACACCCTGATTTGTTTTCCTCCATAGTACTAATCACCATCTAACATAAATTTCTCATCTGGTTTACCCCAGTTGGAATATAAACTCCCCAAGGGGAGGCCTTTTTGCATTCTTTGTTCTCTGTTGCAATAACCAGCAACAAAACAGGGCCCAGCACACAGTAGATGCTCACCAGGTATTTGCTGAACAAACAGGGTAAGTCCACTACTAAAAGTATATTCAAAAATTAAAGGCCTAAGTAAATGCAGAATTATACTGTGCTTATGGTACTGAAGAATTTCCATTACCAGGTTTAAAGCTACAGTAATCAAGACTTTAAGGTGCTGATATTAGGACAGACATACGGTCATTACATCAAATAGTTTTAAAAAAGACCCACACACTGATTTTTGACAAAAGTAACAAAGTAATTCAGTAGAGAGAACAGTCTCTCAATTAATGGTGCAGAAAAACTGTATATTATGTGGGGAAAAATATTTTTCTAAGAATCTCTACCGTAGGGCTTCCCCCACTGGCAGCTTCGTGGTAAACAATCTGTCTGCCAATTCAGAGGACACAATTCAGCAGTTTGATCCCTGGGCTGGGAAGATCCCACATGCTGCAAAGCAACTAAGCCTGTGTACCACAACTACTGAGCCTGTGCTCTAGAGCCTAGAGCTACAACTCCTGAGCCTACGTGCCACAACGACAGAAGCATGAGCACCCTAGAGCCCGTGCTCCACAACAAGAGCAGTCACTACAGTGAGAAGCCCGTGCACTGCAACCAGGGAGCAGCCCCTGCTCACCCAACTACAGACCAACCCACACGGCAACGAAGACTCAGCACAGCCAAACACAGACAAACAGACAACCCTAAAATAAATTTAAAAACTGGAAAAAGAACCTCACAACACTTTCCTCGTTTCATATGCAAAAATCAACTGAAATGAACCATGAACTTAAACATAAAAGCTAAACTATAAAATGCCTACAAGAAAACATGAGAGAAAATCTTCAGGATAGACATATTTCTTAGATAGGACACAAAAATATGAAGCATTAAAGAAAATTAATAAATCAGATTTCATCAAAATTTAAAATTTTATTCTTCAGATACCACTAAGAAGATATAAAGGGCAGCCATGATGATCTTTCACAATTCTAATATCTGATAAAAGTCTCATATCAGAATACAAAAAAACAAAAACAAAAAAACTCAGTCATGACCAAGCAACCCAGTTTTTTAAATGGGCAAAAGATGTGAGGTGACATCTCACAAAGGAAAATATATGAATGACCAACAAGCACATGTAAATATATTTAATATGTTGATCACTAGAAAAGTGTAAATTAAAATGACAATGAGATATAACATTACACATCCACTAGAACTGCAAAAATTCAAAAATGCTGACAATACCAAGTGTTAGCAAGAATGTAGAGCAACTGAAAATCTCTCATTGCTGAAGGGAATGTAAAATAGTACGACCACTTTAGAAAACAGATCCTCAGTGCCTTACAAAGTTAAACATATAATTATCACATAACCCAGCAATTCTATTCCTACATTTGCCGAAGTGAAATAAGAATACGTGTCCAGAATGCTTAGCAGTTTTGTTTATGATAGCCAAAAACCGAAAGCAATCTAAAAGTTCAACAACTAATAGTTATAAACAAATTATCTCATATCTCATACAATGTAAAAGTATTCAGGAAAAAAAAGAGAAACTATTGACACAGGAGAGTATCAAAAGCATTATGCTAAGTGCAAGCTAGACCCAGAAGGCCATACATTGTATTAATCTCAATTATACTACGTTGTGTGAAAGGAAAAACTGTATTAAGAGACAACAGATGGGTGGTTCCCAGGGAGAGAGGTGGCTGCTGGGAAAGACTGAGGAAAAGTGAAGGGGGTGACAGGATGAGATAGCTGGATGGCATCACTGATCCAATGGACATGAGTGTGAGCAAACTCCAGGACGTAGTGAAGGACATGGAAGCCTGGCATGCTACAGCTCATGGGGTCACAAAGAGTCAGACACAACTCAGCAACTGAACAAGGGAGAGAGAACTTTTCAGGTTGACAGGAATTTTCTGTATCTTGATTGTGGTAATGGTTACAAAAACGTATACATCTATGAAAATTCAACATGTATACTTACACTGAGTGAATTTTAACATGTAAAAATTATATCCCAATAAATCTGCTTTTTTTTTCTTAAAATAAATTTGGCTTTTTTACTAGGTCTGAAACTAAAACCCCACTACCTAAAACCTAGAAGAAGAATGTTTAATACAAAATCGCTCATGAAAATCGAGTTCTTCTGTGAAGCTTTAAAAACCAATAGGGAAAGAGCTGCCCGGTGGCTTAGTGTTTAGCACTACTGCTGCCATGGTCTCAGTTTGACCCCTGGTCATGGAACTAAGACCCCACAAGCCACAACCAAAATATTACAACAACAACAACAAGGAGTTGTCTACATCCGAGTAGGATGCAACAGTCTGCAGCAGGCCAATATCCTTCTTGAGAACAACTAGAAAAGCTAAATAAATTATAAAAATCATATTTTTAAAGGCAGTACAGAGATGTCCTTAAAGCATGGGAGACAAGAAGGTCTACAACTCCAAAGAAGAGGAAATTTTTTCACGGTGTTTCGATGATATGCAGTTGTCTTTTCCCAGGGGGTATTTCCAGATTATAGGATGGGGTGAAGGCTGAAAAACTTGAGATTTGGCCTGTATGAAATGCTGCTGCTAAGGAACCAAGAAGTCAGGAAAGCTTTTGGTGTTCACACAAGGCTGGAGTAACAAAAATGGGAAACTGCAGGGACCTCAAATTCAAGGATATTTGCTTAATTTTAAACAACGCAGGGTTAAAAATCTAAATAATAACTGAAAAACTTGAGAAGTAAAGTGAAATTTCCCACCTTTGGCACTACCAAGGGGATAAAGACTACCAGGCTTTGAAATGAAAGTCTTAGAAAACCACACCCTACAAATAACAGAAAGAAGAGTATTACCAAACTACTCAAATAGCAACCCAGCCTTCACATAAATTAAAGTGACTGGCTCCCTATTCTATCTGCCTGAAAGAAAATGTAAACACCCTCTGGCAGAACATACTTGGTAATGCTTGCTTTATTTTGTTTTTTAATTCACAATGTCTGGCATTCAATCAAAAATTACAAGACATAAACAAAAATAATCAACCAACTTGACCTAACTGATATTTATAGAACACTCCACCCAACAACAGAATACAAATTCTTTTCAAGCACACATGGAGCATTTACTAATGCTAGCATTTACTAATCCAGATGATATTCTGGGCCATAAAACAAATCTCAACAAATTAAAAAGATCCAAGTCATAAAAGTATATTCTTTCATCACAATAGGGTTAACTTAAAAACAACAGATCTCTGGAAAACCCTCAAATTTTTGGAGACTAAATAATATAAAGAATCTATAGGCCAAAGAAGACATCAAAAAGTGAATTAAAAAATATTCTGAACTGAATGAAAATAAAAAAATATATAAATATATTAAAACTGTTAAGCAATATTTAAGGGAAATTTATACCACACATTTATTAGGGGGAAAAGATCACAAATTAATGACCTCAGCGTCTATCTTAAGAAACTAGAAAAAGAAAACAAACTAAGCTCAAAGTAAGTTAAAGAAAGGAATTAAGATCAGAGAAGAAACAAGGAAACAAAAAACAGGAGAACTAGAGGAAATCAGTTAAACCAAAAGCTGGTTCTTCAAGAATCTTAATAAATTAAGTTAATAAATCTCAAGCCAGACTGATCAGGGAAAAAAGACAGAAGACACAAATTATCCACATCAGAAATGATACCAAATCTCTGTAGATTATACTGATATTACACTCACAATATATTCTACAGCTATTTAAAGGACAACTCACTCCAGTACTCTGGCCTGGAAAATCCCATGGACTGGGGAGCATGGTAGGCTACAGTCCATGGGGTCGCAAAGAGTAGGACATGACTGAGTGACTTCAGTTACTTCACTTACTTAAGATATAAACAACTTTACTAGTTCAACAACTTAGACGAAATGGGCAAGTTCTTTGAAAAACCTGTCAACATATGGAGAGAAAGAACCCCACAGCTACATGAAAAACAATCATTAGAAAAACAATGTATGTAGATGAATGGATGATGCAGATACTGAAATTATTTAATAGACAAGTATGTACACAATTATAATCAATATGCAAGAGAACTGGAGTTTATTAAAAATCTATAAAATAGGATCAAACGGATCTTTTAGAACTCAAAGTTATAATGTAAAATTAACACAACATTTTCATTTGGAGAAAAATAAGGTAGTTTTTGGTGTACTGTAAGACAGTTCATTATAAGATATCCAATTGAAGTTCGGAGAGAAAAAAAATTTTTAAGAGACATTTGAAACATGAAGATAGGGTGTAATAAATATTTAAATTAGAATCCACAAAGGATGAGACAGGCAGAAGCAATAATTGAAGATGTAATGACAGAAAGTGAAGTGAAGTCGCTCAGTCGTGTCCGACTCTTTGTGACCCCATGGACTGTAGCCTACCAGGCTCCTCCGTCCATGGGATTTTCCAGGCAATAGTCCTGGAGTGGCTTGCCATTTCCTTCTCCAGGGGATCTTCCCAACCCAGAGATAGAACCCAAGTCTCCCGCATTGTAGACAGACGCTTTACCGTCTGAGCCACCAGGGAAGAACTTTCCAAAACTAAAAGGCACCAAGCTACATATTCAAAAAAGCTCTAGGAACATTAATCAAAATACAAAGAAAACCACACCTCAACACATCACAGTCAAATTGCTAAAAAATAAGAGAAGAAAAAGCATTCTGAGAAGTCCCTTGAGAAAAATAGAAGGCATTATTATTAGCAAGACATACACTGATACATTACCTTCAATAAGACTTTAACAGAAAGAAGACAATAAAATAACTATCAATGTAGAGTTCTATACCCTGTGAAAATATTATTTTAAAAAGGTGAAATTAAGATGTTTTCAGACAAACAAAAAAGGAAAAATTCACTGTCAGTAGGTAGACCAGTATTAAAACACATACTACTAAAGGAAGCTATTCAGACAGAAGGAAAAAGAACCCAGACAGAAACACAGAAAATGCAAGAAAGGAGAACCCTGGAAAGAGTAAATATGAACAAAAGCTGACTGTCAAAACCATACTGTTTAAAATAAGTATAAATAAAATGCAGAATGGTAATAATGCAAAAAGGTTGGCATATGAGTTAATGCATAAGAAACAAGTCATTATTGGGGAATGGTAAAAGTAATAATTTGAACTATCTGTATTATAAATAATTTGCATTTAAGTCAAGTATGCTTATTGTATGCAACCTCAAGAATAACTTTAATGGCATAATGAAAGAATATATAACTAACGAATTAATAGGAAAAATGGGGAAAAATTAGATTAACACACAAAAAAGAGCAAAACAGGAGTGATAACAAGGAATGTAAAACAGATGACTCAAAGAGAAGTCAAACTCAGCTATTATTAGCAAAAGTGTAACTACAATAGACCCCTGAGTAACACAGGCTTAAACTCCCTAGGTCCACCTGGGCCCAGATTTTTTCCCAACAGTAAATAAATACTTGAGTAACACTGGAACTGTGACTGCTTGAATCAAAGAATGGGGAACACTGGATACTGAGGAACCACAAAAGGGGCCAACTATAAGTTATACGTGGATTTTTTACTTTTCCAAAAATGCAGAGAGTTAGCGCCCCTAACTGCCACGTTGCTCAAAGGTCAACTGAAAACAAAGTAAAAGACTAAAACTAAAAAAAAAAAAAAAAAGGCCTTCCGAGGTGGCTCAGTGGTAAAAGAATCTGCCTGCAATGCAGGAGACTTTGGGTTTGATCCCTGGATCAGGAAGATCTCTTGGAGACAGAACTATATAAGTTATAAAATAAAATCTGAGTTCTAACATTTTGCATTTTAATTTGTGGGTTTTTTCCGAAGTAACCTCTAATATTATTTCAACTAAAATTTAAGTTTCAACATAGGAAAAACAAATCACCAGTCTTTCAAAACTCTACTTGGCAAAGGGTTTTCAAAGAAATATGCAATACCAAGCATCTTGGCAACATTTTCTAATAACATTTTCATTGTTCTAAGTTACATAAAAAGGTCAAGTACTCTCAAATTCTGGAGAAGGAAATGGCAACCCACTCCGGTATTCTTGCCTGGAGAATCCCAAGAACAGAGGAGTCTGGCAGGCTACAGTCCATGGGGTCGCAGGGAGTCGGATACAACTGAAGTGATTTAACACACACACTCTCTCTCAAATTCTCTACATAGAAACAAAATTCTAAGCAACTTATGGAAATTAGGATTCCCCTCTCAAAAAATAAGAGCCATGTTTGGTACACACTATGAAAGTAACAAAACAACAGAAATAGTAACAGCTAACATTTTTTATTGAACAATTAACTATATGATACTCATTGTTCTAAGTAATTTGCATGTACTGTTTAATCCTCACATAATATTATGAACTAGCATTACTGTCATTTCATAGATGAGAAATTGAGGTAACATTTGTCCAATCACTAGTAATAAAGCCAGGATGTGAATGCCAAGCAGGCTAGCTGTAGAGCCCTGCACTCTTAATCACTACACCAAGCTACCAACATAAAATAGTTTGCTATTACTGAATTTCAGGCAATAAATAATAATAATTTTTATTCAACATAAAACCAGATATTTTAATGATCTGATTATGTCACTGAAAATAAATGAACAAAAGAAATAAACACCTAAAAACTTCCTCTTTCCGTGACAAAAAAGAAAAAGTAGTTGCTATCAAAATAGTCACAGAAACGTGAGTAAACATGTAACTTCCAAAAAAATGATAACAGAAGACACATTAAAACTACTGCACTGAGTTTTAATATCATATCTATTTTCTATTGAAAACAGGTTAAGCAGTTTTTCTCCCTGACTTAATCTAGAGGATACAGATACCTAAGAGTTGTATAAAATGTCACGAAATCCTACAGAAAGATAATGTCAATTCTGTGGGTGAAAGTATTCTTTCTTAGTATTAAGATTTTCCTTTTAAGGAAGTTTTGATGCAATCAAACAAACTCTCTGTAAAAAATATTATAGCTTAAATTTTAATGGAGTATGTTCAAACTGCTTCATAGATACCTACTTTGTTTTTCAGAAATATTTCTGAAAAATAAAAGGTAAATCACATTCTAAACAGTATCTTATAAAGGTTAAAAATAACACGTAAAAATTTATTTTTTTAAAGTGATGTTTCTATAAACTTCTAACACTTAAAATAGTAAGTAGAATTACATCTTTGTGAAATACACACCTAAAACAAGTAATAACTCAAAGATGACATTACACTTACAAGGATGAGCTTAGGTAATCTAGTATTCATATAATCAAAAACATAGAGAAAAACAGGAATCTCTTACCCATCTAATTCACAGAAGTTACACCCAACAGAGCTATAAAAATGACTAACAGATGGTTGTAAAGTAACCTATAAATATAAATGACATTTTAACAATTACAGTCAATTAGTAAGATTAAATTGTTCTGACACTAAAAAGTTTTCTATAATTTATTCAATTCCACCTAGAATTTTAGACTCAGAAAAGGATAAAATATAAAGTACAATCCTGGGACAATGCCTACAAGAAACTATGAAAGTTTCTCTCTTTTTTTTTTTACTTTATGCATCTGCAAGGAACTGGAAAGAAATACAAACAATAGAAGGTATTTTGCTGTAATGAGGAGCTTTGACAGATTTCAACATAATGCTGTTTGCTTTCATAGTTTAAAATATTTCAGAAAATAAGCATTTTATTTGACACAGCACAAGAAGTAAAAATATGGGGGAGCAGGTACATTAAATATGTGCTTTGAGGAAAAAAAATGATAAGAAAAAACAATTTACTTTTAATACTAACACTGCCTGAAACATTAGATGGCAGACAACAGTTTAATGGGCAGTTAAATCTCCTATTCTCCAAATCCTGAAATCTTAGAGAGGCTGTATTATAATTATCAAGTAAAACATCAAATGGTTCTTTCTAGTGGGAGAGAGTAAAAAACCAAAAATAAGCTATCAATTAGTGCCTGCTATGAGGACACAACTTAACTCCTTACTTTCTTACCTCTTAAGAGCTAAGACAAGCTAAATTTGCTCTATCCTTTCCTATTTTAAATGTCAGGAAATATCTCTACTCTCCATTCAAACTCCATGCCCACAAAAATAAAAAGTTGGAAACAGTCTTACTCTTACAAACCTTAGGTACGTTTTTCTTCTGGAATCTATCATTTCCTAACTTGTGTTACAAGCATTACACACACGCTCTTTTAAGGGTGTGTGTGCACTCAGTCATGTCCAACTCTTCAGGGAAGGGTCAACTGTACTGCATCCATCTATGTATTTCACAGGTTAGTAAAGAGTCTTCACTAATAGCCAACTCTCTATCACCTGAAAAGAATGAAGTCTTAGTAATTATTCTCAGCTCGGTTTAAAAACAAAATGAAACAAAACAACAACCAAAAAACACCTCTGGAACTATTAGAAAGGTAATGTTCTGAGAAGAAGTATGTATACAACTTGTCTGCTGTCATTAGAGCAAAAACCAGGCCAAAAAGCTTCTTCTCCTGTTTCTCCTGCTGGATTCCTTCCAAGTAAATCAATGTCTCTTAGTTAAAGACAAAACATGCTTAGGTTCACGTCAGAGGACCAGGAGAGGCTCAGTTGCTTAACTTTCTGACATATCCAATTCATTTCCCTGTCATTTCCCTGTCCTGTGAGTAGTAACAGAGCTCACAGTAGAGACAAACTAACAAAGCAGACAATCAAGACAACTTAATTTTTGAGATTAAAAGTCTATGTAAACACACAGAAAAAGAACTCAAAGGTTATATAACAATGTAACAGTAGTTATCTCTGGGGAGAGATGTGAGATGGAAGTGAAGTATGTAAAAAGCATTTTCACCTATTATAAATACACTGCATTGTTTACATTTTTCCTGAACATTGACTTACTTCCCTAATGTTTTTCAAAAAGAATGAACAGACCTATATGGAATTCAAATGAAAATTAAATGCCATTTGCAGAAATTTGACTACCAGAGATCAACAGATCAAAGGGAAATAACAAAATTATCCTATCCTCCAAAATAAAAAGGAAAGCTACACAACAAAAATGCCCATAGCAACTGTCACCCACTACTCAACATGCACTACTCTGACTATACTATGTTAGCCACCAGAGGAATTTTGAGTACCCTCCCCCGTGAAATTATATACTGTTTTCAGCAATCCATTAAGTCATAAAAAAATTTTAGCGTTTGCACCAACAGAACATTGACTCTCAATTTTAATTCTCTGTAAGTACTATATCTATATACAGGATCTCTCTCTAAACACACACACGTATAAATTTGCATGCAGTTGATGTCCGACCGCCTTGAGAAAGTATTTCCCCATCTGAAAAACAAACTATCTAGACAATCAATTCCATTGTCATTTTAATGGAGAGTTCATATTCTCCAACTATTTGTCATCACAACTTTGGGGTTAAAAAAAAGTAAAAGTAAAATTTTATACAACTAGGATTTCTGGGGGAAAAAAAGCAGCAGGAAAAACTATGCTCTGAACACAGCATAAGCCAAAATGCCAAAAGTAAATAATGTCATATATTTTAGCAAAACAAAATATGACTAAACATTTTTAAAAGTTAAATTTGTAACATTAGCATCTTAAAAAACTGGAGCCTAGATAGCCATACTTAAAACTTGCTGTCAAGTTTAGGTCGTTTCCCCTTAAAAAAAAAAAAAAAAAACCCACTAAGAGAAACCATATTAAGAATGGCCAAAATTACTACAAATTAGGAAAGAAATTATTTTGAGCAAATTATTTTGTAGAGAAGGATTTTTGTTTAATCTAGTTTACAAATTCACAATATAGTCACAAATACTTTAAAATATAAAGGCATACAGTGTACGTGTCATTTCCCACCATCCCCTCATCAGGTTACTCCCCCCTCTACCCAACCATTACCAATTCTCCACTATCCTCCCCCGCCAGTTTCTTTATACTCATAAAAACAAACACAAATTTATATTCCTATTCCATGGGTGCCTCGTTATCACACAAAGTAGCACTTTATTCACGCTGTCCTATATCTTGTTTTTTTTTTTTTTTTTTCACTTTATAACATACTTTGGAGATCTTTCCATGTCATTACACACAAAGCTTCCTCATTCTTTTTCACAGCTGATTACGACTACCACAACTTTCATCTATCTTCTTGAGGCTAAACTTTAATGACATTCTGTACAGTTAACTACTTAACACCTGAGTTAAGTTTCTCCCCCCATGATCTAAAAACAGACAAAGCAACTCATTATTTAAATCACATCCTTTGTAGAACGTTTATTTTCCAACCAGGTAGACGGAAAAAGTCGCACAATTTTATCACTTAAAATGAAGGTACAAATTAGAATGCAGACATCAAGTGAAATTACCTTTTTTTGATTGGGGCATCAGTGTAACAGCCAAATCAACAATGACTAAAAGTTCCTTCTAGTGCTTTTCTTTCACTGTAAAAGAAAAACATGACTGTTGCTTTTCTTTTTTAAGGTTAGAAAGCCTTCAAGTCGTGTAGCGTGGCATTCTAACAGCAAGCAACCGCCACCTGATTCGATCTTTCATTCCCCAAGTCAGAGGCCGAGGTTTTTACCTTTCAGGATTCTGCTATTAGCAACAGGACGACTTGTACACCAGCGAAAACGCACTCAAGAATGCAAGCTCTGCGGCGCTACGCGTCGGAAATTACACTCCCGGGGCCAGCACTCCAGGACAAGCTAGAGTCCAGCTTCGCAGGCGAAAAGGTTTCCATAAGAATCAGCCGCCGCGGTGACCCGGGGCGGGCGGGCGCGGGTGGACTCCAGGAAGGAAGACCGGCGCCGCCCCGGGAGCGTTCGAACCCGCGCAGCGCTCGGGTCGGACGCGAGGAGTAGCGCGTTCCCCGGGGACCCAGCCCGGAACCGCGACCACTAACGGAACCAGCCCGCGGGCGGCGGCGGCCGCCGCTCGGACTGCGGGCCGCGGCGCGCGGGCCGGGTGCCGGGAGGGCGGGGGTTCCCCGGAGGAGCTGGCCGTCCCGGCGCCCCATTGGGCGCCGCTCCAAACGTGCCCGAGTTGTGACAGGAATAAAGTGGGTCACAAGGCCTAGCGGGTCCCCAGCGAAAGCCCTCTCCGCACCGGCTCTTCGGCTCTCCCCGCCCCTCTGCCGCTCGAATCGGCCTCAACCCAAGGGCGCGCTCCGGCCCCCCGACCCCGCCGCGCACCCCAATCCCACCCCTGCCCCGCAGGTAACCCCGGCTGTCCCGAAAGGCCCTTCAGACGGGGCGGGCCTCCACCCCAACTCCCGAGAAAAGACACACTCGAGCGATAAGCAAAACTTGGGCTTCAGCGCCAGCCCGCCCCTCCCCTGGCCGCCGCCCCCCGGCCCCACACACACCGCCCTCCTGCTCCCCCCACTTCCCGGCGCCCTCACCGTGTGGCTTGCGGCGGCTCCGGCTTCTTTCCTCCCCCACCCTGGAGTCCAGCTGCGGCGACTCGGAACCACTAGCCTTGCAGCGTCCTGAAGGCGCTGCGGCTCCCAGCTCTAGCAGCACCTGAGGCTGAGTGGCGCCCCCAACCCACCCCCCAAAAATTCACCGCTACAGCCGCCCTCAACTCCTCCCCCTCCCTTCCCTTCCCCTCCTCCACCGGCACCGGGACCACGCATGCGCCGCTCAGGCAAGCCTGCCGGCGGACGTCAGGCCCCAGGCCCACCCGGCGGGGCACCACTCACCGGGAGCGCGCACGCGTCGGCGGCCAGATTTCCTTCGCGCTCTCGGTCTCGGGGGTTTCCTTTTTTAAGCCGGCAGCCGCAAGACGAGTCTGTGATTGCGCTCCCTCCCGGCGCATGCGTAGTCAGTGACCCCTGCGGGCTCCGACTGCCGGCGCTTTTCGTTCGTCCCTCCCCTCACTCTCGCTTTCCCCGGTGCGTCTCGGTGCGCATGCGATGTGCCCCGTTAGGCAGCTCCGAGCTGCGATGGGGATCCCGGGCGCCGGAGGAGACTCCTGCTCCCTAGGGCTACGCGTCTGCGCGGTCCGCGGCTGCCGCTGGGCGTGCAGGAAAGCCGAGATCTCCCCGGCGCCCCGTTCCTCGCACCGGTTACTGGAAAGCAGGGGAGGCGGGGCCTGGTTAGCTGCGGAGGGTGCGGCCGGTCCCGGGAGTTTAGATCAGGGTGGCTTTGACTTTTACCCTGGATGCAGGAAGCGAGGACAGAGGAGAGTTTCTTGTGCGGGGGATCCCGAAGCCAAAAAGGGGGACCTTCTCTTTCTCGAAAAGCAAATCACTTTGCCAATGCCAGGAAAAAAAAAATCGGGCGGGCGAAAAGACTTCTCCCCCTCATCCAGTGGCATCTCTTGAGTTTCGCCTCTTGGGACGGTAAGAGGCCATTTGTGAAGGTGACTGGCACTCCAGACTCCTCATCTCTCTTCTGGAAGTGCACTGCTTTAGTCGCTTCTTTTTGGAGAGTGGGCCTGGGGATATCGGACGTGAGTCCTTGGCTGGAGGGCCGAGGCCAAAGAAGATAACGGACGTGCTCCTTTGGAGATTTTTATCTAGCCTTAAGGGAGATGGGAGATAAACCAGGATCCTAGCTTGTACCTTCTTTCCCTTGTAGAAAAACGTGTGAATGTTTTCCCCCTTATCTTAGGGGGAAATTACTTTCCTTGATGGTTAAGACAGTTGGTCCACAAGGCAAAGCACCTTTCAGTAGCTAAAAATTATTGGGAAAAAGTCTACACTCCTAATTCCTAGTAGTTTTCATATTTTAATGATTGTTCTTTGAATTTGAAATAGAAGCCATTTTTTCTTCTTTCAAAAAAACTGCTGTGACTATAAAATCCTCCCTCAAGGGTAATATTCATCTCAGTGAACACTTCAGATTCTTGCTGTGTACTCAAGAGAAAAAGAACATCGATTGAAATTGAGAAACTATTCAGATCCCTTATCATTCACCAGAGGATTCTATCCGGAATGGAAGAGCATGATAGAGTCATCATGTAGCAGACAAGATTTTAGTAGACATTTTTTCCTGCTTAGCATTCATTCCCTATTCTGATCATTTCCTTTGGAGAACTATCCTTTCTTCACTTTCAGACCATTTGGCTGGGGCAGGACTCCAGAGGAAAACACATTTGAGTTAATCCTCTACCTTAGTTTGTATTTAACTAAGAAGGTTGATCTCTTTTCCAATGGAGTTAAATCTGCAAAAATGAAAGCCTGAACACATCTTCCTACTCACAGATTCTGAGAAAGAAGGCAACGTGGAATAAAGCAGGTTCAAAAATAGAGATTTGGCCTGTAGACACATTGGATGCATGAAATCCATTGTGGACTAGATAACTCTGGAAATTTCAGTTAAGTTAGTCAATAAATTCTTAACATGTATTCATTGCTTAAACCAGTGAGAGGTTGTCTGTCACTTGCCATCATGAATTCTCACAGTGGTAGCAAGAGAGGAGGCAAGATTAATAATACTGATTAGGAAGATTTCAGTTAAACAAGAGGCTTTGAATACTTTTCCTAGGATGTGGATGTTTGGATTTTCTAGAGAAAGTGATCTCTCTTCATATTCTGCATCATATCTTCAAAAATACCTTTGCCCCTTTTAATGGTTCCATGGTCCTCTTAGTCACTAGAAGAAACACATCATGTTCATCTTTGACTCCTTCCTCTCTTTCTGTATTTAATCATTTACCAACACCTGTTGATAGTCACGTTTTTCTGCTCATTCTTCTGCCACTACTCAAACATTTCCCATGATTCGGTTCACAACTTATCTTTCTCCCCATACTCTCTAAGAAGAAAACTGTACCACATATTTTTAATCACATTTCCAACTTCCAGATTCCACTTTTCCCTAAAACAAAAACCCTGCCTCATAGTTTGTCTCCTAGCCTAAATCCTCTCCTTGAACACAATATATCTAACTCAAATATTCTGCTCACTTCTTGTCTGCCTTGCTGTAATTTAAAAGAAACATTTCCAACTCCATTCCTAACTGGTTTCCACAGTTGATGTCTTGATGGAAGCAACATGGCATAGTGGCTAAAATACAGAATTGGAAACTTACTGCCGGGATTTATCCTGGCCCCACTACTTAATATCTGCATGACTTTGAGTCTGTTCTTCAGTTTCCTTATCTGTCAAATGAGGGTAGTAACAATCATGTCTCGGGAAGAAGAGAGAAGATATGTCTTCTCTCATGTCTTGAGAGAAGATAGAACAGGTAGATGGAATGTGTGTGTGTTTGTGATAGTACCTGGTACATAAAAAATCTCATATTAGTAGTGGCTATTAGTGATGTTGCTTTTTGTGTAGTTCTTATATATCTTGCTCAATTTCTTCCCCTAGTTCTCTGGGACCCTATGTCCTTTCTGTTTTTTCGTAATACCACTCTTATCCACCCTTTCCTTGACGTTCCTACTTTTACTACTACTACAGTTTCAGGTAAATAGGAACATGGGAAGCTTGGTATGCATAATAAGGAATATATTGTTAGGGTTTTGTTTTGTTTTAAGAATTCTTCATGTTTTAGTGAATTACTCTTATCCTTGCTAGATCCTTTAAAATAGAAGTCAATAGTATGATGTGATATTGAAGACTTTGTAATCAAAGGTCTAGGCTTCAATCCTGACTAATACTAAGACACACTGAGCAAGTTAAATAATTTATTTGCGCATCAGGGTATTTATCTGTCAAGTGAGAAAAAAGACATCTCAGAATTGTGATGATCAAATGTAAATTATAAACTACTACAGAAAGGTTAGCTGAAAAGGATGGTGGCTTTAGATTTTTATGCTTTGTTGTTGGAACTCTAGGAATGGTTGAAATGACTCACAAATTTGTAAGTACAGCCTACACCTAACCTTTGGGTTCCAAACACACATGTCCAATTGTCTCCCCAATGTCTTCTCTTGAATATCTCAAATACTTTGGATGCTCCCTTCAATCTGTTCTCCACAAAGCAGCAAGAATATTCTTTTGAAAATATAAATGAAACTGCATGTTCCTACTTAAAATCCTTATTATTTCCCATTATACCTAAATTCCTAGTTGTGGCCATAATATCTCTTTGATCTAGCCCCCTCTATTTCTCCAGCTTCATGGCCTACCATTTTTCTTTCTTCCCATAACACTTCCACCCAGAACCTTCCTCAAGTTTCATGCTAATCTCTGTATTCTCAAGCTCTGATACAGGCACTCACCTGGACCACCCTCCTACCTTTTCTCCTGGCTGGTTCCTCTTCAGTCTTCATGTCTCAAAGATCTAACTACCCTATTTAAGATGTTTCCCTCCTACCTTTCACCTGCCATCCACCAACATAGTACCCACAATTATTCTCTATTACTGTGGTTTTTTTAATATTTCTTTTCTTATCTATTTACTATCTTCCTCCCCTAACCCCGCCCCATTGCCACCACATGGTAAATTCCAAGAGTCAAGAACCATGTGTTTTCTTCATCACTGTACATGCAGCATTCATTTCAATGCTTGAGTTACATGAAAGAATGAATGAAATGAAAGGCAAAACATGCCAGAAGATTTTGGGGATCACTCTTATATTCCAAGTTGTGATCATAGCAGATTGTAGTCTTGTCAGGAGGTAAACTTAGCAACGTGTTTTAAAGTACAAAGGAGAGATCAACTGAAAATAGTGAAACACTAGTATGAGACTGCTGAGTGAGGTCCACAATAGGGAACAAGAAGATGCAGCACTCACCCTCTAAACCGCTGCCCACATTTGAAGCAGATTTTCCTTTAGCCCGGCTTCCCTGGTGGCTCAGACAGTAAAGAATCTGCCTGCAATGCAGGAGATGCAAGAGATAAAGTTTCAGTCCCTGGGTGGGGAAGATCTCCTGGAGAAGGAAATGGCAACCCACTCCAGTATTCTTGCCTGCGAAATCCCATGGACAGAGCAGCCTGGCAGGCTACAGTCCATGGGGTTGCAAAGAGTCGGACTCAAATGACACACACGCACATTCCTTCAGTCAGGACCAAAAGCTGGACAAAACTGGACTTAACATGGTCAAAACCTCCAACCCTTACTTTCAGGCCATATAAGTAAGACACAAGGGAAGAGGAGGATGAGAGAATCATTGGAGCCACAACTTAAAAGAGTACTGTGGCTTTTCCTTTCCTTCTTATTCCCCCACCCCACTCCAAGATGGGCTTCCTTGGTGGCTCAGAGGGTAAAGAATCTGCTTGCAATGAGGGAGACCTGGGTTTGATCCCTGGAGGAGGGCACGGCCACCCACTCCAGTATCCTTGCCTGGAGAATTCCATGGAGGAGCCTGGCGTCCATGGGGTCACAGAGAGTCGGACACAACTGAGCAACTAAGCACAGCTCACTCCAAGTTAAGTGAACAAGGCTCCAACAGAATCGGCTAGAGATACTGGAGTGACTAAGGAGAGACTGGTATCTCTGCTCTTTCAGATTTGTTGATCCACCCTGCATCTACCTGTGTGAACAGGAAGATAGAGACTTGGGGAGAAACAATCAGGGGAAGTTGGGCTAAAGTGTACTCCTACAGTTTGGCATGGCAAGGAAGTTTCTACAGAGTCCATCCATGCTGGTAGAAAGTACTGTCCAGGTTTGAACCATTTTGACACCTACTGGGAAAAGAAATTCTAGCAACAAGAGGCAGGATATACTTCAAGGAGTGGGAACTGAGAGAGATCAAAAGAGAGAGAGAACCACAGACTGATCTCATATCAAGGAATTGTACAGTGGAGAGGCTGCCTCCGAGTTTCTAGGAGAACTCAATGTGCCCATTTAAGAGCGAACACTTTGATGGAATATGGATAGTACTTACCTAGTTAAGAGAAATGTGTGCCTTTCTCCCCTAATCTCCCTTCCAGTTCCCAATACCACAGAGGATGGGTCTTGAAAAGAGAAGGAAATAATTGGCTAAAAACAACTCCACCTTCCCTTTTGAGTTCCTGAATCACAAGTTCAGCCAGAGAATAGTTGCCTGGGAACTGATATTGGAGCTTGAAACTAGACAGACTTTTAATAACCAAAAGTGTGAAAGAAGAGTTAAAGAATATGCTCAAGATGTCTTTAGGGGACTTGCTACCAGTGCTGCTTAATCACCTAAGGATCTCATTAAAACAAAAATTGCAGTTCAGCTAGGCTGGGATGAGGCCAGAGACTGCATTTCTAACAAGCTCCCTGGGGATGCTGCTGATTCTAGGATCACACTTTGACAAAATAGGCACTATAAAGCAGGAGAGGGAGTTTCAATGGTTGGCAGAAAGGAATAGAGAAAAATATTAGGAAGGTTATATGAAATACACATTTTTATAGATCAAAAACATTTGAATATTTAAATTTTCCCAAAAAATCACAAAAATTCATTCAATAAAATGTGAAACACATTATTAAATAATTTCCCCACATTCTAACAAATACTTATGCTGCTGCTGCTGCTAAGTCGCTTCAGTCGTGTCCGACTCTGTGCGACCCCATAGACAGGAGCCCAACAGGCTCCCCTGTCCCTGGGATTCTCCAGGCAAGAACACTGGAGTGGGTTGCCATTTCCTTCTCCATTGTGTGAAAGCGAAAAGTGAAAGTGAAGTCGCTCAGTCGCATCCGACTTCTAGCGACCCCATGGACTGCAGCCTACCAGGCTCCTCCATCCATGGGATTTTCCAGGCAAGAGTACTGGAGTGGCTTGCTATTGCCTTCTCCGAACAAATACTTATACCCCACTTAAATGAGAATGTATAAATCAAGTAGGATATGAAGTAGTACTGATCTACACTGGCAAGCATGAGTTCTTGCTAGAAGCGTGTGTTTGTGTGCATTATTTGAAAAAGGCTGAGGCTGGAATCAAAACCAGCCACCTCTATTATGCTATAATTTTATGAATTTTACAAATTAAGTTTTCATGAACCGTGCTTACGTATAAAAACTACTGCCACCTGGTGGATTTGAGTTGAGTTAAAAAAAGAAAAATGAATCTTTTTATTCAAACATCTTAAATACTATTACTACTTCCTCTGCTAATTTTAACTCAGAAAAGAAAATAGGTAAATATGATGGATTTACTAAAAAAAAAAATTACATTTGGGGGAACCTTTTGCATTCGGTTTCAATTGGAAGGGAAATAATGAATGCTAGTCACTCAGCTGGGTCTGACTCTTTGTGACCCCCATGGACTGTAGCCCACCAGGCTCCTCTGTCTGTGGAATTCTTTAGGCCAGAATATTGGAATGGATTGCCATTCCCTTCTCCAGGGGATCTTCCAGACCCACGAATTGAACTCAGGTCTCCCACATTGCAGGCAGATTCTTTAACACCTGAGCCACCAGGGAAGTCAGGAAATAATGTCTATATTTATATGCATTAGATGGCATTAAAGTTACATTTTAACTTTATGATAATATGGTTTTTCCTTTAAGTTCCACAACTATTTTATTCTCAATAGGAATATTTCCATCCATTTTGTTAAAGACTCTTAGAAGTTGGACCTTATAGGTAATTATTTCTCTGATATGTGAGCTAACGCTATAATAAAGACCATTGTGTGCAACTCCCAACTTTGCTTCTCAACTTTTCCTTCCTTCATCCAAATGTGTATATTTTCAAAAGCCTTTCTTTGCTATCTCAGAAGGGGTCTTCCTAATTCTTTACAAAGTTAGATCATTTGATTTTACCTATCTGATAAAATAAATTATTACTCAGTGTGTGCTGAAAAGCAGAGTAAGCTGACAAGATTCGTATAGTCAGGGCTATGGTCTTCCCAGTGATCACATTCAGCTGTGAGAGCTGGAGCGTGAAGAAGGCAGAACACTAATGAATCGATGCCTTCGAACTGTGGTGCTGGAGAAGACTCCTGAAAGTCCCTTGGACAACAAGGAGATCAAACCAGTCAATCTTAAGGGAAATCAACCCTGAATACTCATTGGAAGGATTGATGCTGAAGCTGAAGCGCCAGCATTTTGGTCACCTGATGCAAACAGCTGACCTACTGGAAAAGTCCCGGATGCCAGGAAAGACTGAGGGCAGGAGGAGAAGAGGGCGCGAGAGGATGAGATGGCCGGATGGCATCACTGATGCAATGGACATGAACTTGGGCAAACTTTAGGAGATGGTGAGGGACAAGGAGGCCTGGTGTGCTGCAGTCCACGGGGTCGCAAACAACCGGGCGACTGAACAACAACAACTCAGTCTGTATTTAACTTTCCCTCCACTTCATCATTCTCTGCTGCCTCTATGGTCCCTGCTGCTGCTGCTGCTGCTGCTGCTAAGTCGCTTCAG
>SJYT01013536.1:157802-201849 GCA_006410635.1 Cephalophus harveyi | reverse complement strand
TCCCTTGGACTACAAGGACATCCAGCCAGTCCATTCTGAAGGAGATCAGCCCTGGGATTTCTTTGGAAGGAGTGATGCTAAAGCTGAACCTCCAGTACTTTGGCCGCCTCATGCGAAGAGTTGACTCATTGGAAAAGACTCTGATGCTGGGAGGGATTGGGGGCAGGAGGAGAAGGGGATGACAGAGGATGAGATGGCTGGATGGCATCACGGACTCGCTGGATGTGAGTCTGAATGAACTCCAGGAGATGGTGATGAACAGGGAGGCCTGGCGTGCTGCGATTCATGGGGTCGCAAAGAGTCGGACATGACTGAGCGACTGAACTGGACTGAACTGAATGATTTTGAACAGGCTTCCCTGGTGATTCAGCGGTAAAGAATCTGCTTGCAATGCAGGAGACTCAGGAGATGTGAGATGGATCCCTGGGTCAGGAAGATCCCCTGGAGGAGGACATGGCAACCCACTCTAGTATTGCTGCCTAGAGAATTACATGGACAGGGGAGCCTTGTGGGCTATAGTCCCTACATTGCAAAGAGTCAGACATGATTGAGCACATGTGTTGGCTATGATTTTGGACACACGCAGCAGTGAGCAGTAGCTGGAAGAGAGACCTTAGTTTCCTTCCCAGGAGTCCTAGCTGCTGGACCACAGAGCCCAGCAGATAAGGCCTAAATTTCCAGTCCTTGCCTGTCTGGACAAGAAGGAATTCTGACTCGGGGGCAGATGATAAAGAGAAAAGTAACACGTTTTTTGGAAAAAACAGAGTGCCTGAGGAAAGATACCCGAGTGCGCTCTGTGACAGGGTCTTGAGAGTCACCCTTGGGGAAGTTTATTATCAGAGACACAGCACAACAAGTGGGACATCTCCCAAAGAAACGGCGTGTTTAGTTCAGACAGAAGCGAGGCAGAGATGCGCACCGGGAGAAAAAGGGTGTGGGCGTCCCCCATAGAGAGGACGAACACAGTAAGAGGTGGTTCAGTCAATTATATAGGGCGGTTCTCTGGATCTTTTTTCAACCTTTGGCTAATTACCTGGTTTCATTCTCCATGCCTGACCTACCCTAGGGCCCTCTCCAACTTGTGTGTGTGTGATGGAGTCCAGCCCAGAGGCCTATGGGGTCACATATTAGCATCACGTATTATGGGGGGGTGCCTCCTTCTGTTGACCCCCAAGGAGCCTTTCTGCACATGTGCAATGTCTCCCTTGTTCTCCAAGGATGGGGAATATACGACCTCCTAATGGCACCCCACTCCAGCACTCTTGCCTGGAAAATCCCATGGACGGAGGAGCCTGGTAGGCTACAGTCCATGGGGTCGCGAAGAGTCGGACACGACTGAGCGACTTCACTTTCACTTTTCACTTTCATGTATTGGAGAAGGAAATGGCAACCCACTCCAGTGTTCTTGCCTGGAGAATCCCAGGGACGGGGGAGCCGGGTGGGGTCGCACAGAGTCGGACACGACTGAAGCGACTTAGCAGCTGTAGCAGCAGCAATCCTTTACTCAGATAACCCCTCTCTGTTCCTGTTGAATCAAGGCGTCTGCAAGAGACAAAGCCTGGCTGTTTATCCTATTTCTGTTGTTACTTGCGTTTCGGAGAGGAAACAGGAGCCTGACTGTAAATGCCAAACCTGGAGCCCACCTGTCTCAAGCGACGCAAGCCGGAGATTACATGTAAGTGTCTGGCGTGAAGTCCATCTTTATTGTCCCCAGAAATGTAAGCAGGAGGCCAGTGGTAAATGCCCAGCCCAGAATCCATCCATCTCCTGCCTCACCTTCCATTTTCACTAGCAAACCCAGGGAGCCAGCTTTCCCTAACCTCACCGCTCTTGTTCCCCCACCAAGACCCTGTCGTGCATTCAGGATTTACTCAGCCACGGGTTCATGTCTCCAAATCCTTAACCCTGTTACTGGACCCATTTTAAACCTTTACATAAACAGCCCTGGAACTGGCTTATCTTCCATTGCTTTTTCTGATGGCGAGGCTGTTGAGATGTGCCCTGTCAGGATTTCACCGCCAGGTGGCAGGTGGCTGCTGGCCTCGCGGCCCGGCTTCATGGGCAACCAGGCACAAGAGCCAAGCTTCGGAGCCTAAGAGCAGGGCTGGGCGCAGAGCCAGGCAGGCCCACCCTGCGGGCCCTGGAACCAGCGGCCCTGGGGGATCAGGAGGGGGTGGTGTGTGGCAGTGGGAAGAGGAGAGTGGGCAGAGCACCCCCACCTGGGTGGGGTGCAGACACCACCTCCCTTCACAAGCAGCAGCCCCCCAACCCTGAGCAGAGGCAGGGACACCAGTGGCTGCCGAGCAGGGTGCAGGGCATCAGGGGCACATGACCACATGCCTACATTTCAGGAGTGCTCCACTCAAGGGCAGTGGCTGCCTGGGCATTCTCCTCAAGCCAAGGGGCCCAGTGAGGGGCTCTTTCCTGCCTGTAGGATGGAGAGTGGACTGGTCGACCCCCCCATGCTAGGCTGCTGCCCAGAGGCACAGTTGTCACAGGTCCCTGTGGGCTCTGCACCTGGCAATGCTGGTGGCGGGGGCTGGCACCCAGTCCAGTGGTCACTGGCAGGACAGTCAGTCGGTCAGCAGAGGCGGTCGGTGCTCAGTGGACTGAGATGATGCCCACAGAAATGCCCACGGGCAGGAGTGGCACTTAGAACTTTTGAAGCAGGGTTTTCAGGAAGACATGGGTGTGCAAGAGCACAAGCTGGGAGCCCAAACTGACCCTCACCTGCTCACACCTGCCCTCCTCCACCTCACCTGCTCTCACAGGCCCTCGCCTGCTCTCACTTGCTCATACCTGTCCCCACTGGCTCTCACCTTCCCATGCTGTGTACCCATTGGCCCTAATCTGCCTCACCTGCTCACACCTGCCTCCCTCCACCTCACCTGCCCACACCAGCCCTCCTCCACCTCACCTGCTCTCACAGGCCCACACCTGCCCTCACTTGCACATACCTGTCCCCACTGGCCCTCACCTGCCCTCACCTGCTAATACCTGCCCTCTCCGCCCCTCACCTAGCCCTCACCCATCCTCCCTTGCCCATGCCTGCCCCTGCCCACTTATAACCGTCCTCGCTGGCCCTTGCCCTCGCCTGCACGTGCTCCCACTGGCGCTCGCCTGCCCTCCCTTGTCCCCCCTTGTCCTCAGTGGCTCTCACCTTCTCTCACGTCTCCTCATGGCCCTCACTACCCTCCTGGCTCTGGGACCCTTGCTCTCCTGGCCTCTGGCCCTGGCGCCCTGAAAGCTGACTGTGGGTGGGCCGGGCAGTGAGGTGGCCTGAGGATGGGGGTGCCCCCGGGGCCAGGCCACCTACTGACTCCTGAAATCACCTCTTTCTTCGGACTCTGAGCGGCCAAGCAGGGGGAGGGGGCAGGGGACGGGGCCGGGAGAGAGCCAGGCAGGGACCCAGTGTCTCCAGGTGGTGCCTCACCTCACCTGTCCCAGGTGATGCCTCAGAGCTTGGCCAGACAGGGTTGCTGTCTCTCTGCTGGTTTCCTGTTATTTGGGGGCAGAGGGCAGGGACTATGGCAGAGGCTCCTGATGGTCTCCCTGACACTTCTGCTCTGTATGGACAGCAGTCCAGTGCCCATGGTTGCCTGGGTCATGGGTCAGAGCCTCGGAGTAAGAACAAGCTGGCAGGGAGGTGGGCAGAGAGATGCGGAAAGAGGTGCCAAGGGTCTACTGTCTGACATTTTATATGGAAGCCCTGATTTTTAACTAATTAAAAATGTTAAATTAGTTAAAACTAATTAACATTGATTAAATTTGTACTAATTAAAACTAATTGAATTCTCTTCCAAGCCCCGAGCTGACTAAAGCACCTGACACACCAACACACGTCTGCTGGCAGGTGGGCGGCAGGTGGGCGGCAGGTGGGTGGCAGGTGGGCGGCAGGTGGGCGGCAGTGCGAAGGGCCTGACCCCAGAGAGTAGGAGAGAAATGACTCGGGTCCAGTTGCTGCTGATAAGTCTCGTGACATCGCCCAAGTCTTTAACTGGTTGTCACGGCCGGGTTCCCCAGTGCATCCTGGACGGGAAATGGGGGTCATCTTGGAGTTGCTGGCTGGTTGAGTGAGGTCGGTCCCTTCCACATAGTCTCCTGGGGGTCAGCCTGGTCTCTGGGCCACTGCCCACTCCAGGTCCCACACCCCTCCAGGGCCCCGGGGCTTCCTACCCCACCAGGGCTCTATGTGTCCCCCTCCACAGTCCCCAGGCCTCTCGTGGAGCGAGTCCTGGCAGGCACTGGTCGGCAGCCTTGTTGTCCCACTTGGTCTTGTCACCAGTTCGAGTCCCCTGGCTCCACTGGGAACAGGGATGACCTCTCGGTCTCTGCTCACTCATAGCAGAGGGGAAGCAACAGCATAAAGACAGGTGGGGGGGATCTGGGGGGCCAGTGGCATAGGACCGTGTGCAGAGAGGGACCAGCTCTGGCCTCAGTCCTGAGAGGGGTGTAGCCCCAGCGGAGGAGCTGGGGGTTGGGGTGCAGAGACCACCCGTGGTCACTCACAGGAGCAGGCAGAGGGGTGCTCTGGGGCAGAGCTGGGGCCACATTTCATGTTCCAAGCTGACTGAGACCAGGTCTCCTGGCTGACTGCCTGGTGGGGCCCACAGAGCTAGTGAGGCCACAGGTGTAGATGGAGCTGTGTGAGGGCCTCTCCCCCTCGGGTGCCTCACCTGGGGCAGGTGGGGACAGGCTGGTGCCACTCAGCCTGAGAGGTGCCAGGGCTCTCATGACCTCTGTCCTAGCTGCCTTCTGCCCTTCTGTCCTGGGAGATTCTGATGATCCACAGGTGACAAGAGGGGTGAGCTTGTCCAGCTCAGATGAGGATCTGGCGATCTAGGTGACAACACCAGCCCTCAACGTGAACAGAAAGCAGTGCCCATGGGAAGGTGGGTGTATCGGTGACTACACCCCATTGCTCTGGGCTTCCGTCCCTGGAGAGCGAGGTGGTGGACAGGGCTGGGGCGGGGAGCTGCCTCCTGCCTCTGAGCAGCAGGGTTCTCATCACTGTTTCAGCAGCAGCTCTACCCTTGGCGGGCACACCCTGGGGACACCTATTTGGGGTATTGTTAGAGCTGCACCTCCAAAATGAGGCTGCCAGTGGGTTGGTAAACAACCAGCATGCCCTTGCTCCATGAGTGCGTCCAGGCCTCCTTACTGCTGGGGAGGTGGATGGCTCACAAGCTGGGCTCTGCAAACTCCAGTGGGAAGGGTGGGCCATCTCAGCCAGGTGGCAGCCCCTGGCCTCCAGCTCCAGTGCGGAGAAATCCTGGCATGGGTCCGCAGGGAAGGGTGGGAAGGACACCACGGCAGTCTCTGCAGCGGGGCCCCCAGAGCCCTGGGGGGCAGTGGGGTGCTGGACGGGCAGCCGGAGGCCCACAGAGGCTGACTGGGCTTATTTAGGGCATAATGTGACCTCTGCAGATGGTCCCAGGCTGGCCCAGCGTCCCCTTCAGGAGCTCTGACCTCCCTGGGCCTCTCATCTCCAGGGACCCTGGGCATAGAGGGAAGCAGTGCTGGCTGTTTCCTCAGGCCTGTGCACATCAAGGGCAGTATCTGGCCCCCAGTTCTCTGCCCCTCTACCCGGTCAGAGTGGGCATGACTATCCTGCCTGGGTGCTGGCTCCACCCTGCCAGCTGGGGCACCTGTGGGAGAAGCTGGGGTGCTGTCTCCTGCCCTGGATGGGCCCACCTACACAGCCGCGGGTCAGTGACAAGCTGAGGCCTGTAAGCCCGGCTGCAGGTCTAGGCCCATCTGGGTGGAGGGGGACCTCACTAGATTCCTCCTGGGGGTAGGGGGTGGGGGTGGAATCTGGGGGAGGGTCTTCCCACCAGAGGGTGCTCCCAGGTACATAGACCTCTCTAAGCAGTTGACACCTAGCATGGAGTGGCCTGCCTGGTCTGTGTGGCTCCTTCTGAGCAGAGCTGGCCGTAGCTGTGTCCTGTTTGCCCAGCCCTGGGTCAACAGGAACTGAGAGGAGCTAGCTGTGGGGCAGGGAGGGGCCCATCCTTTCTCAGCCTCTGCCTCTAGGGTCTGCCAGCTGGATGCAAGGAAGTGAGGCAGGGGGCAAGAGCAGGTGGGGACAGCCACCCAGTCCCCTGCCCACCTCCTGTTAGTGGGGTGCCCTGGCCAGCTTCCCTTCAGACTAGAGGATGAAGCCATGGCCCCAACCGTGCTGTCTTGACTCTCTGGAACCTTTCGTGCAGGTTTATCAAGGTAACAGTTGCATCTTCAACTTGGAGAAGTGACTCTCACAGCTTCAAACAGTGCACGGACCAGCAGCTGGGGTCCGTGTCCCCTCTTCCAGCCTCAGGCTTTGTGCCCCAGGGCCCCACTGTAGCCCTGGCAGGTGACACGGCCTTCCCGTCAGTTCAGATAGGGAACCCGCCATGTCCCGAGGTGGTCTCCAAACCCCACACCTCACATGGGGGCTGTGACACGGCCATCAGAGACCTGGGATCACAGAGGGGACCCCAAGGACCAGCTGTGACATCCAGGAGGCTGGCCTGCACGCTTCCTGGGGCCCTAGACGTGGTCAGAGTCAGAGAAGAGCAGCGTGCAGTGCCCAGGTGCACAGCCCCACCCCTCCGCAGGCCCAGCGCCTTCTGCCTCTCGAGAAATTCTGCATTCGCAAGTTCTTCCACCCAAACCGAGCTGCAGCCAAATGCAGTCCTCCCTGGACCAACTAGGCGTCCAAGGCTTCCTGTCATCTCCACACCTGCTCTGTCCACCACAATGGCCACTAACCGTGTCCTGACAAGAAAATTAAGCAGAATTTGAGACCCAGTTCCTCTGTTTCAAGCCCTTGGTCACGTGTGAATGGACAGTGCAGGCGTGGGCCGACAGCTCTGTGGGCAGCGCTGACCACAGCATCCCCTTCGGCTGCCCAGAACGCCCCCTCGAGGCTTGAGCCACACCAGCCCTCCCTGTGCCGGAGATCCTGACCCATCCTCACCCAGCTTCTTGCAGCAGAAGAGACGAGAATGGACACCATGCAGGAGATGACCACAGGGACACAGGGTCAAGGAGCTGGACCCCGGCTTTCAAGGCACAGCACATGAGCCCAGAGGTCAGTATCTGAAAGTCTTGCTTCTGCCCCATGCCTGGGTTGTGGCTTCTCCTCCAGGGTAGGAGAAGATAGCTACCAAGGTGGACAAGCAGAGGCCCTGACGGGCACCCCAACGTGTGGCTGGACGGGAATACCAGGAAGTGTCCAAAGGTCCCGTGACCCACACTGGAGTTACTCCCCTGCCTTTGGCTGCAGATTTAGACCACCCACTAGAGCCAAGTGAAACATGGAAAAATGTTAGCATCATAAGAGAATTAAGTAAAGTAACTGGCTAAAAAATTATGTATATGATATGCATATGTATGGGCATATGTGGGGCTTCCCAGGTGGCACTAGTGGCAAAGAACCTGCCTGCCAATTCAGGAGACGTAAGAGACTGGGGTTCGATCCCTGGGTCTTGAAGATCCCCTGGAGGAGGGCATGGCAACCCACTCCAGTATTCTTGCCTGGAGAAGTCCATGGACAGAGGAGCCTGACGGGCTACAGTCCATGGGTCACATAGAGTCAGACACGACTGAAGTGACTTAGCATGCATAGCACATGGACATATGGAGAATAAAGTAGAAGATATCTAGAAATACACAAGAAACATACAGAGCATACATAGGGAAACAAAAAATATTTTCAGATGGATATCTAAATAAGGGGAAAATGTACCCAGAGCCTCAGGGGTGGCTTGGTGTTGCTGAGTCGGTTAGCAGGATGGATCTGTAGAAACAGCAGGAAGTCCATCAAAATACAAGGAGCACATTTGTCTCTAAAGCTCGCCTCTATGATACACACGTATGATGGGATTACTTTTGTTTGCAGAGAGTGGCGCTGACCTGAGGAGCTGGGACAGGCTGGGTAGAGGCTGCTTCCACAGGGCCGTGACCATGGGGAAGGGGCAGGGCTGGCACACATGGCCACTGGGGATAAGATGAAGGTGGACTCACATCATCAGAGGAAGAGTTCCAGGTAAGTCAAAGTTTAACATAAACATCAATAACCACACAGACCTGGGGCTGCCAGAGGCAGGAATCGCGAAGGAAGAGACTGCAGGACGTGCCTTCGTTGCTCAGTTGCTCAGTTGTGTCTGACTCTGCGACCCCATGGACTGCAACACACCAGGCTTCCCTGTCCTTCACCATCTCCTGGAGTTTGCTCAAACTCATGTCCACTGAGTCAGTGGTGCCATCTAACCATCTCATCCTCTGCTGCCCCCTTGTTCTCCTGCCTTCAGTCTTTCCCAGTATCAGGGTCTTCATTCAGCTGAAAACACCTTGAGGTCAGAGAGCTCCACAAGGGACCACAGCCCTGAGGCTCACTGCGAAAACGTCTACTCGGACTTGCCAGGTAGGGCTGATGTCTGCAATGGGTGTGTGTGCACGTATTTGCATATTCCTATGTTTGATGAGGTTGTTGGACCAACAAGGAAAAGAGGAGCATGCACTATGAAGGATGGGCAAGCTATAGAGATGATGACTTCTCAAAATAAGAATTAAAAATAGTCATGTTAAAGTCCTGAGAGTGCTGTTTCGACAGTCCAACTTGCAACGGTTTTTAAAAAACCTATTTTTTTCAGGGTTTTTGTCTTTCTTTTTTTGAACAGGTAGTATATTTGCATAATTCGAATGTCAAAAAGTATAAGAAGTGATGCAATGATATGCCCATCCCCTCTCCATGCAGGTCCTGCCATCCCAGCCCCGTCCCCAACAGGCAACCTCCATCGAGGGGAGTACCCGCCCCAAACATGCAACAGCACATGTGTCCACGTCCCCTCTCTGCTGCGTGGCTGCCGGCAGACTGTGCACACTTACCCTCTTTCTTGGTAAACCTTGGACACAGCTCTAAACCCACACACAGGCACTTCAGTTTCTCTTCTGAGTGGCAGCGAAGAACTAATCACCTTCAACAGTCACCGTTGTGCTGGTGCACAAGGATATTTATAAGATCCTTTCCTGGACATAGAAGTTTGCTGTCGAAGTGGCCCCAGTGTGGGTAGGGGTTGGGGGTGTGTGGAGAGGTTTATTTTAACCATGGCACGCAGTTCTGGGCAGAGAGCACTGGCGCCTGCCGGTGTGAGAACACCCACACAGTTGTGTTCACCTGACCTCTGGATGGGGATCCTCTGCAGATGTCTGGAGTTTCCTCCGTGCAATTCTTTTCAAAGTAAGACTGTCCTGTGGTTCCTATCCACATTTTCCTCTTGAACGTGCAAGTGTTAGTCCCTCAGTCATGTCTGACATCCCATAATTTTCTGTTGGCTGTCAGACATCATGTTTTCCCTGTCTGAGATATTTTTGTGTTCCCATTAGCATGCTTGAGCTTGTTCTGGAAAGCAATTAAATGACTTGGAAACAATTCCTTTCTCTCAAGACTTATGACTGGATGTGCACAAAGGCAGGAAAATATGACTGAAAATGAAGATAAAAATCAGTCCATAGAAACAGATCCAGAAATGACAAAGAAAACAGATATAGTAGACAAAGACATTAAGACAATTGTTAGAACTATATTTTCATGTTCAAGAAGTTAGAAAAAAGAGTAGATACAGATATAAAAGAGCCAAATCAAGTTTCTAAAGATGAAGACTACAATGTTCAAGTGAAAAAGACACTGGAAGGCAGTAGCAGACTCACTGGAAAAGACCCTGATGCTGGGAGGGGCTTCCCTGGTGGCTCAGAGCTTAAGGCGTCTGCCTGCAATGCAGGAGACCTGGGTTCCATCCCTGGGCTGGGAAGATCCCCTGGAGAAGGAAATGGCAACGCACTCCAGGAGCCCGGTGGACTATAGTCCATGGGGTCACAAAGAGTCGGACACGACTGAGCGACTTCACTTTCACTGGGAGGGATTGGGGGCAGGAGGAGAAGGGGACGACCGAGGCTGAAATGGCTGGATGGCATCACTGACTCGATGGGCATGAGTTTGGGTGAACTCCAGGAGTTGGTGATGGACAGGGAGGCCTGGCGTGCTGCGATTCATGGGGTCGCAAAGAGTCGGACACGACTGAGTGACTGAACTGAACTGATACATCACAGAAGAAAAGATTAGTAAACCTGAAGATACAGTGCTAGAAACTACAAAGTGAAACACAAAAACATATCCTAAAAAAACGAATAGAAAGTGTGACGAGTTAAAGTCCTCTAATATGTGTATTACCAATGTTCCCCAAGGTAAAAGGGACAAACATTTGAACAACGTGAATGCATAGATCCAAGAATCTCAATAAACCCCAAGCAAAAGAAATAATAAGAACATAATACCAAGGCACAGCACGATCAAATTGTTCAAAACTAATGACAAAGAGAAAAATCTTAAAACCAGTCAGAGGGAGGAAAGACACTTTCATATAGTAGAAAAAAAAATAGAGTGATAGCTCTTATCATGGAAGCACTGCAAAAAAGAGCACAATGGAGCAACCTCTTTAAAGTGCTGAAAGATACAAACTCAAACTAGAATTATACACCCAAAATTGTCTTTCAAAAGTGGAGGTGAAATGGGCATTTTTAGACGTGGGAAGACTGAAAGTCTTCACACCAGTTCATGTACATCACCAGAAATATTAAAGAAAGTCCTTTGAGAAGAAGGAAAATCTGAATCGGTACAAAGGAAAGAAAAGCATCAAAAATGGAAAAATATGGATAAATATAAAGATGTGTTTTTAAATCTCTAAAATATAACTGACTTCTTAAAGGAAAAATGGTGTATTGTGGGGTTTGTCACAAACTTAGAAGTAAAATGCATGACATCAATTGCATAAAGACTGGGAGGGAGAGACAGAAATCTACTCTTGTAAATACAAGATCCCCTGGAGGAAGGCACAGCAACCCACACCAGTATTTTTGCCTGGAGAATCCCTTGGACAGAGAAGCCTGGAGAGCTACAATCCATAGAGTTGCAAAGAGTCGGACACAACTGAAGCAGCTTAGCATAGCACACACAACATAATATTACTGTGCTAAGTTAAGGAGGTGCATTATAAACCTAGAGCCACAGATAAAAGAAAAAAGAAAGAATTGTGGCTAATAAGCAAGCATAAAAGATTTATGGAATTAAAAACTATTAATCTCAAAGAAGGCAAAAAAATAGCAGATGAAACAAATTTAGAAAAAATAGTAAGATGATAGATTTAAACTTAACTATATTAATAACCACATTGATAGTCTAATGGTCAAAAGATTCCAATTGGAACAGAAATTGTAAGATTTAATAAAAGAGCAAGACCAAATAATATACTGCCAACAGGAAAAACACTTTAAATGTAAAGATACAAATAGGTTAAAAATAAAAGGATGGGAAAATATATAACATAATGATACTACTTAACAGATAGTTGGAGTGACTCATAACATTGGACAAGTAGATGTCAGGGCAAGAAACATTGTAAGAAATATGAAGGATTATTCTGTAATAAAAAAGGGATCAATTCATTATGAGGACTAACACACTAAGCATTTATGTACCTAATAAAAAGCTTCAAAACAGGGAAGCAAGAAGTGCTAGAACCAGAAGGAAAAGAACAAATCAACAATTGTAGTTGGAGATTTCAACACCTTATCTCAATAATTAATAGAACAAATGGACAGAGAACTTAGTAAACGAATGAAAGTCTTAAATGATACTATCAATCAAATTAATATTTGTAGAGTATGTCACCCAACCACAGCAGAATACGTAATCTTTTCGCTCCACATAGTTGATTTACAAAAATAGACCATATTCTGGCCCATAAAATGATTCTCAATAAATTTAAAGGATCCAGGTCATTCAAAGTATGTTCTCTGACCACAGTGAGAATCAATTAAGATTCAATAACAAAACTAGGTAATCTCCAAATATTCAGAAACTAAAAACAGATATCTAAATGATGCACAAATTAGAAAAAAAAAAATTATCGGAAAATTTCAAAGTATTTTAACCAGGATGAAAATGAATACACAACTTATCAAGTTGCGAGGTTTTCTTTTTCTACTTTTTCTGCTTTAATTAAACATCTCATATGATTCCGTTTATCTCCTTTCTTAGCATATCAATTTTTCTGATTTAAAAAATATTTAAGTGCTACTCCTAGAGTTTGCAGTATACATTAAAACATGACCTTAGTGAGGTTTATCTGAGGTTAATTTAAGCCCATTTTCAGTTTTAACTGTACCGCTTCGTATAGAGAGGAGGTGCCTTATAGTAGAGTGTTCCAAAATTTCACTCCATTCTTCGTGCCATTGCTGCTGTTTGTTTTACTTAGTCACCCAAAACTTTGCTATTATTACTACTTTAAACAGTTATGCTTTAGATCAATTAAGAATAAGGATGAAAAGGATTTTATTTTATCTTTATTCCTTCTTAAACAGTCATTTCTTTATGTAGATCCAAATTTATGACCTATATCATTCCCTTCTCCCCAAAGAACTTTAGAAAAGAGCATGTCTGCTGGCAATGAATTCCTTCAGTTTTTGTTTGTCTGAGAAAGACTTTATTTCTCCTTCACTCTTAAAAGATAATTTCATCAGACAGAATTCTAGGTTGGTGGAGGTTTTCTTTCAACACTTTAAATATTCACTCACTCTCTCCTTGGTTGACTGTAGATGCCCAAATTCTCAACTAAACGTTAGCAAATCAAGCTCAACAATATGTAAAAAGGAAAATACATCACAATGTGGCAAGGTGTATCCCAGGAATGCAAGGTTGGTTTAACATTTGAAAATCAATCAATCAAATTCATCACAATAACAGGCAGAAATTAAGAGAAACCATAGGCTTATCTCAGGAATGCATTAGTTTTGCATATGAAAATCAATCAATGTAACAGATCACAATAACAGATAGAAATAAAGAAAATCTATACTTTCAATAGATGCAGAAAAACATTCTTGATGAATCTTAAATGCAGATTGTTCAGTGAATGAAGTTGGTCTGAAAAGACTGCATATCATGTAATTATAATTGTATTTATGATATTCTGGAAAAGGTGAAACTGTTGTGATGGTAAAAAGATCTGTGATGGCCAGGAATTTGTGAGAAAGGATGAGGGATTGGGTACGTGAAGCAAAGGGGATATTTTTTTTTAGTGTGGTTACATTATTCTATATGAGACGCTAATGGCGGATATATGACATTGTCCATTTGTCAAAACTCATAGAACTTTACAGCATGAAGAATATACCTTACTGTGTACATTTAGGAGTTTGGGGATCTCAGGATGGAGCCCAGAATGTGACAAAATAATCTTATTGTATCACAAATGTATAAAGCATCCTCATTGGGGAGTGTGCATCCTCACTGACCCCCTTAGGAATGACTAGTTTTGGAAATGGGTGGAGTCTGTAAGTCTAAAGGCCAAAGAAATTGTGCATGGGTTGATAAAGTTGTTTCCTGGGGGACATGGGTTAATAAAGATTGAGGGCAGGGAAGAAGGGAGTGACAGAGGATGAGATGGTTGGATGGAAACACCATCTCAATGTACATGAGTTTGGGCAAACTCTAGGAGATAGTGAAGGACAGGGAAGCCTGGTGTGCTGCAGCCCATGGGGTCACAAAGAGTCGGACGTGACTTAGTGACTGAACAACAACAATATGTGTATGCTGTTACTGAACAGAGCTTGGGTCTGCTCGCCTGATGCACAGCAAAGCCAGCCTACTGATACTAGGTTGTGGTGAAGGAAAGTACAGCGTTTATTTGCAGGACACTAGGCAAGGAGAATGGGCAGCTCATGCTCAAAAGATCTGAATCCCTAATGGCTCTTAAAGAAGAATTTTTAAAGGCAACATTAGGTGTGAAGGTTGCAGGGTGCATGATCAGGGACATTCTTCTGATTGGTTGGTGGTGAGATACCAGGGTGGTATTTCAGGAACTTCAGCTATCAGTTTTCTGACTCCAACTTGTCTGGAGTCTGTGTGCTGGTAATCATCCTGCAGTCACTTTCTCCACCTGGTCAGGGTTTAGTTTCTTCATAAAAGCCTAAATATATTCATCATATTATCTATAATATAATAGTTCCTCCCTTGAGGAGGAACTAAGCATTCTTGACTTTGTTTTATAGCTAAAGTATTTTTATTTTGTCTTGTTTTAACTACTTTCCTTTGTGTCTACATTTTCTTACTTTTCTGATTAAATGTGCTCTTTGGAAGTCAGGGAAGGCTTAGGTGGCTAAGGCTTTTCTACAAACAAGAAATGGGGGATGAGGACGGGTCTGATCCTGGGAAGGCCCTATAGGGTCCTGCTCAGTTTTGATACTGGCATTAAACAGTTAGGTAAGTGGATGGGGTGTTCCCCTGTTGGCGGGGAGGTTACACCTCAGGAAGGTGAGGAGGGAAGGTGATCTACATGGTGATGGCTAGATTTAGAGGCATCGGGGTGGACTCACGTTTAGCTTAAGGAGGATGCCAATGGCTATAAATGGAGGAATTTTAGATGTGTGCAGTCACACCTCAGAAACACTGCAGGTTCAGTTCCAGACAATAAAGTGAATGTTGCAATAAAGTGACTCACAAAATTTTTGGTTTCCCAGTGCATATTAAAGTTATGTTTATACTATACTGTCATCTATTAAGTGTACAATGGCATTATGTATATAAAAATCAATGTATATCAGTTAATTAAAAATACTTTTTGATTAAAATGCTAATCATCATCTGAGCCTTCAGAAAGCTGTGGTAGTGACAACAGAGATCACCAATCACAGATTACAGTAAATACAACAATAATGACAAGTTTTAAAATACTACAAGAATTATCAGTAATCTCAGATATGCAGATGACACCATCCTTATGGCAGAGAGTGAAGAACTAAAGAAATTCTTGATGAAAGTGAAAGATGACAGTGAAAAAGCTGGCTTAAAACTCAACATTCAGAAAACTAAGATCATGGAATTGGGTCCCATCACTTCATGGGAAATAGATGGGAAGACAATGGAAACAGTGACAGACTTTATCTTCTTGGGCTCCCAAATCACTGCAGGTGGTGACTACAGCCATGAAATTAAAAGATGCTTGCTCCGTGGAAGAAAAGCTATGACCAACTTAGATAGTATATTAAAAACCAGAGACATTACTTTGGCAACAAAGGTCCATGTAGTCCAAGCTATGGTTTTTCCAGTGGTCATGTATGGATGTGAGAGTTGGACTATAAAGAAAGCTGAGCACCGAAGAATTGATGCTTTTGAACTGTGGTGTTGGAGAAGACTCTTGAGAGTCCCTTGGACTGCAAGGAGATCAGACCAGTCCATCCTAAAGAAAATCAGTCCTGAATATTCATTGGAAGGACTGATGCTGAAGTTGAAACTCCAATACTTTGGCCACCTGATGCATAGAACTGACTCATTGGAAAAGATTGGTGCTGGGAAAGATTGAAGGCAAGAGGAGAAGGGGACGACAGAGGATGAGATGTTTGGATGGCATCATCGATTCAATGGACATGAGTTTGAGCAAGCTCCAGGAATTGGTGATGGACAGGGAAGCCTGGTGTGCTGCAGTCTATGGGGTCAAAAAGAGTCAAACACGACTGAACTGAACTGAACTGAAGAATTACCAAAATGTGACACAAATATGAGACATGAAATGCTGTTGGAAAAATGGAGCCAAGAGACTTGCTTGACACAGGGTTGCCACAACCTTCAATTTGTCAAAAACACAATGTCTGCAAAGCACAATAAAGCAAGATATGCACACAGGTTAATGTACACACATGTAGTTCCTTCTTTGTCAGCTGAGCAGACTTAGAAGCAGCCACAGCCTGGCAGCAATGACCACGTCAGCGCCCAAATCGTGGCCTCCTACACCATTTCCAGCAGAAGGGACCAGGCTCTCTGGAGGAGCACTGACGCTCAGACAGGAGCAGGAAATGGCTCAAGGAAGGGAAGTGCTGGGAAACAAACCACAACTGCCCCCATGGACGGGCATGTCAGGGGGGCCACAGAGCCAACCAAGGAACTCCCGAGGGCCAGCGCCAGAGCCGGTTCAGCAACAGAACAGTAACAGTACTGGATCACGACCCGAGCATAAAATAAATAAATACCCCCGGGGCCAGCCTGACATGAACAAGTGATGGAGAAGGAAACCGGGAGGATCCACGGGGCTCTGCAGCTGCCCCGTCCTCAGGGGAGGGGAGCGCCCCTCCTCGGGTTGGGGGAGTGCCCCTCCTCGGGTCGGGGGTAGGCACAGCGACCCCCTTCCAGAGGACGGTCGGAGGTGGTGGCAGCATAGTGGAGACGCCCGCCAGACTCACCTGAGCCGGGCAACCACGGTCAGCGTCCACCATGGAGGTCACGGGACGGCATGCGCCCTGGATGGGACGTGGTGAGAAGGGCCCCTCCCCTCTGTTGGTCTTCACTGAGGGGCGTCCTGAAAAATGCCTGGCTCCTCCTGCAAACCGTCAAGGTCGTTAAAGACAGGAAGGTCTGAGGGACTGTCACAGCCCCGAGGAGCTCTGAGGAGACACGATGCCAGCATGTCACGTGGGGGCCTGGCCGGAGCTCTGGGGCAGCAGAAGGTCACTAGGGGAAAGTGAGGAGTCTGAGCAGACTGTGACTTCCTGGTTTCATTAGCAATAGTGTGTTGATTATTGGTTCACTCGTTGTAACAAATGCCACGCATGAATGCAAGATCTTAATAGGGAAAAACGGGGTGGGTGTGTAGGAAATCATTGTGTTATCTTTACAGTTTGTAAATCTACAATTGTTGTAGATGAACTTAAAAAAAAAAGGAACAAACGATACTAGGGGGAAAGTAAGAATTTTGTCTATGGCAAACAACACATGAAAAGGTGTCATTATTCATTTGGGAAATGCAAATTAGAAACCCCACAAGGTAGCGCTACACCCCACTAGAAGATCAAAGTCAAACAGGCGAGCCTTGAGCCAGATGCTGGCGAGGAGCCAGGACCACGGCACACGCAGCTGCTCCAGGAGGCAGGGGGACTCTTCCTTAGAGTTAACGTTCAGGAGTCACCTTGTGTGTGATCCGGGAGGCCCCTCCTGGGTGTCTACCCAAGAGAAACAATCACCTGCCTTCAGAGCAGTTTTGTAATCACCCAAGACAAAGCTCAGCCCACTGTCCACTGCTAGACAACTGTGGACCGTGTCAGCCATGGGGGGAGGCTAGCAGCCGTAAGGGAGGGGATCGCCTACCACAGCGGGGACCTCAGAGAGTGAGTACTGAGTCACGTGAGGATGCCGGACCACAGCGTGAACGTGGTGACGACTCCACTTACGTGAAACTCTGGGACCTGCAAGGTAATCATGGTGACAGGCAGTGGGCGGGAGGCTCTGAGGGACAGGCAGAAGATCCGGGTGACTGTTCACAATCCTGGTTCTCGTGCTAGGCTCACAAGCGTGTATGTATTGACTCCTCCACTTTAAAGGTGGGTGGTTTATTTCTGTTCCCAATAAAATTTCAGGCAAAAGCACAAGGAATTCAAGAAATTGGACTTGTGGGTTTTTGATGAAATCAGTGAATTGTTGGTGTTGAAAACACAGCCTCTTGCTTTTACGTCAAAAGTGTGTTAACGTTCCTTCTGGGCTTTAAAATGATAAATGGACTTTGAAATGCTCAAATCTGCCAACACAAACAAACATTTAAACCGGCGCACACCAAGGGCAGTTGTGTCATTGGACCTGAATAAATCCCATACAAACTCCTTGCACAGCAAACAGCTCCGGGGGAGTGGGTCATAATTTTTAAGACAAATATCTTCTGCGTTCTTCTTTGAACATGTCTTGTGTTTGAGAAATAACGCAGCTAAGTGCTGGCTTCTTCCCGCCCGCTGTGCGGAAACACGCCCTGCAGGGCTTCTTGGCAGGAACGTGGCTGCCTGCTTGCCATCCGGATGGGGTGACCAGATTTGGCCCCGAGTGCCCGTGTGGAAATTTCCAGAGATGCTTTCCCTTCGTCACATCTTTAATTTGTCAAATGGGCCTCTCTCACTTCGGTTGCCAAGTTCACACAGCTGCCAGGGAAGAGCTGGCCTGCGTGCCTGGGAGGCGGTCCATCTCGGTGTCTGACCAGACCCTCTTCCACCCGCAGCCCCACAGAGTCTGAGGTGGGTGGAGTCCCCCTGAGGCGCTCGCGGAAGCAGGGCGTTCCTGCAAACCGTCAAGGTCGTTAAAGACAGGAAGGTCTGAGGGACTGTCACAGCCCCGAGGAGCTCTGAGGAGACACGATGCCAGCATGTCACGTGGGGGCCTGGCCGGAGCTCTGGGGCAGCAGAAGGTCACTAGGGGAAAGTGAGGAGTCTGAGCAGACTGTGACTTCCTGGTTTCATTAGCAATAGTGTGTTGATTATTGGTTCACTCGTTGTAACAAATGCCACGCATGAATGCAAGATCTTAATAGGGAAAAACGGGGTGGGTGTGTAGGAAATCATTGTGTTATCTTTACAGTTTGTAAATCTACAATTGTTGTAGATGAACTTAAAAAAAAAAGGAACAAACGATACTAGGGGGAAAGTAAGAATTTTGTCTATGGCAAACAACACATGAAAAGGTGTCATTATTCATTTGGGAAATGCAAATTAGAAACCCCACAAGGTAGCGCTACACCCCACTAGAAGATCAAAGTCAAACAGGCGAGCCTTGAGCCAGATGCTGGCGAGGAGCCAGGACCACGGCACACGCAGCTGCTCCAGGAGGCAGGGGGACTCTTCCTTAGAGTTAACGTTCAGGAGTCACCTTGTGTGTGATCCGGGAGGCCCCTCCTGGGTGTCTACCCAAGAGAAACAATCACCTGCCTTCAGAGCAGTTTTGTAATCACCCAAGACAAAGCTCAGCCCACTGTCCACTGCTAGACAACTGTGGACCGTGTCAGCCATGGGGGGAGGCTAGCAGCCGTAAGGGAGGGGATCGCCTACCACAGCGGGGACCTCAGAGAGTGAGTACTGAGTCACGTGAGGATGCCGGACCACAGCGTGAACGTGGTGACGACTCCACTTACGTGAAACTCTGGGACCTGCAAGGTAATCATGGTGACAGGCAGTGGGCGGGAGGCTCTGAGGGACAGGCAGAAGATCCGGGTGACTGTTCACAATCCTGGTTCTCGTGCTAGGCTCACAAGCGTGTATGTATTGACTCCTCCACTTTAAAGGTGGGTGGTTTATTTCTGTTCCCAATAAAATTTCAGGCAAAAGCACAAGGAATTCAAGAAATTGGACTTGTGGGTTTTTGATGAAATCAGTGAATTGTTGGTGTTGAAAACACAGCCTCTTGCTTTTACGTCAAAAGTGTGTTAACGTTCCTTCTGGGCTTTAAAATGATAAATGGACTTTGAAATGCTCAAATCTGCCAACACAAACAAACATTTAAACCGGCGCACACCAAGGGCAGTTGTGTCATTGGACCTGAATAAATCCCATACAAACTCCTTGCACAGCAAACAGCTCCGGGGGAGTGGGTCATAATTTTTAAGACAAATATCTTCTGCGTTCTTCTTTGAACATGTCTTGTGTTTGAGAAATAACGCAGCTAAGTGCTGGCTTCTTCCCGCCCGCTGTGCGGAAACACGCCCTGCAGGGCTTCTTGGCAGGAACGTGGCTGCCTGCTTGCCATCCGGATGGGGTGACCAGATTTGGCCCCGAGTGCCCGTGTGGAAATTTCCAGAGATGCTTTCCCTTCGTCACATCTTTAATTTGTCAAATGGGCCTCTCTCACTTCGGTTGCCAAGTTCACACAGCTGCCAGGGAAGAGCTGGCCTGCGTGCCTGGGAGGCGGTCCATCTCGGTGTCTGACCAGACCCTCTTCCACCCGCAGCCCCACAGAGTCTGAGGTGGGTGGAGTCCCCCTGAGGCGCTCGCGGAAGCAGGGCGCTGCCTTGTTCCTGCAGAAGTGAACATGCAGGCCCCCTAGGGCGCCCCACCCCGTTGAGCCTGGGCCTCCTGCATCCTCCCTTCAGCGTGAGAAGCAGGGTGGGTGCAGGTGCCGCTGGCTCGTGAAGGGCAGTGCTGGGCTCCCAGGTTCTTGTGAATGAGTTTGTTTTGGGCAAGGCCCTATGCCATTCCTGCCGCCCTGACCTTGAGGATGTGGCTGATCCTCTGTGCCCAGCCTTCTCCTCTTCTCTGCAGCAAGGGTTCCCATCCTGTCACTCAGTCTAGGGCGCTTTGGGCCCTGATTTGTGCTTTATAAACTAAAAAAAAAAGAGAAAGGAATTTGTTTCCTATAATGTTGATACCTCTGTCAGCAAAGAACCAGCAAGACTGAAAGCATTTCATGGGTCCCTGCAGCTTTGCTTCTGGGGATAACAAGCATGATCTCCCCTAGAATGAACTGTGCAGCTGTTTCAAAGGTCAAAGTTCAGGCTTTGGAAACACACTGGGACAGAGCGACACCACGGGCTGTTTTCAGCAGAGGCGGGAGATTTAACCCGGTAAAGACTTTGCCCGCAGTGCATGTGACGTGGGTTCGATCCCTGGATTGGGAAGATACCCTGGAGAAGGCAAAGGCTACCCACTCCAGTATTATGGCTAGAGAATTCCATGCACAGTCTATGGGATCGCAAAGAGTCAGACAAGACTGAGCGACTTTCACTTTCACTGGAGTAAAGGATGTGGTTTGAGAACAGCTCTGGGTCCCCTAGTCCTGGCACAGGTCTCAGCATGAAGAGCTATGATGACCAGATAGAAGAGGCACACCCAGCCCACTGCAGGCCCTGTGAGTGTGGATGTAGGTGTGAAGACTGGAACTAGCAGCTACTTTGACATTATGAGGGCAGACACCCCAAGGGTAAGGCTGACATGTGCAGAGCTGCACAAACAGATATTTGCAGCAGAGTCTGGAAACCTGATCATATGTGCTCTGGACTGTCCTGTCACAGGAGTCAGTATTTATTAGCAAGTTCATGTTGAGGTCCATTAGAGTTGGGCATTCTGTTTCTTGAAACTTAGAGGTATCGCTTGTTCTAGAAGCACATTGTTCTAGAGAATGTGCTTGTTCTAGAGAATTAGAGCACGTTGACTCCCAGGCCTTTGATACTGACCTTGTGCTGGCTCATTTATACAAAGAACATAATGCAATAGCCAAGGACTGGCCGCACTGCATATTTTTACTTCTGAAAGTTATGACCAACCTAGATAGCATATTGAAAAGCAGAGACATTACTTTGCCAACAAAGGTCCGTCTAGTCAAGGCTATGGTTTTTCCAGAGGTCATGTATAGATGTGAGAGTTGGACTGTGAAGAAAGCTGAGTGCCCAATAATTGATGCTTTTGAACTGTGGTGTTGGAGAAGACTCTTGAGAGTCCCTTGGACTGCAAGAAGATCCAACCAGTCCATCCTAAAGGAGATCAGTCCTGGGTGTTCTTTGGAAGGACTGATAGTAAAGCTGAAACTCCAGTACTTTGGCCACCTTATGTGAAGAGTTGACTCATTGGAAGAGACTCTGATGCTGGGAGGGGTTGGGGGCAGGAGGAGAAGGGGACGCCAGAGGATGAGATGGCTGGATGGCATCACCAACTTGATGGACATGAGTTTGAGTGAAATCCGGGAGTTGGTGATGAACAGGGAGGCCTGGCGTGCTGCGATTCATGGGGTCGCAAAGAGTCGGACACGACTGAGCAACTGAACTGAACTGAACTGAACTGAAATTGTCTCTATTCCACAAAAGTATCTTCACTCCTCACTTGTGTGGGATTGTGTCTCTAAACTTCCACGGCTTTTACTTTCCCCTGCATCTGGGCAGGTGGCCCCCAGTTCAGTGATCTGTCTTCCATGGCGAGTCCTCTGAGCACTCCCCTTCCCCACTGAAGTTTTCACACTTGAACTTCCAGGGCACCCATGTGCACTCTCCCTCTTTAGCTCCACCTCCCTGCTTTCTGCAAGGACAGGATCCCTCTCCCCTGCTGGGGACCCCTGGCCATCGTCTCATGGTTCTGTTTCTGAGGCCGAGCACGTTTGGGATGGAGTCTGCTCTGCCCGGCTGATGAGACCTCAGGACGGTTTCACCTCCACCCCAGGAGGGCTTCTCCTCTGCCTCTGGTGTTTGCTTGTCTCCAGCATGCCGCTGTCATGGTGCCACAGGCCCTGTGAACGGGGAGCTCATGGTTTCCTTCAGAACAGTGAAGCTGTAACAGAGCAGGACCCCCTGGGACCTTCCTGGGACAGACTCCACCCCCGAGTCCTCCACCTGCCTCGTTTATAAAAAAAGCTGTAGTCTCCGTGGCCTCCTCCGAGTCACCGAAGCCTGGCTCAAGAATTAATGCTTGAAAGGATGTGAGCATGGAGTAACGAAAAATAGTAGCTGGGTCAGAACTGGTGACAATTTAAAAAAATAGATCAGCCATATGGTAATCACAGAAGCTTTAGTTCCTCCCTAAAGTAGCTTGCGGAGAAGGCAATGGCAAGCCACTCCAGTGCTCTTGCCTAGAAAATCCCATGGATGGAGGAGCCTGGTAGGCTGCAGTCCATGGGGTCGCTGGGAGTCGGACGCGACTGAGCGACTTCACTTTCACTTTTCGCTTTCACACAATGGAGAAGGAAATGGCAACCCACTCCAGTGTTCTTGCCTGGAGAATCCCAGGGACGGGGGAGCCTGTTGGGCTGCTGTCTATGGGGTCACACAGAGTCGGACACGACTGAAGTGACTGAGCAGCAGCAGCAAAGTAGCTTGATAACTGTCTGATGCATATTCCTGAATTATTCTACAGATACTGAAATCCTCACCAAATGGAAGAAGTTCACTGCATGATGGCTGTGAACGTGTAGTCCCTAGACTGGTCAGGACCAGACGGCTGATGATGGAGATTCCTAGAAGACCAACCCGTTACCTCACCACATATCAGTCAGAAGAAAACCACAGCCTGCAGCCCTTAACCCACATGTTGCCCTTAAAAACCCTTCCCCGAAAGCCACCGGGGAGTAGGGACTTTTGAGCACAAGCCGCCAGTCTCCTTGCTCAGACGTACAGTGAAACTTCCTCTGCTCCAGACTACAAGGTTTCGGTTTGTCTGGCCTCACAGTGCATTGGGCACATGGACTTGTGTTTGACAATGAAATAAAGGAGTAAGCTGGACGTTTCAAGCCACCAGCCTCAGCTGGTCACAGGCCACCACCCTGCCACAAACCTGCTCTGTCCCAAGCGGGTGGGTCTTCCAGGCCCTAACCAGCCTGGATCCCTAGCCATTCACCCATAGGATGGGGGTCCTTCCCAGAACCAGGCACCGCTGTGGCTGTGACCCTGTGGGGGAGGTGCTGAGGGGCCCCAGCACTGCTCAGCAGGATTTTTTTTTCCTGCTTTTGCTCAGCGGGCTTCTCTTCCCACTTTCCCTGGGTCTTGGAGCTGCCAGGACCTCCCTGCGTTGTGTCTGTGTGTCCACAGTATTTTGGATGATGTGCTGTTGAAAGTGGGCATTGGAGACACGGTGTCTGTTGGGGATTCGGGGTCCTGTGCAGGGAGGGGTGTGGGAATCTTGCTCGCCGTGACTGTCCATCCGCTGCAACTCACTCATCCTTCTGCACAGAGCCTGGGCCCAGCCCGCGCGGAAGGTTGGGGGCTCGGTGACAGCAGGGCTGTGCCCGGCGCAGTTGACAGCCACGTCGGCGCAGACAGGAACCAGCCTGTGTTCCCGGGCAGTGGGGTCAGCCTCTCCAGCCCTCACTGTCCCCACACAGCCGAGTGTGGATGTCTGTACTGCCCAGCTCCTCACCTCCAGGTCTGCCTTGCCTCGTCTTCCCAAGCACCACTCCTCAGACCCAGACCCCTAGCGCCCGGCCCTCACCTCCGTCCTGCAGCATCTGCCTTCAGCGGCCGAGGATGTCCGGTCCCTCTGGGAGCCCAGCCAGCTGCCTCCCCCACCCCCTCCCACACACACCCCACCCCGTCTCAAAGGGGCGCTGATCAACCCTACCATCCGGACACTCCTTGAGAAGACCGCCTAGGCCTGGGGAGGTCACGTGTGCTGGGGTCCAGAGCCAGGGTGGTCTCTCTGAGGCCAGGCTGTGCCTGCAGGAGGTTCGTGCCCCTCCCAGGGCATCCTGCCTGGAAGCTGGGGCCTGGGTGGACATTTGCTTTGGGCCGGGCTCTGAGATCGGGGGTTCAGGTCCCATTGTACACAATGACTGCTCCTAGAAGGCCTCCGTGCTGCTCATCTGGGCGTGTCCCAGGCACAGACGTCACTCATCAGGGGCTGCTGCGCACGGATAACTCAGTGGGCCCCTGGGCAGATGAGCCCCAGTGGAGCCCGGCCCTGGGAGGCACCCAGGGGGGTCAGGGTGTGGACGGCCCCTCCTCTGACCTCCTCGTGGCCCTTTCTCCCCCCCGATGGAACTCTTAGGTGGATGGGGTCTCATCCCCCCACCTCCGGGGACTGCTGGCTCTGCAGGAGCCTTATCCTGGCCTTTACCTCTGCCCTGGGTGTTTCAGGTCGGCGGCGGGTGGCAGTGAATCCTTTCCCCACCCCTGCCAAGTGTGGAAGACGGGGGGCTGCCCTGCCAAGGCTGAACCCCCGAATTCTCAGAAACGCACCTGGGGTCCCTAGGCCTCCCTGCTGGTGTCTGGCCCTCAGGCAGGGGGTGTCTGGGGAAAGGTGGAGATCCCCAGGGCCCCTCCCACCCACAGAGGGAGGGGAGGAAGCACATTCTGCCTGTGACTTTCCAGCCTGGTGGCGGGGGCTCACAGCTGGTACTCCCTGCGACCTCCTCCTCGCCGTCCATCTGTCCAGGCAGCTCTGGGACCGGGCCCTGTGAGTGGGGCTTTGGGGGCACTGCTGCATTTCTCAGAGGTTGCCTGGAGGCCTCCCCAGCTGATTTACAGTTGAGCACAGAGGTTCCGAGACTCTGGTCCTGGGGCAGGGCAGCGTCTCCCGTCCTGTGTCCATTAGCTGATTACTTTCCTCCTTCCCTCCTTGGGGTGTGAGTGGCTGGTCCTCCAGCCTTCACAAGCAATAGCATCCTTTTGTCCTTTGTTTGTCCTCCTCTCACTGACAGCAGAAAGTCACCCGCACTGGAGATGAGATCCCAGCTCACTTTCCACCCTGCCCCTGCCAAAGCATCGCCTCTTTTCGTGCTGACAGAGCAGAGCTCAGCTTTAACCCCTCCCTCCCGTCCACTCCATGGCCTGGCTGGATTCTCTAAGTGACGTTAGAACTTCCTGGCTTTTATGGGTCATGAACTGCAGGTTCATCTTATCGGAATCAGGGTAGCAGGGCTTACAGGACATGAGGTGGGGACCTCAGGGCCCCTCTGGGCCCCCTGCTGGGCCAGTTAGTGTTCCCAGAGGGGTCAGACCAGGGCCTTGCTCCAGAGGTGATGTCTTGGAAATCCCACTTGGCAATAGCCTGCTTGTGGCCAGCCAGGTGTGCAGTGACAGAAAGCATGCATGTTAGTCTCTGCGCCACCTGTCCCCTCCCCGCCCCAGCTCCTGACACAGGGATCCTGAAACCTTCGTAAATTCTCACATGATGATGAGGTGACTCTGGGTGGCTCCTGGGTGGGTCTGGTTCCTGGGAAGACCAAGCCAGGGCTAGAGCCTCGGAACTTCCCTGGAGTCGGGAGGGGGCTGGAGATGGAGTGACCGGTGGTCAGGCCCACGTGAGGAAGCCTCCACACCATCCCAGCCTAAGGTGCAGGGGATCCAGGTCAGTAGACACATCCAGGCTGGGAGGTGACACACCCCACTTATTGGGGACAGAAGCCCCTTCCTGCAGGACGCTCCCCAACCTCGCCTGTGTGTTTCTTGACCTGGCTGCTTGCCTGTGTCCTTTATCATCTCCTTAATTACATAATAAATTGGTGAACATTGCTGTTTCTGAGGGCTCTGGGAGCTGCTCCTGCAGATCAATGGAACCCAAGGAGGGGTGGTGTCAGAGCACAGGTGACAAGCTGGGCTTGTGGCTGGCATCACCTGTGGGGCTTGCTATCACCCCCAGGGAGGCGTGGTAGCACCGAGTTAGCTTGTAGGACACCCAGCGGTGGCCGGGGAGATGCTCAGTGTGGGGGAAACCCAGACCCTTGCGGTCAGAAGTGCTGTGTGTGTCAGGGGGCCACTCATGGGAGTGTCTCCCTGACACACTGCGCTCTCCGCTGAAGGTCAGCACCAACCTCTGTCCCAGGTGGCCAGCTGGGTCAGATTCGGTGCCTTTGACCACAGACACCTGTGTGTGCAGGAGCTCGGTGCCCTTCCAGTGAAGAGGTCCATGAGAATGTCCCCATCCCATCCGTGGGGGTCCAGGAGGGCTGCAGTGTCCCCAGCACCACGCATGAGGGGCTGGACCCCCACCTCAGACCTGGCCTCCCATAGAGCCCTCACGTCTCTCTGCCAGGGCCACTTCCTTCCCAAGCGCCCAGTGCCCTCTGAGGGGAAGGAGGTAGGGGTGGATGAGGCCCTTTTTACTGGGGGTGGGGTGCAGCCTGGGGGTGGTGGAGAGTCTTCAGGGTCAGAGGCTCAGGCAGGCTTGGCACCCGGTCAGCACAGGCCCGGTCAGAGAACACCCAGCCGCAAGTCCGCTGAGCAGGACTGCGACGCCCTCCTTCCAGCCCGGTTTATCTGTCTCCCCAGATGGCAGCTCTGTTCTAGGAAGGCTCCTGGAAGGTCGGGTGGCTGCAGGTGCCCCCTGCTCACAAGCCATCCTGAGCCCCAGCCCCCCGAGCCTGGGCAGCTGGCACCCCACCTACAGGCTCTACCCCAGACTCCTGGCCCCAGATTCCGCCAGCTGTGCCCACCTCTTTGTGCCCAGGAGTCATTTGCACCTATTTGCAGGCAAGAAGTGGCAGCTGTGGCCTCCTCCCACCTGGGGTTTCTCAGCATCAGGAAGCTTTCCCCGAATTTGGCTCAACAAGAACTGGAGAGATTCGATTCGACACATGGCTTTCGGCTCTGCCAAGCGCCAGGAACCTGGGAGTTGAGGCAAGCGGCAGCCCCGCCTGCAGACACCCTGGAAACTGTGGGTCCACACGTGCTGCCAGGGCGCCCAGAGGCCCGAGGGCCTCCTGGCTTCCGAGGACCCCCCATAAAAACAGTAAAAATTCTATGTTACAGCTATTGATAGGAAGGCCAATGCACCAATATTATACATGAAAACATTTTCTTCAAGCTCAAATTTTTTTGTGTTTCTTTTAATTTTAAATGTAATTAAAACACTGATGTGGGCCCAGGTGGGCTGAGAGCCCTAAAGCCTCGGAGGAGCTTGGAGACACTTGGGGTTGGGCAGTAAAGTGATGGGGGAGGCTGGGGCTACTTGTGGGTGCAAGGGCCACGTGGAGGGGCAGGAGTGGGTATAGGAGGGCAGGGGGCTCAACACCCCACACCTATGTATGCCTGGAACCAGGGCACACACAGCCCTACCCCCTAGCTAGATGCAAAGATGCCAACGGGGGATGTCTGAACCCCCAAGGCAATAACCAAATTGTCTGCACTGGGTCCCAGGCCCTTGGGCAGGCTCCTGGCCTCCAGTTGTGAAGGAAACTGGTGCAGCTGGTGAACTGGTAAGGGCCCTTGGAGTGGTGCAGCTGGTGTGCTCCACACTCTAGAAACTTCAGACATGCCCACCGCCATCCCATCTGTGGAGGAGCGCGGCCAGTGGGGTGGCAGGGTGGAAATGAAGTGGGCTGCTCTGAAGGACCCCAATTCTGTCATCAGCCCTGGGAGTAGACTTGGGGATCACCATGGGCTGAACTGTGTCCCTTAAACCCACATGGTGCAGCCCTGACCCCCAGCACTCAGCGTGGGAGGTGATTAGAGACACGGTCTTCACAGGGCCGTGTGGGTGATCGCATGGGACTCGTGTCCTTATGAGAAGAGGAGACAAGGACACAGACACGCACAGAGGGACGACCCCGTGGGACCCAGGAGACGGCCTCACCTGTCAAACGCCCCTCACGCAAACCCAGCCCAGCCTCTCCTTCCTCGTGAGCCGACCTTGACTTCTCGCCTGGAAACTCCTCTCACTCAATGTCTCTTTCCCTTGCAGGGCCTCGAGTAGAGTCCCTGCCCTATATACCTTGTTTTTATCTGAGTAGTTCCTGGGGTTTACTCAGAATTCGCTGCACCCACTAGAGTAAGTGCATCATGGGTGAGGTTACTCACCTTCTCACTCCCAACCTGACCCTAAAATGAAACGTAAACAAAGTTGGGATCACGTCTTCAAGGGGACAAATAGACGCCATGTAGGTTGTGAGGGAGACTATGACCGTCTTTCACACCTCAGGGCCACGCCACTGTTTCCTGTGTCATTCGCAAGGAAGGAGAGGCTGCCAAGTGTTTCGTGTTAATGAAGAGCGCTCTTTCAGAATTATCAGATGGATTTTTATCGTATCTCTGGGAGATCAGTGTATTTTCACCTTTAGCACTTTGATTTGGTCATTTCCTTGGTCTCCTTTTCATGCTCATACTTCCTTCTATCTTCTTGAATATACAGGCTCTAGTCGTCAAAATCATTTTAATGTTCTTATGTACTAATTCTATGTCTTTTCTAGCTCTGCTTCTACTGACAGACTTTGATCCTAGTTATGGATCGCATTTTCCCACTTCTTTCCATGGGTAGTTTTTTTTTTTTTTCCATACTGTATAGTATGTGGGATCCTAGTTACCCGATTGGGATGGAACCTGTGTCCCCCTCATCGGAAGTGCAGAATCTCAACCACTGGACCTTCAGGAAAGTCCCTATGGGTAGTAATTTTAAATTCAACAGCAGACATTGTGAGTGTTACATCATATGTGCTGGACTTTTGATATTACTTCACCTGTTTGGGGGCTTTGTTGGGGTAATTTTGAGGCTTGCTTTAAGGCTTCCTTAGTCTGGGGCCCCGTCACCTACCTGACCCCACCCCTCCAGGGTTAGGATGGTTTTGCTGGCTGGAGAAAACAGGACCTACTCTGGCCCTGTGTAAGCTACCAAACTTGTTCTGCCTACTCCTTCAAGCAGCTCGTTCTTGGGTGTAGCCAGTTTCTAACCACGTGTGCACGGTTACCTCAATCCTAGACTCGGGGGACCCTGCAGTTGCCTCCCCTCCCCCCCTTTAGTCCGCTCTTCTCTCATTCTGTTGTTGTTGTCGTTCAGTTACTGTCACGTTCGACTCTCTATGACCCCATGGACTGCAGCATGCCAGGCCTCCCTGTCCCTCACAGTCTCCCGGAATTGCCCAAGTTCATGTCCATTGAGTCTTTCCTCATACTGTCTTTGAAACTTTCCAGTTTCAGTACAGTGTATCCAGGTATCTTTACGCTGGATGCAGTGTGCATCCAGGCATCTTTACCTCTCTCCGTCTTTAGCCGGCTTAGACCCCTTAAAATGTTAGACTCTAATGAATGGCATCTTCTTTGCTCATCATCTCTTGACTATCCCTTAGCCCTGTTTACCCCTGCTTCCTTCTTCTGGAGCCCAGACAGGCCACGTGCAGCCATGGGCTCCATGTACAATGCTGACCACTAACCAGGGATTGTTTCCTCTCTTCCTTTTTCCATGCTGCATTCTGGATGACTTCTCCTGGCTCAGCCTCCAGTTCACTAATTTTACACATAACTGCATCTAATTTGCTGCTTAATCTATCCACTGAGTTTTCAATTTCATTTATCATTTTTTTTATTTCTAGAATTTTTCCCATATCTGTCTCCTCAGTGTTGATCATCTCTTGTGCATCTACTTTTAATACTTTCTTTTATTCTTTCAAGCGAGTCACCCCCAACCTGGGACCATGCTAAACTACCCCCTTTCTGGGGTTCTCTGTTTGCCTAGAGGTAGTATGACCACTGGAGGACCCATGTGAGTCATTGTGAGGTTTCTCAGAGCAACCTCTGTCTTTCCTTCCCTTCTTCTCACTGTTTTTCCCTGCTCCATCCAGATCTTTCTGGGGGTAAGGTTTTCCTTTGAGTGTGTGGTTCTCTGGGACACCTGGTACTGTGTGGGGGCCTCCGTCTGGACTCCCATCCTTGCCCATGCTTCAGGCCCCTTTTCCCCGCTAGGGCTTTCTGCAATCTAGGCTCCAGGTCACAAGGTCCCTCTGACCTGAGTATACACTCACCTAGTTGCTTCCTCCTGGCAGCCTGGCCATGCTCTAGAGACATCGTGGAGTATGTTTCCAAGATGTCTGGGTGCTCTGAATGGAAAGGGTGTCTTCAGCTGATAAGCAGACCCTCTCTCCTGGGAAATGGCCTTGCGCCCTCCCCTTTTTCCTGTGCTGGAGATGGAGAGAGACGGGCCCTGGAGAAGGAGCAGCCACTGCAACTCTGTGCAACTTCTGCCTGTCACCCCTGTTTGCAACTGTCCACAAGTGCCATCTGCCCATTTCACAGGTGGGGACAGCAGGGCTCCTGTGGCTGGACAGCCAGTCCTGGTCACCTGGGCCTTTCTGAAGGTCATGCCTTTGCAGCCCTGCTCCATGGGGTGGGCCTGGCAGGCCACTGAGGAGCAGGACACCCAACCACAACCACTTCAGGGCCTTGGGACTCCATGCACCATGGTTCAGAGCTGACAGAGTCTGGCCACACTGCCAGCACCTGCACAGAGTGACCGTGTCCACCTGGGAGGGATGGGCTATGCAGAGCACCCTGCTGGGGGTGGAGACACTGGCCTCCCCGCTGCCTGCCCCATTCTGACGGGGCCTCCCCTGACCTCCAGAGGCTGCAGCCCCCAGGTCTCCTGCCCCTGGCCCTTTCAGCAGAGCCGACAGTGATTTCTGCAGAGATAAAGACTTACCTCTCTCTTTCTGCCTGTCACCCCTGTTTGCAAATACAGCCTGGCACTTCTGCACGGCCTGATCAAATATTCATACCTCAGTGTGGCCTGGGTGGCCGGACAGGGCCGCAGAAGGCTCTCTGCTCTATCCAACTGTGGAAGCCACGTGGGGTGTGCGGGAAGGCTGGGCCTCAGCACCACTGCCTCTCAGAGGAAGGCTCAGGCCAGGGCAGTAGAGGCAGAAAAGCACCCACGGCGGGGCTGCAGGTGGGGTCCAGGTGTGAGGCATGGGCCCAGAGCTGCCCTGTCCACAACGTGGGGTCTCCTGCCTCCTCATCGCTGGGCCACCTGCTGGGGCTGGACAGCCAACCCTTCCAGCCCCAGGCCCTGCCCTGTCCTTTAGCTCAAAGCCTGGGGCCTTCACTGAGGGTTCTGTGCATGCAGAACCGGGGAGACCTGGGGTGCTCATCCCTGGCACAGGCCTGTCTCTGTGATGCTGTTCCCCCTCTCTGCCCTGGCTACTGACCCCACCTCCGATGGCTCCCCACTCCCTGCCAGGAGCAGCAAGGGACCCACCCGGCTGCCCATAGCTGGCACTATGTTGGGAACATGTCATTCACAGAAGCCACCAGAAAGATGAGTGCGTCTCCTCCAGGTGAGGGGGCAGCTGAGGACAAGAGTGGTGGGAATCTGCTCCCTGAGCTGCAGCTTGGTAGGGGTGAAGTCAGGGTCAGGGTCAAGTTCAGGGTCATGGACTGGGGCAGGGTCGGGGGCAGGGTCAAGGTCACGGACAGGGCAGAGTGGGGGGGGTGAGGGGGTGGGCAGGGTCAAGGTCAGGGTCAGGATCGAGGTCAGAGTCAGGGACATGGATAGAGGCAGGGAAGGAAGGGGCAAGTCCTGGGGGATCTCCAGCAGGCAGGCTGGGTCCAGTCCATCACACAACCTGCCTGAGCACGTGCTTTCAGGGTGGAGGCTCCACATGCTGGGGCAACGGTGAAGAAGTTGCCAGAGCTCTGCCCTGGGTGGGGGTGCTGCATACCAGCTAGAGAAGACCGTGGGCTTGCTGGGAGCTCTGTTGGAGGGAGGCTGCTGGACAGCCACGGTGGAGCTGGGAAAGGTCTCGCTTGGCAGGAGGAAGTGTGAATGATGGTTGGGGGCCTGGCAGGGCCAGCATGGCTGGTAGGGGCACCCAGGCCTCACGTGGGGCCTGTGGCCTTGGGGAGGATGCCAGGATGGACTCTGAGAAATGGGACAACTGGGGAGCTGGCCATAGCGGGGATCAGCTGAGTTAAGTTCTCAGAAGGGTCTTTCTGTCACTGTGTTAAGGGCAGACTGTAGGGTGAGGGCAATGGCACCCCACTCCAGTACTCCTGCCTGGAAAATCCCATGGGCATAGGAGCCTGGTAGGCTGCAGTCCATGGGGTCGCTAAGAGTCGGATACGACTGAGCAACTTCACTTTCACTTTTCACTTTCATGCATTGGAGAAGGAAATGGCAACCCACTCCAGTGTTCTTGCCTGGAGAATCCCAGGGAAGGCAGAGCCTGGTGGGCTGCCGTCTATGGGGTCGCACAGAGTCGGACATGACTGAAGTGACTTAGCAGCAGTAGCAGTAGGGTGAGGGTAGGGGCTGGGGAGCATTTAAGAGGCTCTAGGAATAATCCAGAATCACTGATGGGGGCTTGGCCTGGGAGTACAAGGAGGATGTCAGGGAGGGTCGGAGGAAGGGTGGGGTGTGGAGAAGCCTGGAAGACGGAAAGTGGGCAGGCTGTCGGATGAGGTTCCGGATGTGAGAGAAACGGCTCTGCTGGACAGATGGGCTGTGGGGGCTGGAACTCAGGGCTCAAGGAGTCCCAGTGTCCACCAGGTCGGGGGCACAGTGTGGCTGGAGCTACAGGGCTGACGGCCCAGAAGCCAGAGGTGAGGAGGGGCCGAGGTTGAGCCCTGAGCCCACCGCAGGACGGGAGGATCTGGAAGAAAGTGTGTCCAGGAGAGGGGAGGGGTCAGCTGCTGCCCTGGGAGGAGGCCCTGATCGGCCATATTTACACCAGTGACAGATCACTACTTGGAGGAGGTGTCCTCTCTGCCTCCTTGGGTATCTTGCTCTCCGTTCCTCTCCTTGGTGTCTCCCAGTGGTCAGGACACTGCAGACCCACTTCCACGCCCAGGTTTCTGGTCCCATATGGTTGTCACCGGAGTGGTAGCGAGAGACTGTGCGCTCCTCCTGGGTCAGCCCCCACCTGCTGGCGAGTCCTCCACTCCTCCTGGTCACTCAGTCCTTGCACTTTCGGTCCTGCTTCCTTCTGGGGGTGTTCTTGCTGCTCAGCTTTGAGAAGCTCAGGTCCTCCCCTCTGCTCCTAACCTCCACAGGTCTGTGCGGGAAGCCCCCAGGCGGGCCCTTTCATCCCACAGCTGTGCTTGCTGCTTTCAGTATTTGTTCTGAAGAAATACTTGCACACGTGTACATTTACACACACACACATGGTCATGCACACACATGCATACACACGCATGCACACAGAAACAGGCACACATGCACACACATGCGCACACAAACATACACACATGTGGATCCACAGGAATGCTCATTACCATGCTGCTTGAAATAGTAGGAATAAGGAAGCCACGTACCTTGCCTTCCGTGTTCACACCAGCCTTGACACAAGTGGCGGTAAACAAAGCCCAGTAGAGATTTGGGTGGAGTGGGGGGCGGGGGTGGTTACCATATGTGGGATATGCTCAGCAGCAAAAAAAAAAAAATCATTAGCAATCTTACTTGTGAAGAAGGGGGGAAAAGCTTACAATTTTAAAAGTAGCAATGTGAATCTGACAATGGATTAAAAACCAACAGCCGCTATCGGATGTGGTGGTCCTGAGCGCAGGGGTGACTTCACAGCAGGAAACCTGCCCGTGGGGCCACCGGTTTGCAGGGCTGTGCCAGGCGCATCATGTGGTCTGGCTGCTGCCACACCATGGGGCAGTTTTCTGTGCATCAAGGAAACCACTCTTTGAGTCACGCCACACTGGTGCTTGTGCCATTTGCCACGAAGGGAGACGTTTTCAAAGTTCTGGTGCAGCTGAATCACTCCTGCCTGAGGCACTGCAGCCCTTCTTCCTGCTTGTTGAGACCGTTTCCCAATCTCCCCAACCCCCAGCGGGGCTCGGAGCGGCTCCTGCCATGGCTGCCCATCCTCTGCTTGGATACCCGTGTCTTCAGCAGGGCCCTCGCCTGCATGTCCTTACACGCATACACGAGAGTTGTCACACGCACCCCCAGCTTTCTCTGGGGTCCCCGTACCTTGTCTCTTCTTCCACACCTCTCTTCTCCCACCTTTATATTTAGGGCGTGTCTCCCACCAAATCTAGTCTGACAAGCCTTAGCTTGTAGCTGAAATATATGGCTCTTTCACACTTGGCTTAATTATTTAGGTTCAGATCCACCATGTTACATTTGTCTTTTTTTTTTTTCCCATCAGTTCCTGTTTCTTCATTGGTTCCTTCTTATTCCATACTTATCCTCTGTTGGCTGGCCAGTTACAGATTACTCTCTGGTTGTTAAAGTCTAGCGTCCGTTGCCCCGTCACCTCATGGCCGACCATGCCGGGATCCGGCTTGCCTTCCTGCCGTCCGTATATTGTTCATCTTTGCTTTAACACCACTTGCAATCTATACACTGGAACTTATTATTACTGTTCATAATATTAGCTTCTATTTAATCACCCTATCTCTCACTCTTCATTCCTCCCTTGATCCCCAAGTTTCCCTCTGGGGTCCTCTTCCTTCTGACTGAAGCACTCCCTTTCATCCGTGTCTGTGTGTACACGTGAACCTGTGTGCACGCTCATGTCTGCACATATGCAGGGCGGCCCTGCGTGTGGGCTGACCTGTGTGTCTGCTCTGGCCCCTCCCGGCCGAGCTGTGGGGCAACATCTGGGTCTGATCAGCTCCTCGAGGGAGCTGCAGGAACTCCTGGGCAGAGGTGGATGGCACGGTGGGTCATCGGACCCATATCCCACTGTTCCCTCCTGAGGCACACGGAGGGGTCCACAGCTTTCCCCTTTAGCACAGGGCTTGGGCACTTCAGCCCACCTGGGCAGACGTCCCCTAGGTCCACGGGGACAGGGTGCCCCCACACTTTTGGACCCATATGCAGCTGTGGGGCCAGCGAGCTCCAATATGGGGAAACCGGCCCCCTCCTGCCCATGGCTGGCTGCGCCAGACAGGCAGTAGCTGGGGTCTGTGCTGCAGACCTGAGAAGCATGTGCCGCCCACCTTGGACACGCCTTGGATGTGCCGGATCCTGCACGCAGAGCAGTGGGAACCAGCACTCCAGCTGTGCCCTCAGATGGCTTGTGCCTCCGCGTCCTCTTCCTGTTGCGAGAGTGCTCGCTTAATTTCATTTTCAGACAATACTTAAAAACACAGAATCCTGACAGCCAGCTTCTGCTTGACAGGACAGATCACTCTGATTTGAGTGGAAGCGGCCGTGTCCTGCTCTGAAAGGAGGTCCAGGACGCTGACGAGGACACGCCGCACATTTCCTCTGGAGTCTCTGGGGCGGAGGGGCCCATGAAATATTTACAGCAAAAGTGAATAAAGCATCCAGCTGGAAGCACTTTGCCCCTCTGGAGCTGAGTGAGATGGGGTGAGTTTTTGGGAGATAAACTGCTATATTGGCTTTTCCCAGACATCTGTTTCAGCTTCCCTGGTGGTTCAAATGGTAAAGAATCTGCCTGCAATGCAGGAGACCTGGGTTCGACCCCTGGGTTGGGAAGAGCTCCTGGAGTTGGAAATGGCAATCTTTTCCAGTCTTCTTGCCTGGGAAATCCCATGGACAGGGGAGCCTGGCAGGCTATTGTCCATGGGGTCACAAAGAGCCGGACACGACTGAGCTACTGAGCACAGTGGACGCTCCGCAGATGTGGTTTGTGTTGGCCGTGCCAGTGGCAACGTCCACGCTGGGGACACTGTTGCCCACGCCATCCCAGCTCCCCATCCTCAGGTCCTCATAGCTGCCCCAGGCCGCCACCTGCTGTCAGCACGCAGGAAGTGCGCCCAGATCTCCGGAGCTGGAAGTGAGACGGCCTGCGGCCTCAGAATCCAGGAGAAGCACTAATGTTCCCCGTCACCCCCGCCGTCCCCCACCTCCCACCTTCCAAGCCGCTGCCATGACTGGCTCGAGGTCGAGCTGTGCCACAGCTTGTGGTTTTATCTAAAGAAAGAAACCCAGTGAGGGGAAAATGAGCCAAGTTTGAGAGACAAAATGGTGCCGTATTTTGCGTCTCAACCTGAGATGGTTTCTGGCAACCTGTCAGGGGTTTCCTGGTAGCTCAGTTGCTAAAGAATCCGCCTGTTGGTAAAGAATCTGCCTGTGATGCTGGAGACCTGGGTTCAATCCCTGGGTTGGGAAGATCCCCTGGAGAAGGGAAAAGCTACCCACTCCAGTATTCTGACCTGGAGAACTCCGTGAACTGTATAGTCTGTGGGGTCGCAAAGAGTCGGACATGACTGACTTTCACTTTCACTGGCAACATGTCAGGAGCCCCTAGACTGCAGGATAAGTGTGAGTATCCATGTCGGTTATGGACACATGGTCATAAGCAGAGTTTTGATATGGAACACGCGTGTCACTGCACAGATCTACGACACAATGGGTGCCTCCAAGGACCTGTTCCTGGTGGATGGTGCCCCCCCCCGAGGACATTTTGCTGTGTAGGAAGACAGGGGGCCGGGGACACAGCCCTGCTCCCACCAGGCTGGCTTTGGCTCCAGCCTCCAGAATGCGAGACCCTTAATGCAGGAAGGGGTCCAGACGGCCTAAGCCAGGACGCCTGCCTGTATCCGTGCAGCAGTCACGCTCGAGCTCTCACAGGCCTCTCAGCTGACCCAGCACATCTGTCCTCTTGCCATTGAAAAGCCCAGAGTCCCCTCCCCATTGTGGGGCCATCCAGGTCTCACCAGCTTCCAGTCAGGGGCTCTGGGTGGTGGGCATCCCCTGTTGCTTCCAGAAGACCCCTTCCCAACATCTGTGTCCTGGGAGGCACCCCAAAGTCCTCCCCCATGACCGCCTTAATGCAGCAGTGGGAGCACGGGGAGGAAGGAGAAGGGGCCTGGGTAACTGGGCGGGGGCGCACAGAGGCAGCAGGGGAGGGTCCCAGGAAGGCCCCCTCTCTTGTGTCTGCGCCCCCCTCCTCTCCCTTCCCCAGCCCCTCTGCAGTTGGGATCCATCACAGAGAGAGGTGACCCCACCACAGCCCCGAAGGATGGGAGGGGTCCTCCCCACGCTGACCTGTGGTTTTCCGAGGGGCGGATAGCGGGGCCTTCCGTGAACACCAGGTACGTGGAATCGCACAGCCCACCCTCCTTGGGCCTGGCTTCTTCCTCTCGACCTGGTCTTGGAGAGTTGTGCATGCTGTCATGTCCCACCATGCTCCCTCCCTTTATCCCGCCTGCGGACAAACCATGAGTTTCATCCCTGTCCCTTTTGCTGAACGCTGGGCTGGTCTCCAGTTTGGGGGTATGATGAATAGGCTGCTGTGCATTCTTGTGGAGGCTTTTTGTGGTCTCTTTGGGGTAAATGCCCAGAAGGAGGATTGCCAGGCCGAAGGGTGGATTTAATGTCATTAGAAGCCCTCAAAATGTGTTCAGGATGGCTGTGCCACTTACCGCCCCCCACTCTGGGCCCCCAGATGGGCAGGAGTCCCCCTGTTCTGAAGCCTCCTAGCACTTGGTGTCAGCATCTTCTCTACTTCAGTCATCCCCATGGGTGTGCCTGGGTCTCATCACAGTTTTAATCTGCAGCCCAGCCCCTGCTGAATCATGATGCTATGCGATTTTTCATACACGTATTGGCTCCAATCCATGGGGTCACGGAGTCAGGCCCAACTGAGCCCACGCACATTGGCCATTTGGACATCATCTTATCAGCTCCAGTCCGTGGGGTCACAGAACTGGGCACGACTGAGCACGCATGCTTTGGCCATTTGGATGTCCTCTTTGCACAGTCTCTGCTCAAGTTTTTGTCAATTTTTTGTTGGGTTGTTTGTCTTTTTCTTATCACTAGTTCAGTTCAGTTCAGTTCAGTCGCTCAGTCGTGTCCGACTCTGCAACCTCATGTACTGAAGCACGCCAAGCTTCCCCGTCCATCACCAATTCCCAGAGCTTATTCAAACTCATGTCCATAGAATCGGTGATGCCATCCAACCATCTCATCCTCTGTCGTCCCCTTCTCTTGCCTTCAATCTTTTCCAGCATCAGGATCTTTTCTGATGAGTCAGTTGTTCACATCAGTGGCCAAAATATTGGAGTTTCAGCTTCAGCATTAGTCCTTCCAATGAATATTCAGGACTGATTTCCTTTAGGATGGACTGGTTGGATATCCTTCCTGTCCAAAGGACTCTCAAGAGTCTGCTCCAACATCACAGTTCAAAAACATCAATTCTTCGACGTTCAGCTTTCTTTATAGTCCAAGTCTCACATCCATACATGACCACTGGAAAAACCATAGTCTTGACTAGACGGACCTTTGTTGACAAAGTAATGTCTCTGCTTTTTAATATGCTGTCTAGTTTAGTCATAACTTTTCTTCTAAGGAGTAAGTGTCTTTTTATTTCATGGCTACAGTCGCCATCTGCAGTGATTTGGGAGCCCAAGAAAATAAAGTCTGTCATTGTTTCCATTGTTTCCCCATCTATTTGCCGTGAAGCGATGGGACCAGATGCCATGATCTTAGTTTTCTGAATGTTGAGTTTTAAGCTAACTTTTTCACTCTCTTCTTTCACTTTCATCAAGAGGCTCTTTAGTTCTTCATTTTCTGCCATAAAGATGGTGTCATCTGCATATCTGAGGTTATTGATATTTCTCCTGGCAATCTTGATTCCAGCTTGTGTTTCTTCCAGCCCAGCATTTCTCATGATGTACTCTACATGTAAGTTAAATAAGCAGGGTGACAATATACAGCCTGGACATATTCCTTTCCCAATTTGGAACCAGTCTGTTGTCCCATGTCCAGTTCTAACTGTTGCTTCCTGACCTGCATATAGGTTTCTCAAGAGGCAGGTCAGGTGGTCTGGTATTTCCATCTCTTGAAGAATTTTCCATGGTTTGTTGTGATCCACACAGTCAAAGTCTTTGGCTTAGTCAATAAAGCAGAGTACATCATGTGAAATGCCAGGCTGGATGAAGCACAAGCTGGAATCACGGTTGCTGGGAGAAATATCAATAACTTCAGATATGTGGATATGCCATCCTTATGGCAGAACGTGAAGTACTACAGAGCTTCTTGATGAAAGTGAAAGAAGAGAGTGAAAAAGCTGGTTTAAACTCAACATTCAGAAAACTAAGATCATGGCATCTGGTCCCATCACTACATGGCAAATAGATGGGGAAACAATGAAAACAATGACAGACTTTATTTTCTTGGGCTCCCAAATCACTGCAGATGGCGACTGTAGCCATATGAAATAAAAAGACACTCCTTGGAAGAAAAGCTATGACTAACCTAGACAGCATATTAAAAAGCAGAGACATTACTTTGCCAACAAAGGTCCATGTAGTCCAAGCTATGGTTTTTCCAGTAGTCATGTGTGGATGTGAGAATTGGACTATAAAGAAACCTGAGCACCAAAGGACTGATGCTTTTGAACTGTGGTGTTGGAGAAGACTCTTGAGAGTCCCTTGGACAGCAAGGAGATCCAACAAGTCCATCCTAAAGGAAATCAGTCCTGAATATTCATGAGAAGGACTGATGCTGAAGCTGAAACTCCAATATCTTGGCTATCTGATGTGAACAACTGACTCATTGGAAAAGACCCTGATGCCAGGAAAGATTGAAGGTGAGAGGAGAAGGGGACGACAGAGGATGAGATGGTNCATGAGAAGGACTGATGCTGAAGCTGAAACTCCAATATCTTGGCTATCTGATGTGAACAACTGACTCATTGGAAAAGACCCTGATGCCAGGAAAGATTGAAGGTGAGAGGAGAAGGGGACGACAGAGGATGAGATGGTTGAATGGCATCACCGACTCTATGGATGTGAATTTGAAAAAGCTCCGGGAGTTGGTGATGGACAGGGAAGCCTGGCGTGCTGCATTCCATGGGATCATAAAGTATCGGACACAACTGAGCAGCTAAAGCGAACTGAGCTGACTCTGCATGTAAGTTAAATAAGCAGGGTGACAATATACAGCCTTGATGTACTCCCTTTCCTGATTTGGAACCAGTCTGTTGTTCCATGTCTAGTTCTAACTGTTGCTTCTTGACCTGCATACAAATTTCTCAGGAGGCAGGTAAGGTGGTCTGGTATTCCCATCTCTTGAAGAATTTTCCAAGTTTGGTGTGATCCACATAGTCAAAGGCTTTGGTATAGTCAATAAAGCAGAAATAGATGTTTTTCTGGAACTCTCTTGCTTTTTCGATGATCCAGCGGATGTTGGCAATTTGATCTCTGGTTCCTCTGCCTTTTCTAAATCCAGGTTGAACATCTGGAAGTTCACGGTTCATGTGCTACTGAAGCCTGGCTTGGAGAATTTTGAGCATTATTTTGCTAGAGTGTGGGATGAGTGCAATTGTGCGGTAGTTTGAGCATTCTTTGGCATTTGCCTTTCTTTGGGATTGGAATGAAAACTGACCTTTTCCAGTCCTGTGGCCACTGCTGAGTTTTCCAAATTTGCTGGCATATTGAGTGCAGCACTTTGACAGCATCATCTTTGAGGATTTGAAATAGATCAGCTAGAATTCCATCACCTCCACTAGCTTTGTTCGTAGTGATGCTTCCTAAGGCCCACTTGACTTCACATTCCAGGATGTCTGGCTCTAGGTGAATCTTCACACTATCATGGTTATCTAGGTCATGAAGATCTTTTTTTGTATAGTTCTGTGTATTCTTGCCACCTCTTCTTAATATCTTCTGGTTCTGTTAGGTCCATACCATTTCTGTCCTTTATTGAGCCCATCTTTGCATGAAATGTTCCCTTGGTGTCTCTAGTTTTCTTGAAGCGGTCTCTAGCCTTTTCTGTTCTATTATTTTCCTCTATTTCCTTGCACTGATCACTACTATTACTAGCAGTTCTTTATATATTTTGGGTAGAAGTTTTTTGGTCCTGTCTTCATATTGCAAATATTTCCACTCAACTATTTTCATTTTCTTGATGGTGTCTTTTGATAGCAGAAGTTTTTAATTTGATGAAGTCCAATTCATCATTTCTTAATCTTATGGTTGTGCTTTTATGCTGCCTGAGAAATCCTCCCCAGAGCCAAGGTCAGAGTTTGTTCTCCTGCATGTCCTCCAGAAACCTCCTAGTCTCCGTGCCCCGCCTCCTCTGTCAGTTCAGTCTGGGGACCATCCCTGGTTATTTGGTGCGTTTGTTGTAAAATAAAGGGCATGATTCCCACTCTCCATCCTGAACCCTGTTACGGCAGCACTGGTTTATGTCTCCATCCAGTGACTGCGGCGGCCTTTCACCAAGTATGTCATCTGTAGAGTTTCTGGAGATGCTGTTTAACAGTAGGGGAGAGATTTCTGTTTCCAGTTTTCTAATTTCTTCTTCTTCTTCTTTTTTTTATCATGAACAGGTTGAACTTGATCCATTTTTTTCCTGCAGCTATTGAGCTGATAATCTGGTTTTTCTCCTCTCGTCTGTCAGTCACTTTGGTTGCTCTTAGTCACTGCGTACAACATGCTAGAAGTGAGTTTAGGATTTCATGTGAGGTTGCTGGGGAGCGCTGGCCTGTGGGTTTTGGTACCAGACCTGTGCTGGCCCCTCAGCTGAGCTGTGTGGGTTGCCTTGTTTGTTTCCTGCAGGAGTAAGTCCTTCCTTAAAGAAAAGCTCACCACCCTCAGGGCCTGGAATTTCCTTTGCAGGAAGGTGTTTCTTTACAGGCTCAGTTTCTGTGATAGTTACAGGACCTTCCTGGGGTTTATTTGTGCATATGACAATTTCCATAGGTTGTGTTTTCAAGGAATCATCCATTTCTTCTAATGGGAAGCTGCTTTGACATTCTTGTCTTAACCTTCTGATGCCTGTAGGCCCTGCAGAGGTGGCCACCTTTTCACACCTGAAAGCAGAAGAAATTTGTGACTTTTTTCTTTTCAGTTTGTCAGTTGTATTAATCATGGAAAAGAACCAAGTTGCATGAATGTCTCATCATTGCAGATGGTTTCTGCCCTGTCCCCTCCCTCTCTCTCCTCCAGCAAGACCTGCTCTTCCTTTTCAAGCTCCTGGAGATGGTCACACCATTTCTCCCCCATACCCCACACCAAACATTGCAAGGTCTTTCTTTTCACTCTGAAGTGATGGGAAGGGCAGCTGTGTTCCCTGGGGGTCAGAGAGTCTTGCCTGAATCCCGGGGAGAAGTGGACGCTGTGGCTGAAGCCTCTGCTGGTACAACAAGAGCCCCGCCACCCGGCTCAGGGACAAGAACAGCGCCCTGGCGATGTGCCCAAGAGGGAGGGTGCTCTCGGAGAGGGATGGCGCGGCTGTGCGAATGCAGGTGGGGTGACCGAGGCTGCCAGCTCGGGTGGCCAGGCAGCAAACTTGACGGTGGCTTAGACAAGGAAGACATCCTGACTCTTCTCAGGCAGCTATTAGCTGGGAACACGTCACACCAAGAGCATCAAATTTTAAATCAGCCCAGAAGTGACTCAAACGCTGTCTGACAGAGACTGTCTCCTAAGACCTGCAAGGGCAAAGATAAGATGTAAGTCAGAGCCTTCAGAACAGCACAAAGCCTCGGGGGCTGGGAGCACCGTGCGGTTCCCCACAGAGAGGAGGCTTGGCTCTGGTCACAGGTCCACGCCTGCCCCCGCTGGCCTGGGGGTGGGGCTTTGTTCCTCATTCGTGGGGACAGACCTCCAGTGCCAGGCCAGGACCTTCCCTGTGGGTTGGGGGGAGCAGGGGACCAGGCCCTTTAAGGACTTGGGCCTGCCCCCCAGATTTCCACGGAGCACAAGTAGCACATTTAATCTTCATCCACAAGATAGAAACCAGCCTTCCCTACCCATGATTGCAGAAGGCAGAGCACTGTCAGAGGTCCCACAGGGTGCTCGCCATACCCCCAGAGATGAAGGAAGGTCACGGGCCGGAGGCCATAGGACACCCCTCCTGCTCCAGTGGACTTCCTCTGTGGTTCCCTGGGGCTCTGGTCAGTGGATTCACGGATCGCACAGTGTAGCTCTTAGTAAGTTTCCTTCTCATCATGGACAACTGCTTTGGAAGGCAGCAGAGTGATGCAGGGAAAGGGGAAGACTGGACACTTGTAACAGAGGGGAAAGGCATAAGTCTTAGAGTAAAAGCTGAAGAAATATTTAAAGGGATAATAACTGACAGTTTCCTAAAACTGATGAAAGATACCGAACTCTAGATTCAAGAAGCATCAAAGTCACCAAGCAGGAAAACTGAAGGAAAATCTCACCTAGGAGCATCAAAGTAAGCAAGTGAAAACCAAGGACAGAGAGAAAAAGAAAGTGCAGTAAAGGATTTCCATAACCACCCTGGTAACTGATAAGGGCATCCTTTGTACCTGGCACACGGAAGGACTGTGATCCCAGGTGGGTACTACAGGATATGGGAGGTGGAAGATGATGAAGAGGAAAGATGTGGGTGAGTCCAATGACCTGGATGCGTACAGCAACAGTAATAGCTTCTTATGGGATTAAGAAGCTTCCCTGATAGCTCAGCTGGTAAAGAATCCGCCCGCAATGTGGGAGACCTGGGTTTGATCCCTGAGTTGGAAAGATCCCCTGGAGAAGGGAAAAGCTACCCACTCCAGTATTCTGTCCTGGAGAATTCCATGGAGGGTCGCAAAGAGTCAGACATGACTGAGCGACTTTTCACTTTCACGGGATTAAAGAATATGCCGTATTGAAACCACAGGGTGCAGGATCGGACGAGGGTGGAAAATGGGAAAAGTGCCCCAAGACTCAGCAGAGTCCAGCAGGGGTCGGCTAGTGCAGCTGACCCGCTGATGCGCAGGGCTAAGTAGCGCGTGCTGATTTAAGCTGTTGAGTTCTGAGGTGACTGGTTATGCAGCAGAGCTGATTGATACAGAAATGGCCTCCTAGGAGGGGTGCTGATGCTTCAACAAACAGCCCAGTCCTTTGGCGAGCAGAGCCGGGGAGATGACGAGGAATTTATCCCTGGAGGGAGAAGGCATGGACCCAGCCTCTTAATTCGGGGGACATGTCCGCCAGCAACCATCTGTGCCCTTGCCTCTGTAGAGGGGATCAGACTGAGTGCAGCCAGCTCCTTGTGTGGGCCGCCTGCTCTCCACGTGGGCTGCAGCATCCTTGGGGGTCACCGGGGGTCAAGAGGGGCTGTGTGCTGACCACATCCTGCTTCCTGCCTGGTGTTCTGGCTCCGCTGGTAAAGAGAGTCACCCCCCCCCCCCCCCCCCCCCCCGCCCCCTCCC
>SJYT01013536.1:98324-157685 GCA_006410635.1 Cephalophus harveyi | reverse complement strand
AAGGCCCCCCCCCCCCCCCCCCCCCCGCACTGATGCATTTGCCTTTTGTATGGCACGCTGTGGGGAAAGTTAAAAAATAAAAGCGTGCCTCTGGTGGTGCAAACTTGTCAAGAGTTTGTCAGGAGACAGAGCGCCGTAGACTCTATCGGTGCCCTCTTGCCGTCACTTCACTCAGGTGAGCATCCCCGATGGGGACCTCACTGCATGCCAAAGTCATATTAAGTATAGTGTTAGTCACTCAGTCGTGTCTGACTCTTTGAGACTGCATGGACTATATAGCCAGGCTTCTTTGGTCCATGACATTCCCCAGGGAAGCATACTGGCGTGGGTAGCTCCAGTACCCCGGGGATCTTCCCGACCCAGGGATCAAACCCAGGTCTCCTGAATTAAAGGCGGATTCTTTACCATCTGAGCCACCAGGGAAGCCCAACTGGTTGTTAAGCAGAACCAGTGATTTCACGAGAACACAGAACCTCCAGAGCAAACAGGGCCGGGGTGGGTTTTCATCTGCAAGGCCCAGCCTGGCCTTCTCTTCTGAGAGGCTGGGTGTCCCCAGGGGGATGGACTGAGAGCTGGACTCTCATCCTCATGGGGCTGGCCCCACACAGTGCCCACCACTCACCTCTCATCTTGGCCTCTTGCTCCTGTGGTCAGTGCACTAGCCCACTCCACCCCAGCCCTGGGCCCTCCGTGACAACACCCCACGGACACGCTGACCTGCAGCAACACAAAGTTACTCTCCCACACTCCGGAGGCCAGAGGCTGGAATCAGGATCACCGGGCAGCAATCAGGGAGGGGCAGGGCCACACTGACCTCAGAGGCTCTGCGCTCGCCCAGATCCTGGAGGCTCCCAGCCTCCCTCGACGCGTGGCCGTGTCACTCAGCCCACCTTCCCTCCGTGGTCACCGCTGCCCTTCTGTCTGTAGTCAGAGCTCCCTGGACTGCTCTCTACCAGGGCACAAGGGCAGGGAGGGCTCACCTGATAATCCAGAACCATCTCTCATCTCAACATCTTTGACTGAACCCCACACTCGGGCCCCTTTTCCCACATGAGGTCACACAGCTCCAGGGGGACAGGCTGGAGGAGAGGCCTGGCGGAAGTGGCCATGTTTGAGTTTGCAACAGAGGGTGGAGGAGCCCCCCACAAACACTCCAGGCCTCTGCCCTCCCTCCCTCTTCCTTCTGCCTCGGCTCCCTCTTCTCCACAGCTGATGCTCAGAACCTACTCGACAGCAGGGTGGCGGCACGTCTGGGTCCCAGGACGGGCTCACAGTCCTGCTGACACACTCAGCTCCAGCAAGCCTTCAGGCAGGGGGGCTGCCCCCCACACAGCTCGCCCCACAGTCTGGCGGCTCCCTGCTCTTGAAGCGTTTCACATAACATGTGATGCTGTTTGCTTTCCACGTGAGCCTGTACCCCATCAGGACGTGGTGTCCTTGGCCCTCTGAAGAGAGGGAACTGGGCTGAGAGGATGCCTGAGCCATGGGCCAGAGGTGGTGACACAGGGCTTGCTGCCCTCCCGGACTATGCTTGCTATCTGGGAGGAAGGCAGAGGGGGAGATTCCTCAGGCCTGGCCCTCCCCGCTATGTGGACGGACAGTGAGACCTGCCCTAGCCAGGTGGTCCCACACTCCCAGCAGAGCGCTGAGATCACCCTGGGAGGTAAGAGGACTGCAAGCAGACTCAGGGGTTGGCTGGTGGTGGGGTTCAGGGAGCATCAGACCCTTGGCGGCCCCATCTGCTGGGCCGGCATTTCATTATCTAACTTCTCACGTAAGCAGGTCGCTCAGAGAGGTATGGATTTCCGCAACTCAGGAAATAAACATCTTTGCTTGGCAAAGCCGCTCTGGGCAGAGTCTGTGCTGGGCAGCTTAGGAGGAAAATAAGCTTAAGCCAAATACCTCAGTTTCAAGTGACAGGCGGGGAGCACAGTGTGCCGTTTCCAGAACCCAGGGTTTAATCCAGACGCCTCCCCCCACCCGTTGCCGTGACATCAACTCCCAGAAAGGATCAGTCACTTCATCCCTGTCAAGATGATCTGCAGATTTCCCCCTTGAACATTTTAATACGGAGTTTTGTCCCAAAGTAAGTGTCGTTGTGAGAAACGCAGTGAGTGACAGGACGCGGCGCTGTGGGGCCCAGCTCCTGCTGAGATGCTTGCTTCCTGGCTCTGGGGACTGGATCCTCTGGGGGACAATCTCCCCTGCCCCCCAACTCCGGACTGCTGCACTGTTGAGCTGTTAATCCCAGGGCTTAGGAGGGCCTGTCCCAGCTTTGGGTTGATTAAAATTCTACTTTTACAGAACTTTAAAGGCACAGGCATGGTTGGTGGTGTGTGGCTGTTTCTCTCGTTTTTAGTAAAATGCAGTGACAAGCTGCCCACCCTCGGTGAGGTCCTCGGCAGGTGGGGGCAGGGTTGGGGGGCACACCCCATAGCTCTTTTCTTGAGATAACAAGGTCACTAACTTCACACATCATGCCAGTCTGCCACATGGTAAACAGTTTAACAGTTTAACATATAGGGGTTTAAAGCAACAGCAGTCGCATGTCCCTGTCTGCTAGGCTCAGGATGGATGGGTCTCCTCCAGGCGGCTCCCCATCACTGACATTGAACGACGGCTGGGAGACCTCTGAAGGCTGGCTCGTGGCTGGGTCTGGCCCCGGGCTCCACAGAGCTCCCACTGTGTCCCCGTGTCTCTCTGCGTGGCCTCTCCAGTCGGCAGCTTCAGGCCAGCCTTGCCCTCTGCCGCAGGGCTCCAGGGCAGGTGGCCCGAGAGAGCCAGGGAAGAGCTGTTCTGCCTGCTCCTGCCTGGCCTCACACGTCACACACCACCTGGTCCACCGCGTCTGGGCCAGGGGAGTGGACACATGTGTCCCTCACTCATGGGCAAGCTGCATGTCCAGGAAGGACCTGGGGGAAGAACAACTGTGGGCTGTGTGCTCTCCTCACCGCTCCAAGAGAGCGCACGGCGGTCGGCCACCGCGACGCACTGGCAAGTTCCTGCCATTCAACCTCAGAAGAACAGGCGCCTTCAATAGCATCGACCACGTCAGGCACCAGTGACATCCAGTAACTCCATCCCCACGGGCCCCCAACAGACGGCTGTCACTGTCCCCACATGACAGGGAGGGATGGCTTCCTGCGCTCCGAATGAGAAATAGCAAACATCGTCCATGTATAACTCCTGGCATTTCTTCTGCCATTTCCAGTTTCTTCTTGGCACTTTGTGTATTTTTTAAAACTATTTAAAAATTTTTCTATACAACTCTTTAATCTGGTGAGTGGTCTTAAAACTTTTTTTGAATCATCTACCAATCAGTGAAAAGCATCTGAACAAATTCTCCCCAATGTATGTGATCTAGTTAAAAAAATACGTACATGACCAACTGTGCTAAAATATTAAATACACAAGAAAACATATATACTAAAATGAGAAAGGAGATAAAATGAGATTAAAAATCTTTCAAAGTGTCCATTTATTATTAAAAACATTTTGCACTCGATTTAACATTATTACTAATTTAAGATGAATAATTATGATGCTATTTCAGGAGGCTAGTGTGAACAAAGATGCTTGTCCCTTCTAACACCTCATCCAGGCTCTTCGCAGAAGCGGGCTTCTCTGGATGCTCGGCTGCCAGAGCTGAAGAGAACAGCTCCTGAAATATGTAAATTCAAATGAACCAGAGGGTCATAGGCTGCACATACAAAATTGCAACAGTTTGTTTCTGTCCATCCATAAGTTATGCAAACACTTCGGTGAGATTCATCTGGTGAATTTCCATCTTCCCTGGGACTAATTGTTTCCCAGGAGGCTCAGTGGTAAAGAACTTGCCTGCCAGTGCAGGAGACATACAAGTCCCTAGGTTAGAAAGATCCCCTGGAGGAGGGCATGGCAACCCACTCCAGTATTCTTGCCTGGAGAATCCCATGGACAGAGGAGCCTGGCGGGCTACAGTCCATGGGGTCACAGAGTCAGACACCACTGAAGTGACGGAGCGCAGCACAGTGGGACTGGTCGCAGTTCCTATGAACTAAGAGCTGCATCGGTGCATTTTTAACAAATGGATCCAAAACTCACTGAAAGTTTTTATTTAGAAAATTTTTTAACAAATTAGAAAAAAATGTTTCTGTATTTTAAAACTGAGCAAATATGAGAACATTAAAAGTGACAGATTTAACAAGTTTTAGCTACAAATTCACATGAAGTCAAAGTCAAAAACAGTTCAAACATCAGTTTTCGGAGCACAGAACCTGTCTGTTTTTAAAAGGGCAGTTATTTTAAACTCTTAAAAACCTTCCTTTCCCCTGAAGATTACGAGAGCTCTTCTACTCTTTTGTTGAAAATGCCCAACAGCTCCAGCTCCCAGGCCTGATGAGGACACAGATCTGCAGTCGGTTCTGCCTCCTAAGGTGGCCCGCGAGGCTGTGGGAGCTGCCAGGCCAGCAGCACCGTTCAGCCCCACCTGGGCTTGTGGTGTCAGTGTTGTCTGCAGGCTGCCTGTGCAAGTGTGTGCACAGGTGTGCGTGTGTGCAGGTGTGTATGTGTGCAGGTGTGTGCATGCAGGTGCATGTGTGTGCCCATAGGTGTACATGTGCACACAGGTGTGTGTGCACTATGCACAGGTGTGAATGCACATGTACCTGCTCAAGCACTTATAAAAGTGAAGCAGCAGCATCTGGGAAGCCACATCCCCCGGCACAGGTCCCCTGGAACATAGTCTCTTAGACCCCTCTGGCCTGGCCCACCTCTCCCTATAGTACCAGGTGTCCAGGGACCTGGGGAGGTGTCCATGCGGACCTCGTACCCCTGCCTTATGGACCACACCCTGGGGTCCCGCACCTGAGACTTGCTGCCAGACTTCCTACAGAGTGTCCCTGGGGCAGACTCAGCTACCAGTGTGTCCCCTGGGCTGCGGCAGGCCAAGCAGGGTCTGTTTTCAGATGTGGTGGACAAAACTTGGCTCAGGGGGCTGGGTTGTCCACCCCAAGGGTGGGACATGCTGTAGTTGGGAAGAGGTGGGGTGGGAAGGGCTCGAGGCTGTGGGGCCACAGAGAAGCCAGGGTGGGCTCCCTCCATAAACCCCACTGCACTGGGAGAGGCAAGTGGAGCATAGTCTTGCATTCATCACAATTTGTTATTGAGTTCAGTGCTCAGTCGTGTCTGACTCTTTGCGACCCCATCGACTGCAGCACACCAGGCTTCCCTGTCCTTTACTACCTCCGTCCTGGATTTGCTCAGACTCATGTCCGTTGAGTCAGTGATGCCATCCAACCATCTCATCCTCTGTCACACCCTTCTCCTACTGCCCTTAATCTTTCCCAGCATCAGGATCTTTTTCAATGAGTCAGCTCTTCACATGAGGTGGCCAAAGTATTTATTGGCGCTTCAGCTTTAGCATCAGTCCTTTCAATGAATATTCAGCATTGATTTCCTTTACGATTGACTGGTTTGATCTCCTTGCAGTCCAAGGGACTCTCAAGTGTCTTCTCGAGCACCACAGCTTGAAAGCATCAATTCTTCAGCGCTCAGCTTCATCAGGCTCGTTCCAGCAAATCAAGGAGGTGCCCTCCCTCTCCCCGGTGGGCGGAGCCCAGGTGGTGCTGCCTGCTGCTGGCAAGCAGCCAGCCGATTGCCATCCTGGGTTTGAGGTACTGGGGGCTTGGCGCCACTCATTGACCCCCGTTTCAGCACAGACCCTGTGCCCTGAGGATGGTGATTGAATCCTGCGGGGTGCAGGCCAGAGCTGGCGCCTCAGCTGAGCCATAGCCAGCCTTCCCCCCATCCTCACTAGGCTGGCTGCTGCTGCCTGGTGGGCTCACCGTGTCACCAGAGAGTTCCAGAGCCACGTGCCAGTGTTCCCACGTGGGCTGGAGCAGCGTCTGGCTGGGACTGGGAATGTGAAAGCAGAGGCCCCTCTGCCTCTACCCTCAGGACCTAAGCTGGGCCTGCCGCAGAGGTGGGGAAGGAGACGTGCTGGCTGACCGGGATCAAGGTCCTCCTCAGCAGGAGCAAGAGGTGGGGGGGACAGAGCGTCCTGTCCCTCAGTCGGACCACTGAGCATGGCACGTGGGGGTGGGGAGGGACTGACCTCGGGCTTGTCCGGATGTCCAGTTGGAGGGGGAAGGGACCTGCCTTTGCACTCCGCCTGCCAAGGGAACCCATTTGCTGCTCTGGTTCTGTCTGCACGGCCTTGTGTGGGCCCTGGCTCTTCACCTTCAGGGTAGTGGGCAGGGCACCCTTGAGAACTTGTGACGTTTCTTGGTCACCTTGTGATTGTTTGTGGGTTTGCAGACGCCCCCTCACCTCCCCGCCCACTTGGCTGGTAATTGGGAGAGGGGATTCACAGAGCCTTGTGGGAGCCAGATCAGTTTGTAATCCCTTCACAGTGAGGGCTTCTCCACCAAATTTAATTTTTAATGGTAATTTTTCAACACTTACATTTCTGAACTTTCACCTTACCATGCTCACCAGAGGTCTTTGACAGAAGGAGTCGAGTCCAGTAAAGTGGAGGCAGTGCAGCAGAGAAATGAAGACTAACTGGAGCCTAAGAAAATTGGGGGTTCCAAATAAAGACAGGCTTGGGGGATGTAGTCGAGCCTATCCCCTCCTCCTCTTTCTATGACAGAACATTCAATAAGCAGTTCTATGTATTCAAATTTGTCTCCACTGATGTTATTCGGGGATTCTCTGGTGGCTCAGATGGTAAAGAATTGGCCTGCAATGCAGGAGACCTGGGTTCCATCCCTGGGTTGGGAAGATCCCATAAAGGAGGGCATGGCTACCCACTCCAGTGTTCTTGCCTAGAGAATCCCATGGACGGAGGAGTCTGGTGGGTTACAGTCCGTGGAGTTGCAAAGAGTCTGACACAATGGAGAGATGATTATTTATATCAACAGAAAAGGCTCACGTGACCTTCAGCAAAAAAGCAGCAGATGAAGAGTTTTTTTAGAGCCTTAGGTGTCTGTAGTGTGGAGCTCGAGAGCCCACCCTACCCAACCCCGGGGACCAGCGACTTCCTCCTGAAGCCCTGCGTGGAGGGAGGGCTGCGGAGACAGAGACAAAGGCAAAGTTATCGCTCTGGAGCCCAGGCGCCCTCAGGGAGAAGGGCCGGGGCTCTGGCTGACACTTTCGCAGAGCTGAAAGTCTTCCTGAAATAAAGTCCGGATGAGCCCTGACGTCACTGCTGCTCGGGGAGGTGTGTGCAGACGCGTGTTTCTTTTCTGAGCAAAAAGAAGGCAACACAGACTTTCTTGTTTACGCAAAATATCAGATATCTTGCTCAGGAGAAAGACAAAAGCGGGGCTGCGCTGCTTGCAGCGGGGGAGGGGAGGCAGCAGAGGGTCTGGGGCTCGGGGGCAGGGCCAGTCCCTCTCTCCCATCCTCTCTCTCTGTCTCTGTTTGTGTGTGTGTGTGTGTGTGTGTGTCTCTATGTCGGTCTCTGCCTCTGTCTCTGTCACTCTTTCTGTCTCTCTGTTCCTCCGTCTCTGCCTGTCTCTCTCTGACTCTTTCTCTCTCTCTGCGTCTCTCTGTCTCCATGTCTCTCTGTGTCTCTCTGTCTCTGTTCTCTCTCTCAGTATGTCTCTTTTTGTGTGTGTGTCTGTCTCTGTCTCTCTGTTCTCTCTCTGTCTCGGTCTGTCTCTCTGTTTCTCTCTTTGTCTCTCCCTGCTGGAAGTGGTTTGTTGGCCCCGGAGCCTGACTGTTCAGAGCTGGGAGGTGCAGTCAAGGGCAGTCGTGACTCACGGGCCCTCGTGTGCGGGGCCAAGAGCGCGGAGGCGGCTGAGCCCAGCGCACTGGGGGTGATGGAGTGCAGGGCGAGCCTCTGCCTCTGTCACAACAGACTCTGGGGCACAGACGTGCTCATTCCAGGCTGACACTGGAGCCGATGGGCTGGAATTTTTCTCACAGGTGCAAAGAAGAGCCCTGTTCACCCCCAGGGTGTGTGTCCTTCGGGGTTCAGAGCCCCTGTTTCCACATGTGATCTGAATCCAGCTTCCCAGCAGCAGGGGTACCTTCCACGTCTACCCCGAGGACAGTTTGTGGCCTCTGGTCCCTCAGATCCATAGGACTCTCTGCTGAGTGTCGTACAACTCTGAGGGGACAGGGTCTCTCGGGCGCGCAGACATGGGGCAGCCTGTGGTTCAGGTACAGGGAGGTGTAGGGTGCAGGTCAGCTAGCCAGGCATGAAGACGGCGAGGCGGAGTCCTGGCGGCCTCAGCACCTGCTGACGAGCCCTTCTCTCCCTTCTCGCGTGTCTCCCTCGGATGCCCCCCATGCTCCTCTCTCCTGCCTGTGGCGCACATGTCCACCGTCACTTCACCCCAGCTGGGGCACCTTGGACCCTGGTTGGCTTGGCTCTGCTCTGGGCAGGTGCGGCCTCTGCCCCTGGTTATGGGCCAGGGGACAGGGCCCCCTCGATCGCCCCTCATCCAATCACAGCCAGATGCTATAGCAGTGAGGTGAGGTAGGGCAGGCTTGTGCCCTGGACTCTGGGTCACGTGAGATGCACCGTGTGTGCAGCCGAGGTACTCCCCTAACCAGGGCAGCTTGGGCACAGACTGGTTTACTAGCTTTCCGACTTTCACTCCATCAGTTGGCAATCAGAGTCACCTGTGAGCCAGCCAGGGCAGCAGGAACTGGGCTGTGGGCCTCGGAAGGCCCTTCTGCCTCTGGCTCTGTGGAGGGAATTTTAGCAGCAGCACCTCAGTCCATGCTGGGCAAACTGTGTCACTTGATTCAGGCTGAGCACCGGGGTGGTCGTGAGCACCACGTGAGTTCTCACCACGGAAGGCCAGTGACGCCCCAGGCCCACAGCAGACTCAGGTCAAATGCTCCAGACCTGTCCGCCTGGCAGGGCTGCTGGGGGCTGTGCGTGAGGGCACCGGGGCGGGGGGCCTCACATCTGGGAGGATGTTGGCACAGATTACTCCAGGACTGCTTTCTGCTCTTAGCTGTGTTCCCACCCTTTCAGCTGACTGATCTGGAGCCCACGCCCCAGGCTCCAGCCAAGATAATGTGTTCACCCCCTCCCACCCTCCTTCATTCTCCAGCCACTGGGGTGTGCGTGAGAGTCAGGAAGGCTGAGTGCTGGGCTTCATCTGACATCATTCCAAGCAGATGATAATTATGCAGTCCCTTCTCTCCCAGCTCCCTGTGCCCCCAACAAGACACCGGGGAGTTATTTATAAACATGGGCCCCTGGGGGTGCTTCTCATGGGAAGGATGGTGGTGGTAACAGTGATCTAAAGGGTGCACATACGCGCGCCTTCAGGGCCTGTGGAGGGGAAGCGACTGGAACTCAGGGCAGGATTCGAGGCAGGGCAACCTGCTTAGAGGGGAGGAGCCTAGACCCACTCCAGACCACCAGCTGCTGTGGCACGGGGGTGGGGATTGCTCCCCTGCGCAGCCTGGCTTTCAGAGATCTGCTAACCTAAGATAATATGCCAGCAACATGGATTGTCTTGTGTGTCAAGGGTGGAGGCACTAGAAGAGCGGCTTTATTCCTCCTGGGGCTGGCAGGAACTGGAAATAATTGAGAGTTGTTAGGGTCCAACATGCTGTCCTGAAAACACTATCATTACTTTCCTAATGACTAACTGTGTCTCAGGAGGCGATGAAGGCAGCTGAGAGGCCGAGGGCTCCTGGAGAGGACGGGGAAGTGGGCGGCTGGCAGCCTGTAATCTGGGGGTAGGGGGTGGGCTGAGGGTGCTCTGCCTGCACCCCCGCCCTGTTCTGGCCTCTGGAGTAAGGTCCTAGGGTGCCTCTGCCCCGACCCCTGCCTGCAAAGTCAAGGTGAGGTTAAGCCCCATTCAGGACGTAGCACATTCTTACAGCCCTGGTCTCTGGGCTCCCTCTTCTGGGGCTGAGGCCTGCCCCTGTCCCATTTGTTCACTTCTGGCCTCATGTCTCCTCGGGACCACCCAGCCAGGGCCTCCACCACCTTCTTCTCCTGTTGCACCTTCCTCCCTCCCCTCACTGTGGTCCTTCCAGGGCACACAGTTAACCACGTCTCCCTGCTGGGAGAAGTGTGACAGCTGCCCCCTGCGTGGCTGAGATAGAGATCCTCTTCTTAGGGAGGACTCACACCCCACATGCTGCTGGGACTCCAGCCTCTCCCAGCACTGCTGCCCTTCCGTGGGCCCACCCACAGCCCTCCAGCCTAGGCTCTTTCTTTCTTAAAGCTTGTCTGTGTATCACACAAGTGACATGTGAAGACAAATGAGCACACGGCTCTTCCTGCCCCACCCCCACCCTGTGCTTTCACTGACTGCCACCCCGTGTCTGCGGTGGACAGTGCAAACTTTCTGAGTGTTGCCCAGCTTTGTCTGCTCTGGGTGTCAGTGGGGTCCTTTGTGTACTGTGGTGAGGTTCTGGGAGCTAGGATCACTTTTAATGCTTCCTCAGAAAGAAGTGGTCTTAATGGTGACTTTGAGAGTGTCAGCTTCCAGCGATCCACAAAGGAGTTCACAGAGGAGAGGCCTGGGAAATGCCTCCTGCCCCCGTTCAGGAGCAAACGGTACTGATGGGGCCGTGAATAGGACTGTGCAGAGGATGAGGCTGTGTTCCCAGGCTAATCCCCAAGCCCGGGAGTGGTGGCCTGAGCTGCTGGGACCTGGGGTCAGAAATCCTACCGTCCTGGAGCTATCTGGCCTTCTGGTTGACCCCTCCACTTCTACAAGGCCTAAGGAGGCTTGGCTGGGCTGAGGGGCATCCCCTCATGGATCCGGGGAGGGGGGTCCAGCTCTGGACAGGGGTTCTGGGGGAGGGCAACGTCCAAGAACCCTGCTGGCTCCCCTGCCTGGTCATGGGTGGCATCACTGGCGGTGACACCCCACTGTCACCGGTGGCAGTACCTGTGACCTGGCTCGAGTCTTTAGTAGGTGGGCTGCAAGAAATAAACCTCTGCTAAGAATAGCTGTAAGGCAGGGATGGGACACTGGGGTTCAGTGCCTCGAAAATGACCACAATAGAAACAAAGTAAAGCAGAACGCAGTTCAGGAGGGATAGAAAAAAGGGTAACAGGACAAAAACACCTGAGACATCCACAGTCCCCTCCTGTCACCTGCGGACAGGTGTGCTGACCAGGCTCCTGAGAAAATACATGTGCAAGCGCACCGCGTCCTGGGTCTGCTAGGCGAGTAGGCGGACATGTGCGGCCACAATCAGGGATTCGGCAGAGCGGGACATGGGGCACCAGGCGGGGCACCGGGACAGTGGGGGTCTGACTCGTGTCAGGCGGGGGGCTGGCGGGGGGCTGGCGGGGCGCAGTCCCGCTTTCGCGACCAACGCAGGACCCTGCTCCCGGGGCGGAGCGAGGGCAGGCGCGCACCTGGCGAGTGCAGGGGGCAGGCATCTCAGACAGTCCAGGCCCCGCCTCTGCCCCTGCAGGGACCCGCCCTTTCCCTCCTCCCCCACCTGTACTCTCCTCCCCTTGCTCCTACTTCTACGGTCCCGGGACCCGCCCCAGGCCACGCCCCCACCCGGAAGTCCGCCTCCTCCCCATTGACGGTCTCAACCTACCTTGCACAACTCCCCTCCTCCTCTCCCGGTTCTGGGGCCCTTCTGTGGACCCGCCCCCTTGCCTCTCCCTCGTCACCGCCCCCGTGGGTGGACCTGCCAGCTCTAGGCCCCGCCCCTTGCCATTGACGTCTCCCTCCCCGCATTGGTCTGGCCCCGCCCCTAGGGTGATCCTCCCATGGCCCCGCCCTGCCCCGGCCGCGCTAATTGGTTTCTTTCTGCGGAGCTTCTTGAGCTCCGATTGGCTGTACTCGTCGCCGTTCCACTGTTCGATTGGCCCGCGGGGCCCGCTTTCGCGAGGACCTGCTCCTCGACGGGGCGGGGCCAGCGGCGGCGCGCGGCGCAGGATTGGTCAGCGGATCAGAGGGGGTGGGCCCACGCCGCGCGCAGTGCCTCGCCAGAAGCGCCAGGAGCAGCTACTGCCGCCTCAGTCGCCTCAGTCGCTTCAGGCTTGGTCGCCTCAGGCTCAGGCACCACCAGGATCTTCAGTCCTCACCCCCAGCCCCGCCCCGGCCGCCCTCCCGTGGGCCGGCCCGCGGGCACGCCCTCTGCCGCGGGACAGGTGAGTGAAAGCGGGCAGGGCCGGGGATCGGGGGTGGGGAATCAGCTGAAGTCCGGGGCCGGGGTCGGGGGTCGAGGGTAGGGGTCCCGGCCAGGGTCGAGCCGGGATCGTAACCAGGGATCGGGAACAAGAATCAGGGGTCGGGGGTCGGAGTCCTGGCCGGGATCGGCGCGGGGGATAGTGGGTCCAATCGGGGCCCCAGACCCCTAACTGGGGTCGAGGTCGAGCCGAGATCGAGGTCGAACCAGGGGTCGGGAACCCGTGACCGGGTTCGGGGTTCGGGCCGGGCAGGGGGCGCAGGTTTCCGCCAGACCGAGCTCCGCGGAGAGCGCGGCGGACCCCCGTGGGGCCCGGACCAAGTTGGGCTGCCGCGGGGTCGCGGGCGGGGCGGGGCGGGGCGGTCCCGGAGGACCCGGCGGTGCCCCCTCCTCAAGTTGGCGCCCGGGTCGCGCCGCGAGCTCACGGGATAGCGGGTCCGGACGGAAACAGAGCGCCGGGAGGGTTTCTGAGTGAAGTGACAGCGCGGCTTCGGCGAAGCGCGGACCCCGCCTGGGCCGCCCTCCGCGATCAGAAGTTGTAAACAAGGATCGCGGGGTTCAGGCTGCCTGTCAGCCAGTGTCCGCCGCAGGTCTGCTCTGGACTTCAGGAGGCTCAGATTTCAAAACGGTGTAAGTTTCGTCGCGTCTGACAGAGGAAAGATGTGAGGGAAAGCGCATGGTTGGCGCTGGGCTTGGGGCGGCGGGCCCAGGGGAGGGAAGGGGCGCGGGGAGCTCGGGGCGGCGCCGGGACCGAGGGAGGGGATCCGCGGGTGCCCTTTGTGTCCCCTTCGCTCACACGCCCAGCATCTGCCGCCTCGACTCGCATCTGCCTCCCTCCGTGACCCGTGTCAGAGCCTGGAGCAGGGCACCTACGGCGGTGCGGCCCCCCTCTTCTGGTTGCTGTATGTTCTTCTTTTATTTGGGGGTGGGTCCAAAAGTGTTCTTATTGTTCCCATAAATGTTTCACTCTGGAAGTATTGCTTACTGAGAGAGTGTGTGTGTGTGTGTTTCTCTGCTTCTACTTTTTTGCTTAGTACTCCGAAGCACTTGCATAACAAATCTGAAAGTTAAGGAAAGCCGGGTCTTAAACCTTGTGCCTGAGGTTGATTATCTTTCCTCACGTTCTTTTGAGGCAACACGGACTTCCGGGTCTCTTTGGCTCTGCATGTGGGCTAAGGGCACTCTGGGATGATGAGGATTTCTGATGTGTAATTGACCAAAAGGAATCCTAGGGCAGCAGGGCCTTGATGAGAGACGTTTACAGACTAGACTGGGTAATAAACAGACCATGCAGTTCACACCATTCCTCTAGCACAGGTTGCCCTCATCTTTCCAAAATTTAATTTGCTATCAGGGGTAAGCTGTAGCCCCGTTTCTGTCCTTTGAACTTGTCTTTACAATTGGGAACCAAAGGAAGTGTGCAAAGGTACTTTCCTATCGAAGAAAACTGACTTCCAGTCCTCTCACGCACAGGAACAACTCATGTCATCATAAAATGTCTCAGAGATGTGCATTTTGGCCCTGAGACTGTTTACAGAACAATGACACTCTGGAGCGGTTGCTGGCAGAATCTGAAACAATCTCATTGATCTTTACATCAGAGGAACTGGAGTAGTTGTGAGTGGTGTGTTCAGACCTGGAGATCCACTCAGATCAAGGGGTCTTCAAATACAAGTGCAGTCACTGACTGACATTAGTCACTTTTGAGCACTAATGTTCTCTTGTTTGTAGATGCTGTTATTTACACAGTGCAAGTTCATGACAAGTGTGTTAGGATTTATATAACTTTATGCATGGCAACCCACCCCAGTATTCTTGCCTGGAGAATACCCATGGACAGAGGAGCCTGGTGGGCTACAGTCTATGGGGTCTCAAAGAGTCGGACACGACTGAGTGACTAAGCATAGCATGCGTTTTCTTAGCTAATACTCAATATTATAAGGTTTTGAAAAAAGGTTTGCTGGTAAAAGGAGTTTTTGTTTTGCTTTTTAGCTGAAAAGATTAGATATCCTGTGTAGAAATCAGGGCTTTGTGACTGATATTGCCACAGGTAGTGGTAATTTGTGGTGATGTTGGGCTTTACAACATCACTTTTCCAGATATCTTTATTAATACTCAGAGTTGGAGAAAATACACAGTTTTATGATTACATTTTAAAGGTATTTATGAGAAAATTTCACCATATGGATTTATTTTGTTCCATGTTTAAAAGGGCATGCATTGTTTATATTTGCAGAAGTCTCACAAGGTCCTTGAAACAGTCTAGCCATTCAAGGTTGGACACTGTTTCTATTCCAGCAGTTTCACTTCCTGGACCTGTAGTCATGAGTCAATGGCAAAGATTCCTATGTTCACAGAAATCTCAGGGCCTTATTGTGAACGTGGTCACAAAGCAGATTTTGGTAGATGAAAGTTGTGCATCCCTTTGGTAAAAAATGCTGTCCTTTAGGCCATAACAAAGAAAAATAACTGCTCGTGTATTGTAATCAATCCCAAGTTAAACATTAGAATGAATACTGTAGATTTCGGGAGGGCTCTGGTGTTAGTGGTCAGCTCTGGCTGCAGAGACTCTTAAAAGCTCCCAGACCCACTGTCCATGGTGCTGAATACTAGCCCGTTTATTTCTGTTTTTTTTTTTTTGTCTCAAATTTCCTTTCCAGTGTGAGTGTGGTTTTAGAGTTTTAAAATGAATTTCAGGATTCACACTATTAAAGAAGAGTTGAACAAAGGAATCCTATTGGACCTGAATGGAAGTATGCCTTTTAAAAACTCAAGGCATATTAATATCTCTTTTTCTAAAATGTTGATAATTGTGCTGATTCAACCTATGCTTTGGTTAGTCCCCTTCACCCCAGGTGAGAATTTCCCTCCTACAGTATGGACATCAACTAAAAAGCCATTGAAATTAAGTGAGACCCTGTTTGCTTAACTAACACCCTCTTTAAAAATGTACTCTTCACTAAAATATACATATATATTTGTACATAGAGGCACTTTGCTTTTCCCTAAACAGAGTTGGGGTTTCCCTGGTGGTTCCGTGGTAAAGAATCCTTCTGCAATGCAGGAGATGCAGGCTCAGTCCCTGGGTCTAGAAGATCCCCTGGAGAAGGAAATGGCAACCCACTCCAGTATTCTTGCCTGGAAAATCCCATGGACAGAGGAGGCTGGTGGGCTATAGTCCACTGGGTAACAAAAGAGTCAGACATGACTTAGTGACTAAACAACAACAAACAGAGTTGATTGTAACATCCTTCAGCCTCATTGGCATGGTGCTTCCCAGTCTTCCTGGAGAGGGGCTGGAGCCCTCTGAGAATGTGGTGGGGCTGTTGAGCAATTGCCAAGCATTCCTGTTGTATTGGAGCAATATATACTCTCTTGTCTAGAGTTTTGAGTACATCTTTGTATGTAATTTCAGATAAATCCTTTATCTTGAGGCTAATTTTGTCTGTTTAGAACAGGTTAGCAGTAAAAAATAATGAGTGTCACTTGTACAGAGATTCTTCCACATGATAGTAAATTGTGCATCAAACAAAGCAGTGGATTGTTGAGGTGTTTTTTGTTATGAACGTCTGAACTAGTTCTTTGGCCCTGTCAGCTGTACATGTAACCCCGGTCACTCTTTGACATCTGGTTTGTTGAGGGAGACTGAAGGCAGCTTCCTTCTGCCTCCTCCAAATTTCAGAAATCCTCTCTGAGCGCTGCTGTTTGCCAGGCCTTGTGCTATGATCTGGGAACCCACAGGGAAATGAGGCAGAGTTATCTTTGAAGGACTCAGCACTTTGGACTGAGGACAGGACATGAAGACAGATGATTACAGGGGACACACTCAGTGCTGCAATTGGGGTACACAGAAAGCTGGGTTGGTGTGTGATTCATTTGCACTGGGAATCAAAGAAGGCTTCAGAGAGGAGCTGACTTCTGGGCTGAGCCCTGGAGTTTGGTTTGTAATTATTTGGGCATAGATAGGTATACACTGATTACAAAAGACCAGAAAGTTGTTGTCATTGGAGGACAGGGAGTATGGTGGTGCTGAGGCTGGAGGTATGGGGGATGTTGTGAAAAGGTTGGGACTCTGCTAGAGGTATTGTGGGGGGAGGGAAAGTTGAAGAGAGGTATAGTATGCAGAATAATGACCTCTCAAAGCTGTTTGCATCCTGAGCTCCAGAACCTTTGAATATGTTGTGTCAAAGAGGATTTAAGGTAGCAGTTAGAATGAAGGTTGTTAATCAGTTGACTATTATCCTGAATTGCCCAAGTGGGCCTAAAATTGTCACAAGGGTCATTAAATATGGAAGAGAGATGCAGAAAAGTCAGTGTCAGAGTGCTGTGAAGTGAGGAAGACTATCCTTCACTGCTGGTTTTGGAGATGAAAGGTATCATGAACTAAGGAATACAAGCAGCCTCCAGACTCTGGAAAAGGTGAGAAAATTGGTTCTCCAGTCAAGCCTCCAGAAAGGAACACAACTGGGCTGACACCTTGATTCTAGTCCATTGAGACCTGTGTCTGACGTCCTCCCATCCAAGCACTAACCGGGCCTGACCCTGCTTAACTTCCGAGATCGTCTGAGATTGGGTGCCTTTAGGTTGGTATGGCTGTAGATGACTTCTGACCTCCTGCACTATAAAGTGAAAGTGAAAGTGAAGTCGCTCAGTCGTGTCCGACTCTTTGCGACCCCGTGGACTGTATGTAGCCTACCAGGCTTCTCTGTCCGTGGGATTCTCTAGGCAAGAATACTGGAGTGGGTTACCATTTCCTTCTCCAGGGGATCTTCCTGACCCAGGGATCGAACCCGGGTCTCCCACATCGGAGGCAGATGCTTTAACTTCTGAGCCACCAGGGAAGCCAATACTATAAGATAATTAATTTGTGTTATGTTAAACCATTATATTCAATGGAAAAATTTTTTAGAGCGGCTGCAAGAAACTGAGTTGGGACTCTCCTCTAGAAAGTTTCAGCTGGGGAAATTTAAAGAGGAAGTAACCTGGTCAGTTTGGCTGTAGAAGATAAACAGATCTAGTTGCTATTTAGGAGGAGGTTGCCCTAAGTTAGCAGGGTTCTGGTCCCCAGTTTCATTTCCTGGCAAGACTGGTTTCTGACATTGCGTTAGCTGGCTTGAGTCTCAGTTGAAGTTTTCCTCCAAGCATCCTGCTCAGCCTCCACCCCTGCTAGTTGCCATGTCCCACTGGTCCACTTTTCCCTGTGCTGGGAACACAGGGGAGAGTGGATCAGGTATACATCTATCTATGCATGATATTGTGGGGATTGTGGGATCATAGAGTAGGCCCAGTTCCAACTGCAAAGCTGTTGCAAACAGTGTCCCAAAGGTTTGTTTTTTCATTTTCTTGCTGCTGCTGCTGCTACTGCTAAGTCACTTCAGTCGTGTCCGACTCTGTGCGACCCCATAGACGGCAGCCCACCATGCTCCCCCATCCCTGGGATTCTCCAGGCAAGAACACTGGAGTGGGTTGCCATTTCCTTCTCCAATGCATGAAAGTGAAAAGTGAAAGTGAAGTCATTCAGTCGTGTCCGACTCTTAGCGACCCCATGGACTGCAGCCTACCAGGCTCCTCCGCCCATGGGATTTTCCAGGCAAGAGTACTGGAGTGGGGTGCCATTGCCTTCTCCGATTTCCTTGCTACTCCTTTGTAATTCAGATGTTTAATTGTTGTCAGTTGAGTAGATATGAAACATCTCACTGTTTTAATTTCTATTTCCTTGATTACTAGTGAGTTTGAGGATTTTTTAACCCATTTATTGGCTCCCTGAGTTTTCAAGTCTATAAATTATATTCTTATATTGCTCGTCTGTTTTTGTGCCTGGGTTATCCTTTTTATAGCTTTTTTGAAGTTCTTTATATATTTGGATTCTATTTGTGTCCTATTTTTTATCCTTTTAAAAATGCTATTTTGATGAACAGATGTTTAATTTTAATGTCGTCAAATTTATCAATCTTTTTCTTACTGTTTGTGGTTATTAAGTCTTATTTCAGAAATTGTTTGTTACCTCATGGTTGTAAGATATCCTCCTCTTAAAGATTTTTAAAAAATATTTATATTTTACTTTGAACTTATTTTTGTATGAAGCAGAAGGTAGAGATATGATTTTTGATTTTTTTCCCTTCTGCCAGTACTGTTTATTGACTACTGTTCTTTCCCCAGTGATTTGCAGTACTATCTGTGAGACATACCAGACCTCACAAATGTGTGGATCTGTTTCGAATTTCTCCGTGTAAATAGTTATAATTTCATTTCTTCCTTCCTAGTCCTTAAATCTTTTATTTTATTTTTTTGTCTTATTCCCTTTGTTTGGACCACTAAACAAAGTTGCATAGAAATTGTGGTAAGGCTATCCTAATATTGTTTTTCACTTTAAATGCAATGTTTTCAAACTGTTAAATATGAAGTTTGTTGCGTATTGGGAGATTCCTTTTATTAGGGTAAGGATGGTCTTACCTAGTAAATATTTTAAAAAATCATTTATAGATTTTTAATTTTATCAGATGGTTTCTTTACCTATTTTATAATTTTACGTATTTTCTTCCTTGAACTCTGAGGTGAAATATTTTAATATTTTAAATCATCATTAATATTTTTGATTTTAAATCATCATTGGTTTCTTGGGATCAACTCTACTTTGTCATGATATACTACATTTAAAAATTATTATTGGATCCAAGTATATAATCTTTCACTTTTGATTTTGGTATATATTTCATAAGAAGTATTGACTAATAATCTTTTCTTATATTGCTCTTAATCAGATTTGGTATCAAGATGATGCTTCATCATCTCTGCAGTAATTTCTGAGAGGAAGAGATGTTTGTCCCTTGGAAGTTTGGCAGAACTGCTTCCTAAATGTTCTAGATGTGGACCCTTTTAGAACATGGAGACACTTGCAGTTAATCACTTTAGAAGCTGGTCCATTCTGTACACATTTTTTTGGCTGGAGGGAGTCATTCTGGTTATGCCTAGTTTCAGATGGAGCAGGAAGGCGGAGTCTTCCATGTTCTGGAAGTTTAGAACAACTGGAGACTGGTAAATATCAGTAATATTTAACCACACTGTGGAAGCTAATTGATGTCTGTGCTGCCAGGTAAGCCAAAATTAAAACTGTGTTCCTCTCTAGGTCTTGTTTGAAGTTGTTCCAAGTATGTTGTCTGTCAAGGGGCCAGTTAGATTTCTTGTGAACAAACCATCTTGCTCACTTTCTCCAGAACCCATCTTGGGAGTTTCTGCCTCTCACCTCTCCTCACTGCAGAGGAAATATCTCTCATTCTCATTAGTTTCCCCTGATCAAAATCTTAATCATCCTTCACGGCTGGCACAGGACCTGCTGAAATCCTCTGTGTGAACTCTGGCTCGTCATGAATATTCCTATCACTTTTTACAGTACTGTCCTACATCAGAGGTGCAAAGGGCAGGGTTCAGTTGTGTTTATGAGTGGTTGGTTGATCAGAAGAGTCTTCACATCCAAGTGCAAGCTTCTCTCCTTTGTCTGAGCTCTGCAGTGGGAAGCTAGGTAGAGTGGACAGACTGTGTGAATGAAGTTGAGCTCACCATGTCCTCACCTTCTAGTATTCATACCTTGTTTAATACCCCATCTCCATTGAGGTGGGACCTGTGACTTGCTTCTAACTAATGGAATAAGGCAAAAGTGATGGGACACAAATTCCATTATTATGTTACATTATGCAATTCTATCTTGCTAGAAACTGATTTGCTGTTGTTGTTGCTTAATCACTAAGTCATGTCCTACTCTTTGCGACCCCGTGGACTGTAGCCCATCAGGCTCCTCTGTTCATTTCCCAAGCATGAATACTGAAGCGGGTTGCCATTAACTTCTCCAGGGGATCTTCCCAACCTGGGGATTGAATCTGTGTCTCTTGCATTGGCAGGTGGGTTCTTTACCACTGAGCCATGGGGGAAGCCCGGAAACTGGTTTAGAGTCTCTCTGCTGGCTTGAGTAAGCACCTATGTTGGAGAAGCCCACATGGCAGGAATTGCAAGGTGGCCTTTAGGAGCTGAGGGCCACCTCCAGAGACAACCAGTGGGAAGTAGGGACCCTCAGTCTTACAGCAAGGAAGCAACTTCCACCAACAACCTCAGTGAGCTTGGAAGCAGATTCTTCCCCAGTTAAGCCTGCAAATGAGAAGATAATCTTGCCAACATCATGACTGCAGCCTTACGAGACCCTAAGCAGAGGACCCAGTCAAGCCTGTTCAGACTTGTGGCCTTGTTACAGTTTGTCATGCAGCTGTAAAAGACTAATGCTCCAAATTTGTACTGACCTCCCAGTGACCTCACTAGAAGTGGGTTTAGGCTGATAAAGGTTGTTTGAATCTATTGGGGATAAACAATTTTTTAATTATTAAAATCTTTTTCTATTTATAAAAGAATTGAAATAGGCAGAAAGTATAAAGCACAAAATCAACATCATCTATAATCTTACCACGCAAGGATAGCCAATTTTTTCTACTTTTATATAATATATGATATGCATTTCCTCAAGCTGGGATTCATTCCATAATATGTTTTATGAACTACTTTCTTCTTTGTAGATAGTGAACATTTTTTGCATCATATTTTTCTAAATTATTATTTTGAATGACTGCATAATATTCCAGTGGGTGTCCCAATTTATTGAACCACTTTCATATAGCTGGGCATTGATGCCATATATAATATTTACCTTAATGAATAATGCTTTGATAAGTATCCTATACAAAATTCATTGTGTGTATCCTTGATTATTTCTGAAAGAGATTTCTAAAGGCAGAATTCTCATGTCAAAACGTATAGAGGTTTTTAAGCTTTTTGATATTAACCATATAGCTTCCAGTGTTCTTTAAAAAGTGTACAACTCAAGCATCTGTTTCTGTAACTTACCATGTGGGGAGAGGACAGAACTATTGATTTTTGAGCATTTAGGTTCCTGTTTTCCTAACCCTGTTTGCAAAGTGCTTTTAAATTATTCATTAAAGTGCAGTATTCTATTTATAGACACATTTGTGTATGAGATTGCTCCCTTAATGTCTGGGCAAAAAGCCTTTGAATTGCTATTATCACATCCCTATCTTTGCAAATCCTTTTCTACTCCTATCCACCCTTTCTTTGTTTTCAACCGAAGAGACACTGAAAACAAGGTTTTGTAGTTGAAATGGTTTCTCAGATGAAGTGGCTCTTCTGAATGAGCTCTTGTTCTTTTCTTCTCATCGTTCATTAACTAGTTGACTTCAAAAAGATGAAAGATCAGAAAAGTATTAATTATTAATTCAAAAATATTCTTCCTGATTCATAAAATAAGGAGTGCTTATTTAGAAATTTTATGGAATAGTGATTAGCATCAAAAGCAGAATAAAATTCTTTAATTAATTCCACCACCCACAGATGACTACAATATAAATAAAACTTGTTCATACTAGCCTATTATTATCATCTATTGATTAGATGCTGATTACTAATGTTTTAGTGGAAAATTTTGAGTCCATGTCTATGAATGAAATTGATCTGTAATTTTCTTTTCCTGTAGCTGTTCACTGTCTTATTTGAGATGAATGGTTACTTTATCATTTGCAGCTTTTATCTTTACTAGTATGCACATTTAAGGTGACACATTTCCTTATAAATGTTTCGGCTGCATCATACAGAGTTTGATCTGGGGTATTTTCATCATTGTTTAGTAAATGCTATGCACTAAATTGTTCCTCCCTCAAATTCCCCTGCTGAAGCTCAAACCCCAGATTCATGGTACTGGGAGATGGGGCCTTCAGAAGGTGATTAGGGTTAAATGAGGTCATGAGTGTGAGGTCATTATGAAGGGATTAGTGCCTTATAGGAAGAGACCAGAGAGCTTGCCCTCTTTCTTTCTTTCCTTGCCATGTGAGGTCACAACAAGAAAGCAGATAGCTGAAAGTGAGGTAGTGGGCCTTCACCAGAACATGACCGTGTCAGCACCTTGATCTCAGACTTCCCAGCCTCCAGAACTGAGAAGTAAATGTCTGTGTTTAATCCCCCAGTCTATGGTATTTTGTTATAGCAGCCTGAGCTAGTACAATATAATTTTAATTATGATATTTTTCTTTGATTTGTAAGTCATTTAGAAGAATATTTTAAAATTTCCAAACATCTGCATATTTTCTTATTTTATTCTTTTCCATCACAATTGCATTGCCCAGAGATCATGCTCTTTATTTTAATCTTTTGAAATTTTCTGATGTGCCTTATAGTAGAATATGGTCTATATGTTTTCTCAAATGTTCCTGTGTGCTTGAAAACAGTTCAGTGTTCTATATATTCTATTCAGCTAACTCGATAAGCATATTACTCACATCTTCTGTTTTCTGACTGCCTTTTTGTCTGGTTGTTATATCTGTTACTAAGATAATTACACAATTTCATTGTGATTATGGATTTGTCTTATTTCTTCTTGCAGTTATGTCAACTTTTATTTATATACTTTGAAACCATATTATTAGGAGAATGCAAATTTAAAACTGTTATGTCTTCCTGATGAATTCAGACTTTAATTATTATGAGTGGTTCTCTTTATCTCTAGTAATGTATCTTTGCCTTTTTGTTGTACTGTGTCTGATACTATTATGGCTATATCAGATTTCTTTAGGCTCATATTTGCATGAAATCTTTGTTTTTTATCATTTTATTTTCAGCCTTACTATGTTTTTATACCTTAGATATATCTCTTGCAAAGGTTATACAGTTAGATTTTTTTCATCCAATCTGATTATCTTTGTCCTCTAATGGGAGCATTCAACTCATTTACATTGAGTGTAATTACGATTTATTTGAGTTTAAATCTACAGGTCTATTATATGTCACTCTTGTCCCATGTTTTAGGTGTTTATTTTTCTCTCTTGTGTTATTTGAAACTAGTATTGTGATTTTGAAAAATCATTCTGCTTTTCCACTCTGTCTAGTGTATTGGAGGTTATATTCTATTTTCTTTTTGTGGTTACCATGTGAATTAGATAACGTGTTATTAACTCATCCAGAAATTCATTTATACCTTCCTCTTGGGCCATCCAGAGATCGCAGTTTCTTAGAATACTTAAACTCCATTCTCCCCTCCAGATTTATGTGTGCTTGTAACTGTATATTTTAATTCTATATCCTCTTTTTAAACTCAACGAAGTAACATTAACTGTTAATATTTAACATACTGTCTATGTTCATTTAGATTTACTCATCTTGATAGCTCAGTTGGTAAAGAATCTGCCTGCAATGCAGGAGACCCTGGTTCGATTCCTGGGTTGGGAAGATCTGCTGGAGAAGGGACAGGCTACCCATTCCAGTATTCTTGGGCTTCCCTTCTGGCTCAGATGGTAAAGAATCCGCCTGCAATGTGGGAGACCTGGGTTCAATCCCTGGGCTGGGAAGGTCCCCTGGAGAAGGGAAAGGCCACCACTCCAGTAGTCTGGCCTGCCATACTATATAGTCCATGGGGTTGAAAAGAGCTGGACACAACTGAACAACTTTCTCTTTCACTTATCTGTTCTTTGCTTTTCATTGCTCTCTTACATTTCTGACCTTTATTTTGTGGTCATTTCCCTTCTGCTTGAAGAGCCTTCTTTAGAAAAGTGGAATTCTTTTTGCTTATCAACTGATAGTCAGTCAGTCAGTTCAGTCGCTCAGTCATGTTCGACTCTTTGCGACCCCATGAATCTCAGCACGCCAGGCCTCCCTGTCCATCACCAACTCCTGGAGTTCACTCAAACTTACGTCCATCGAGTCAGTGATACCATTCAGCCATCTCATCCTCTGTTGTCCCCTTTTCCTCCTGCCCTCAATCCCTCCCAGCATCAGAGTCTTTTCCAGTGAGTCAACTCTTCGCATGAGGTGGCCAAAGTACTGGAGTTTCAGCTTTAGCATCATTCTAGCTTTACCATCATTCCTTCCAAAGAACACCCAGGGCTGATCTCCTTTAGGATGGACTGGTTGGATCTCCTTGCTGTCCAAAGGACTCTCAGGAATCTTCTCCAACACCACAGTTCGAAAGCATCAGTTCTTCGGCGCTCAGCTTTCTTCACAGTCCAACTCTCACATCCGTACATGACCACTGGAAAAACCATAGCCTTGACTAGACGGACCTTTGTTGGCAAAGTAATATTTCTGCATATGGACTGGTTGGATCTCCTTGCAGTCCAAGGGACTCTCAAGAGTCTTCTCCAACACCACAGTTCAAAAGCATCAATTCTTCGGCGCTCAGCTTTCTTCACAGTCCAACTCTCACATCCGTACATGACCACTGGAAAAACCATAGCCTTGACTAGACGGACCTTTGTTGGCAAAGTAATATTTCTGCAACCAATCTAGGTTGGTCATAACTTTCCTTCCAAGGAGTAAGTGTCTTTTAATTTCATGGCTGCAGTCACCATCTGCAGTGATTTTGGAGCCCCCAAAAATAAAGTCTGACACTGTTTCCACTGTTTCCCCGTCTATTTCCCTTGAAGTGATGGGACCAGACGCCATGATCTTCGTTTTCTGAATGTTGAGCTTTAAGCCAGGCTTTTCACTCTCCTCTTTCACTTTCATCAAGAGGCTTTTTAGTTCCTCTTCACTTTCTGCCATAAGGGTGGTGTCATCCGCATATCTGAGGTTATTGATATTTCTCCTGGCAATCTTGATTCCAGCTTGTGTTTCTTCCAGTCCAGCGTTTCTCATGATGTACTCTGCATAGAAGTTAAATAAGCAGGGTGACAGTATACAGCCTTGACGTACTCCTTTTCCTATTTGGAGCCAGTCTGTTGTTCCATGTCCAGTTCTAACTGTTGCTTCCTGACCTGCATATAGGTTTCTCAAGAGGCAGGTCATGTGGTCTGGTATTCCCATCTGTTTCAGAATTTTCCACAGTTTATTGTGATCCACACAGTCAAAGGCTTTGGCATAGTCAATAAAGCAGAAATAGATGTGATAGTAGACACTCCTGATTTTTCTAAAAGTACTTAGATTTCACTTTGATTATTTAAAAAATTCCTTTACTTAAAATTTTTTTTGGGGGTATATTTTACATGTGTAAAATTCACCTTTTTAAAATTTAGATTCAGTGGTTTTTGGTATTTACAAAGTTGTACAACTTTCATCAATACCTAATTTCAGAGCATTTTTATCACCTTAAAAAAAAAAAGAAACCCTCATACCTCTTAGCAGTCACTCCCCATTCCTCCCTTTCCCCAGAACTTGGCAACCATTAATCTACTTTCTGTCTGTAAGGTTTTGCTTAATATGTACTTTTCATATGGGTGGAGTCATAAATATGTGACCTCTGGTATCTAGTTGCTTTCATTTACTAGAATAATGTCAAGGTCCTTCCATGATCCACTGTAGCATGGCTGATTAGTATGTATGGATAGATTGCATTTTGCTTATCCATTCATTAGTAGGCAGACATTTGACTTTTTTGCATTTTTTGTCTATTATGAATAATGTGCTGTCGACAGTCATGTGCAAATTTTTTTTCATGTACAAATTTTTATATGAAAACGTTTTCATTTCTTTTGACTATATACTTAGGAGTGTAATTGCTGGGTCAAATAATAACTGTAACTTTTTCAGTAACTGCCAGACTATTTTCCAAAGATGCTGTACCATTTTATCCTACCAGCCATGCATAAGGGTTCCAGTTTTTCCACATCTTCACCAACACTTGTTATTTTCAATTTTTTGATTATTGCCATCCTAGTGGGTATGAAGTGGTATTGAGTAGTCTAACTGTGGTATTGAGTAGTATTTCCCTGATAGCTGATGCTTCTGAGCACTCTTTTGTGTGCTCATAGCCATTTGTATGGGAGAAGGCAATGGCACCCCACTCCAGTGCTCTTGCCTGGAAAATCCCATGGACGGAGGAGCCTGGTAGGCTGCAGTCCAGGGGGTCGCGAAGAGTCGGACACGACTGAGCGACTTCACTTTCACTTTTCACTTTCATGCATTGGAGAAGGAAATGGGAACCCACTCCATTGTTCTTGCCTGGGGAATCCCAGGAACGGCGGATCCTGGTGGGCTGCCATCTATGGGGTCGCACAGAGTTGGACACTACTGAAGCGACTTAGCAGTAGCAGCAGCAACAGCAGCAGCCACTTGTATATCTTTGGACAAATTCCTGTTTAGATCCTTTAGCCATTTTAAAGTTGGATTGTCTTTTTATTGCTGGGCTGTAAAGAACCTGCAGGCCAATGCAGGAGACATCAGAGATGTGGGTTTGATCCCTGGGGGAGGGCATAGCAACCCACTCTAATATTCTTGTCTGGAGAATCCCATGGACAGAGGAGCCAGGTGGGCTATAGTCCATAGGGTTGCACAGAGTTGGACATAACTGAAGTGACTTAGCACTAGCACAAAAATTCTTTCTATATTGTTTACCAATTCTTTATCAGATATGTGATTTGTAAATATTTCCAACTGTGAGTTGCCTTTTCACTTGCATGATAGTGTCCTTTGATGCACATTTTCATGAAGTCTAATTTATCTATTTTTTCTTTGGTGCTTGTGCTTTAGGTGTTATATTTAAGACAGTATTGCCTAATCCCAGATTACAAAGATTCACACCTATATTTTATTCTAAAGTGTTAGCTCTTAAATTCAGACTTTTGATACATTTTGAGTTAATTTTTATGTATTGTGTGAGGGAGTAGCGTATGTATCTGTCTATCCAGTTGTCTGAGCACCATTTGTTGAAAAGACTATTTCCTCAGTGAATGGTCTTTTAACAGCTTTGTCGAAAATCAGTTGACCATAGAACATGGGTTTATTTCTGGACTCTCAATCTGAGTCCATCCATCTGTATATCTATCTTTATGCCAAAACCACACAGTCACGATTACTGGAACTTTGTGGTAAGTTTTGAAATTGGGAAGTGTGAGTCCTCCAACTTTGTTGTTCTTATTTAAGATTGTTTTGGTTATTCCCGATCCCTTGCATTTCCATGATTTTTAGGATTAGCTTGTCAATTTTTGCATAAAAGGCAGCTGGAATTTTGGTTGGGATTGCATTGAATGCATAGATCAATCTGGGAATACTGCTATTTTGACTGTAGTAAGTCTTCTAATCCATGAGCATGGAATTTATTAGCTGTAATAGTTTTTTTTTTTTTTTTTTTAGTGGATTCTGAATGCTTTCTCTGTGTATATAGTTAATTTTATGCCTTCCTTTCTAATCTGGATGCCCTGTAGTTTATTTATTTGGCCGCGCTAGGTCTTGGTCATAGGGATCTGGGAACTTCCATCTTTGCTGCAGCATGTGTGATCTTTGGTTGTGTCATATCAACTCTTAGTTGTGGCATGTGGGATCTTGTTCCCTGACCAGGGATCGAACCCGGGCCCCCTGCACTGGGAGCTTAGCTACTGGACCACCAGGAAAGTCCCTGTATTTTTATTTCTTGTGTGATTGCCCTAGTTCTAACTCCTAGTATAATGTTGAATTGTCTTGGTAGAAGTGGACACCTTTGTCTTCTTCCGGATCTTAGGGGGAGAGCTTTCAGCCTTTCACCACTAATTATATTGTTAGCTTCAGATTTTTGTAAATGCCCTTTTTTAGGTTGAGGAAGTTTCCATCTAGTTTTATTTTATTTTATTTTAATCATAAAAGATTATTATTGTCAGATGCTTCCTCTAATCTATTGAGATGATCATGTGGTTTTGTCCCTCTTAATGTTGTTCATTATATTGACCGATGTTCACATGTTGAAGGAACTCTGCATTCCTTAGATAAATTCCAGTTAGTCATGGTGGATAATCCTGTTATATATTGCTAGATTTAGATTGTTAGTGTTTTATGGAGGATTTCTGCATATGTATTCATTAGGCATATTGGTCCATAGTTTTCTTTTTTCTTGGTGATATCTTTGGTTTTGATATTGGGATTATATTGGTCTCATAGAATGAATTGGGAAATGTCCTTTTGTACTTTTTGGAAGAGTCTTTGAAGGATTGATGTTAATTCCTTAAATTTTTGGCAGAATTCACTAATGAAGTCAGTTTGTTATTGTTCAGTTGCTAATTCATGTCCAACTCTTTCCGATCCCATGGACTGCAGCATGCCAGGCTTCCCTGTCCTTCACTATCTTCCTCCTGGAGTTTGCTCAAACTCATGTCCATTGAGTCAGCTATCTCATCCTTTGTTACCCCCTTCTCCTGCTCTCAGTCTTTCCCACCATCAGGGTCTTTTCCAATGACTCAACTCTTTGTGTCACGTGGCCAAGGTATTGGAGCTTCAGCGTCAGTCCTTCCAATGAATATTCAGGTTTGATTTCCTTTAGGATTGACTGGCTTGGTTTCTTTGCAGTTCAAGGGACTCTTCAAGAGTCTTCTCCAGCACCTTAGTTCAAAGCATCAATTCTTCAGCAGTTGGTCCTGGACTTTTCCTTATGGGAAGTTTTTCAGTTACTAAATCAAAGTCTTTACCTGTCTTAGGTCTATTCGGATTTTTTACTTCTTGTTGAATCAATTTTGGTAATTTTTGCCTTTCTAGGAATTCAGGCATTACACCTAGGTTATCTAGGCAAAGAATTGCTCATTGTATTTCTTTTTGATCCTTTTTATTTCCATAAAGGTCTTAATTTCATTTTTGATTTTAGTAATTTAAGTGTTCCTTCTCTTTTTCTTGTGGATATGGATATGGATAAAGTTTCTTTGGATCTTTTCATAGAATCAACTTCTGGTTTCATTGTTTTTTTGTTCTCTGTTGTTTTCTATTTATTAATTCATTTATTTTTGTGCTAACACTTGTTTTTTCCTTTCTTCTGCTTACTTTGTATTTAGTTTGTTCTTTTCTAATTTCTTAAGGTGGATGAATGGTAAGGTTATTGATTTGAGATATTTATTCTTTTATAATATAGGTATTCACAGCTACAGATTTATCTCATCAGTGATGAGATAAATTGCTGCCTATCAATGTTTTGGTGTGTTGTAATTTCATTTTCAGTTATCTCAAAGTATTTTCTAATTTTCTCTGTGCTTTCTCCTTTTATTCCATGTTTCTTTAGGAATGTGTTGTTTAATTATTACAAAGTTGTGAATGTTTATATTTGTGTTCTTGATGTCTGAATTTCTTTCCCTTGCCATCAGAAAACATACTTTGATTTCTTTCCTTTAAATGACATTTGTTTCCTTTAAATGACTTTGACATTTGTTTTTTGAGTGTAACTTTAGTCTCTCCTGGATAATGTTCCATGTGTACTTTAAAAATAATGTGTTTTGAAAACTTATCCAAGAAGGTGGAGTAGGAAGACCCTGAACTCACATCCTCATGGGCACACCAAAATTACAACTACTTACAGAGCAACTATTTATGAGAAAGACTGGAATCTACTGGAAAAGATCTTCTACTACTAGAGATATAGAGAAGAAATTAGATGGATAGGAGGGATGGCATTGCATTATAGTCAAGACCCATACACCTGGATGGGCGACCCATAAATGGGAGAATAATAAGTTCAGAGGTTTTCTCCAAGGCATGAGATGTCCAAATGCCATGTGGGGCTCTCCATCCTAGGGGTCCTATATCAGGAAGATAAACCTGTAGAATGTGTGGCTTTTTGAAGATCAGGAAGCTAACTTTTGGGAGAGCCAGAAGGCTGTAGGAGATAGACACTCTGCTTTTAAAATGTGCACACAAAATCTCATATGATCTGGGACCCAGGACAGAAGCAGTAATTTGAGAGGTGCCTGGGTCAAGCTGACCGACTGATCTTGGAGAGCCTCCCAGAGAGGCAGGAGGCAACTGGAGCTCATCTTGGAGACATAGGCAGGGGACAGCCATTTTGGGGACCTTCTATCACATAGACACTGGTGCTGGCAAGTACCATTTTGGAATCCTTTCTCTAGCTTATTAGCCTTGGGGCCCAGCTCTGCCTATGCCCTCCAGCCTCTAGATACCAGGAGATACCTCAGGTCAAGCAAATAGCTGGATGAGGACATAGCCTGATCCCAATTGCAGCAGACGGCCTTAAGACCCCTTGAGCCCACAGTCATCCCTGGATATGTCCACCAGAGGACCCAGGACCCAGCCTGGCACACTAGTGCATAGGCACTAGACTCTGGCCCTGTAACCAGAGAACCTGAGGCCCAGCTCTGCCCACCAGTCAGCAGGCACCACCTCCAGAAAACCCTGGGCCCCAGCCCCACCCGTCAGTGGGCAGACACTAGCATCAGGAGTACCACAGCCCCGCAACCGCCATGGCAGGGTTCAGCCCTCCCACAAATAGGCTGGCTCCAGCCTCGGGACCCACTGGGCTACTGCCCATGCCAGAACCCACCTCAGACACTTTAGGCCCTCAGCCACCTGCCCTAGGATCTGGCCCTAGGCACCAGAGGGCCTACATAAACTTCAGGATACTGTGTATTCTGCAGCCAGCAGCGTCAGGAACTGACCCCAGCAACTAGTGGTCCAAAATTGCCCTTAGAACCCTGGGTAATGCAGCTAAATCCTAGGACCCGGAACTATCTGTCAGAAGGCAAGCATTAGCCCCAGGACCTGGCTTCACCCACCAGTGGTCAGGCACCAGCCCCGGGAACTTCCGGATTCTTACCTTACCCATCAGCAGATGAGCACTAGATCTAGGAACACCTGCCTCATAAGACACACCCCAGAACCTGGCCCTCCCCACCAGTGAGCCAGCAGTAGCCCTGGGAACCCCCAGATATCTGCAGCCAGCTACCTTGTGACCTGGCCCCACCAACCAGTGACTGGCAGCCTCTGCATTAGGCAGGGCCTGGAACCAACCACTGTGTGGGTCACCATGCCTACTAGATCACTCATAACAGTCAATCCACCACAACAGAAGGACCGTATAATGGACGTAGGGGGCAAACTTAGATCATATAGCTCTGGAAACCAGCAGTGAGTCTTCTTCTGTGACACATAGGATATCTCCTTAAAAAGGCAACATCTCCAAGGCTGGGAAATGTAAAAACAGTGAATTAGGCAGAATGAGGAGACAGAGGAACATGTTACAAATGAAGGAGCAAGATAAAGCCCTAGAAGGAGAACTAAGTGAAATGGAGATAGGCAGTCTACCCAATAAAGAGTTCAAATAATCATCATAAAGATAATCAAAGAATTTGGGAGAAGAATGGATGAACAGAGTGAGAAGTTAGACGTTTCTAGCAAAGAGTTAGAAAATATAAAGAACAACCAAACAGAGATGAGGACTACAATGACAGAAATTAAAAATACATTAGAAGGAATCAACAGTTGATTAAATGATGTAAAGGAATAGATGAGCAACCTGGAATACAGTATTGAAAATCACTGACGCTTAATGGAAAAAGAAATAAAAAGAAGTGAGGATAGTTTAAGAGACTTCTGGGACAGCATTAAACATAGTAACATTCACATTTTAGGAGTCCCTGAAGTAGAAGAGAGAAAGAGGCAGAGAACCTATTTAGAGACAAAAGAGCTTAAAAGTTCCTTGACTTGGGAAAAAAAAGAACAGACATCCAGGCATCCAGGTCCAGGAAACAAAGAGAGTCCCAAGCAGGATCAGCCAAGCAAGGATAACACCAAGACACATTGTAATTGGCAGAAATTAAAGATAAAGAGCTGTGAAAAGAAGAGAGGCGAAAAGCAAAGGAGAAAAGGAAAGATATAAGCACCTGAATGCAGAGTTCCAAAGAATAGCAAGAAGAGATAAGAAAGCCTTCTTCAGTGATCAATGCAAAGAAATAGAGGAAAACAACAGAATGGGAAAGACTAGAGATCTCTTCAAGAAAATTAGAGATACCAAGGGAACATTTCATGCAAGGATGGGCTCGATAAAGGACAGAAATGGTATGGACCTAACAGAAGCAGAAGATATTAAGAAGAGGTGGCAAGAATACACAGAAGAACTGTACAAAAAAGATCTTCACGACCCAGATAATCATGATGATGTGATCACTAATCTAGAGCCAGACATCTTGGAATGTGAAGTCAAGTGGGCCTTAGAAAGCATCACTACGAACAAAGCTAGTGGAGGTGATGGAATTCCAGTTGAGCTGTTTCAAATCCTGAAAGATGATGCTGTGAAAGTGCTGCACTCAATTAAAAGTTATGTCCAACCTAGATAGCATTTTCAAAAGCAGAGACATTACTTTGCCGACTAAGGTCCGTCTAGTCAAGGCTATGGTTTTTCCTGTGGTCATGTATGGATGTGAGAGTTGGACTGTGAAGAAGGCTGAGCGTCGAAGAATTGATGCTTTTGAAATGTGGTGTTGGAGAAGACTCTTGAGAGTCCCTTGGACTGCAAAGAGATCCAGTCCATCCTAAAGAAAATCAGTCCTGAATATTCATTGGAAGGACTGATGCTGAAGCTGAAACTCGAATACTTTGGCCACCTGATGTGAAGAGCTGACTCATTTGAAAAGACCCTGATGCTGGGAAAGATTGAGGGCAGGAGGAGAAGGGGACGACAGAGGATGAGATGGTTGGATGGCATCACCGATTTGATGGACATGGGTTTGGGTAGACTCCGGGAGTTGGTGATGGACAGGGAGGCCTGGCGTGCTGCGGTTCATGGGGTAGCAAAGAGTTGCACATGACTGAGCAACTGAATTGAACTGAAATAATGAATCACGAAGTCAAGGAAGAAGTCGGGAAATACAGGGAGACAAGTGAAAATGAAAATATAATGATCCAAGATCTATGGGATGCATCCAAAGCAGTTCTTAGAGGGAAGTATATAGCAGTACAGGTCTACCTCAGGAAACATGAAAATTCTCAAATAAGCGAACTAACTTACATCTAAAGGAACTAGAAAAAACTAAACAAAATACAAAGTAGAAGGAAAGCAATCATTAAAAATCAGAGCAGAAATAAATTTAATAGAGACTTAAAAAATAATAGAAAAAATCAATGAAATTAAGAGCTGGTTCTTTGACAAGATAAAGAAAATTGATAAACCTTTAACCAGACTCATCAAGAATAAAAAGAGAAGGTTGAAATAAAACCAGAAGCAAAAAAGAGGTTAAAACTGATATCATGGAAATAAGAAAAAATTATAAGGGATTACTTTAAAAAACTATTTGGTAATAAAATGCATAATGTAGAAGAAATGGAAAAATCTCTAGAAATGTATAATCTCCCAAGAATGAACCAGAAAGAAACAGAAAATATGTAGAAACAAATTACCACTAATGAAATTGAATTAGTAATTTAAAAATTCCCAGCAAACAAAATTCCAGGGCCATATGGCTTTGCAGGTGAACTCTATCAAACATTTAGAGAAGAGTTAACACCTAGTATTCTCAAACTATTAAAAAAAAAATCAGAGGAAGAAATGCTTCCAGACTCACTGGATGAGGCCAGCATTACCCTGATTCTAAAACCAGAGAGAGATAACATGCAAAAAAAGAAAGTCATAGTCCAATATCACTGATGAACATAGATGCAAAAATCCTCATCATAATATTAGCAAAATGAATCCAACAATATATTAAAAGGATGATATGCTGTGATTGAGAGGGATTTATGCCTGGGAAGCAAGGATAGTTTAACATCCACAGTTTAATAAGTGTGATACACCCTATTAACAAATTTCAGAATAAAAATAATGTTAAGTTGGCCAAAGTTTTGTGCATTTTCTTCTGTAAGATGGCTCTACTAGTTCTTAGTTGTCTTTAACTTCATTCAAAAGAATTTTGTTAGATTGTATTGTGACAGCTGACATATCAGCATACATTAAAAAACATTAAAATTGGTGAATTTTTGTGTAGCCATTTTAATATTGAAGTTGGAAGAAAAAAAGGAACATTTTCAGCCTGTTATACGTTATTATTTCAAGAAAGGTAAAACACAACCAAAACACACAAAAAAAGATTTGTGCAGTATATAGAGAATGGATGTTTTCGAACTGTGGTGCTGGAGAAGACTCTTGAGAGTCCCTTGAATAGCAAGGAGATCAAATCAGTCAGTTCTAAAGGAAATCAACCCTGAATATTCATTGAAAGGACAGATGCTGAAGCTGAAGCTCTAGTACTTTGGCCACCTGATGGGAAAAGCTCACTCACTGATTCTGGGAAAAACTGAGGGCAAGAGGGAGGAGGGGGTGACAGAGGGTGAGATGGCTGGATGGCATCACTGACTCATTGGATATGGGTTTGAGCAAACTCAGGGAGATAGTAATGGACAGAGAAACCTGACATGCTGCAGTTCATGGGGTCAAAAAGAGTTGGACACAAAGAAGGCAATGGCACCCCACTCCAGTACTCTTGCCTGGAGAATCCAGTGAACAGAGGAGCCTGGTGGGCTGCAGTCCATGGGGTCTCTAGGAGTTGGGCACGACTGAGCAACTTCACTTTCACTTTTCACTTTCATGCATTAGAGAAGGAAATGGCAACCCACCCCAGTGTTCTTGCCTGGAGAATCCTAGGGACAGAGGATCCTAGTGGGCTGCTGTCTATGGGGTCGTACAGAGTCAGACACGACTGAAGCTACTTAGCAGCAGCAGCAGTAGTGACTGAACACCAACAGAAGAGTATGTTGCATTTCTATGCACTACAATGAATTATCAGAGAAATTAAGGAAATAACCCCATTTGCAGTCTCATCAAAAAGAATAAAACACCTAAAAGTAAATCTAATTAAGGAGGTAAAAACCTATACTCAGAAAATTATAACACAGTGATGAAAGAAATTGAAGATGATAGACAGATGGGAGATATACTGTGTTCATGGATTGGAAGAATTAAAATTGGTAAAATGACCATATTGCACAAGACAATATACAAATTCAGTGTAATCCCTATCAAAATACCCATGGAATTTTTCACAGAGTGAGAACAACTAATTTTAAAATGTGTATGGAAACACAGAAGACTTGGAATTATCAAAAGAAGCTTGAGGAAAAATGAACAGAGCTGGATATATCACTCTTCCTGACTTCAGGTTATACTACAGAGCTACAGTAATCAAAACAGTATGGAACTGGCCCAGGAACAGACACGTAAATCAGTGGAATAGATTACAAAGCCTAGAAATAAACACATGCACTTATGGTCAATTAATACATGACAAAGGAGGCAAGAATATGCTATGAAGAAAGGATAGTCTCTTCAATAAGTGATGTTGGGAAAACTGGACAGCTGCATGTAAAAAAATGAAATCAACATTTTTCTCATACCATATACAAAAATAAACTCAAAGTGAATGAAAGACCTAAATGTAAGACCTAAAACCTTGAAGCTTCTAGAATAAAAATGGGCAGAACACCCTTTGACATAAAATGCAACAATATTTATTTTCTGGATCTGTCTCCTAAAGCAAAGGAGACAAAAGCAAAGTAAGCAAAACGGGATTAAGAGGTATAAACTCCTATGCATAAACTAAGTAAACTACAAGGATATATTGTATAACACAGGGAAGAGAGCCAATATTTTATAATAACTTTAATGGAGTATAATCTATAAAAGTTATGAATCACTATATTGTACATCTGAAATGAATATATTTTAAATCAAATTTCAGTTAAAAATAATATAGAAAATTAAGGTGAATGATAGAAATTCAAATCCCTCAGATGGTAGTATTAGGAGGTGAGGTTTTGGGAGGTGCTTAGGCCATGCTCTTGGAACCTTCACAAATGGGGTTAGGGCCCTTTAAGAGCAGTTCCAGAGAGATCCAGAGACTTTTCCACCCTATGAGGATGGGCAGGAAGGCACTGGCTGTGAACCAGGAAGGCCCTCACCAGAAGCGAACTGTGCTGGCACCTTGATCTTGGAATTTTCAGCCTCTAGAAGTGCATGTAGTACATTTCTGTTTATAACTAAACAATAAAATAATATGCCTTTTGAGTGGATTGTTCTATTGATATCTATTAGATGTAATTGTTTTATAGTATTGTTGAAATCTGTTTCCTTGCAGATCTTGTCTTTGTTCCATCCTGTATTGAAAATGGAATATTGATGTTTCTGTTATTATTGAATTGTCTAATTGCTCACTCATGTCTTTTAATTTTGTTTCATGTATTCTCAGGATCAGTTGTTAGGTACATATGTATATAATTGTTATATCTTATCAATGAATTGACTCTTTTATCAATATAAAATATCCTTTCTTTGTCTCTAGTAACAATTTTTGTGTTGAAGACCATTTTGTCTGATATTGGTAAAGCCATTCCAGTTCTTGTTTGGCTACTATTTACAAGGTAAATATTTTTTCGACTTTTCACTTTTAGTCTGTTTGTCCCTTTGAATTTAAGAATGCCTATTGTATATTGCATATAATACATAAAAATTCCATTAACACAATTTCTACCTTTAAATTGTGATGTGTAATGTATTTACATTTAGTGCAGTTTTGATAGTTCAGTTCAGTTCAGTTCAGTCGCTCAGTCATGTCTGACTCTTTGCAACCCCATGGACCGCAGCATACCAGGCCTTCCTGTCCATCACCAACTCCCGGAGTTTACTCAAACTCATGTCCATTGAGTCGATGATGCCATCCAACCATCTCATCCTCCGTCGTCCCCTTCTCCTCCTACCTTCAATCTTTCCCAGCATCAGGGTCTTCTCCAATGAGTCAGTTCTTTGCATCTGATGGCCGAAGTATTGGAGTTTCAGCTTCAGCCATCAGTCCTTCCAATGAATATTCAGGACTGATGTCCTTTAGGATGGACTGGTTGGATCTCCTTGCAGTCCAAGGGACTCTCAAGAGTCTTCTCCAACACCACAGTTCAAAAGCATCAATTCTTTGGTCCTCAGCTTTCCTTATAGTCCAACTCTCACATCCATACATGACTACTGGAAAAACCATAGCTTTGACTAGGCGGTCCTTTGTTGGCAGAGTAACCTCTCTGCTTTTTAATAAACTGTCTAGGTTGGTCATAACTTTTCTTCCAAGGAGCAAGCATTTTTTAATTTCATGGCTGTGGTCATCACCTGCAGTGAAGGTGATATTTATTCCTGCCATTTTGTTAATTTTTTCTTAATGTCTGTCTGTTTTTTTTTTTTTTTGTATTCTATCTTCTGTTATTGTCTTCTTTTGTGTTAGATATTTTCTAGTGTGCTCTTTTATTTTCCTTGTCATTTCTTTTACTATTTTTTGCTAGTCATATTCTTAGGGGTTGCCTGGAGCTTCTTACCGTAACAGTTTATAACAATTTAGCTTGGATTAATACCAATTTAATTTCAGCAGTATATAAAAATTTTGCTTTAGTATATTTCCATTTCTCCCCTTCCACTTCATACTGTTATTGTCTTATAACGTACATCTTTATACATTCTGTGCAGATCAGCACAGATATAATTATTGCCTTTTGCAGTTATCTTTTATTTCAGATAAGAGAAAAAGTTATAAACAAAGATTACATTTATATTATCTTTTTTACTTCTATATTACATTTTCCAGTGTTCTTTATTTATTCATCTGAATTTGAAGTACTGTCTAGTGAATATCATTTCATTTTAGCCTGGAGGACTCCTTTTAGTATTTTTCCTATTTAGTATTTATAGAGCAAGTTTTCTAGTGACATAATCTTTCAATTTCGTTATCTGAGAACGTCTTAATTTTTTATTTCTTTTTGAAGGATAATTTTACTGGAAATAGAATTCTTGTTTTGCAGTCTTTTTCTTTTATAATTTTGAATTTGTCATCTCACAACTTTCTAGCCTGAAAGGTTTCTGATGAGAAATGGGCTGTTATTTTATTGAGGATACCTTTTGCATGGTAGGTTGCTTCTCTTCCTGCTTTGCAGATTGTCTTTGTATTTTGATAGTTTGATTAAGATTTGTATAGGTGTGGCTATCTTGGAATTTGTCCTTAGAGTTTATTGAACTTCTTGGATTTGTTATATATAAATCAAATATGGCATGTTTTTCACCATTATCTCTTCAAATATTCATTGAAGAATGAATATTCTCTCCCTTTCTCTTCTCTCATTCTGAGGATTTTATTATGCACGTGTTGGTGTGGTTGATAGTGTCCATGAGATGATTCTTTTTTGTGTGAGGAAGACTTTGTTCAAAGGGACTACTACATTGGGGTTTTGCAGTGGGAGAGAGATTGTCTTCAGCTCCTCTCTTCATTTTTATTCCTCCATTCCTTAGACTGGAAAATTTCAGTTGACCTGTCTTCAGGTTTGCCAATTATTTCTTGCCTGCTCAAATATGCTATTGAATCCTTCTAATGAATATATCATTTTCAGTTCTTATACTTTTCAGCTCCAGAATTTTTATATAATTCCTGTTTGTAATTTTTGTGTCTTTATTAGTAGTCTCTCCTTAATCAGACATCATTGTCATACTTTCATTAAGTCCCTTATACCTAGTTTCCTTTGTTTCTCTAACATTTTTAAATAGATCATATATAGTCTTTGTCTTATGTATCCAACATTAGGGCTTGCTCAGGGGTAGTTTCTGTTGATTGCTCTTTTCCCTGTGTATAGGCATATTTTCTTGTTTTTGCTTGTTTTTGTTTTTTTGTGTGTCTTATAATGATTTGTTGAAAACTGAACATTTAAGTGGGCTTTCCTGATGGCTCCAGATGGTAAAGAATCTGCCTGTAATGTGGGAGACATGGGTTTAATCCCTGGGTTGGGAAGACCCTTTAGAGAAGGGAATGGCTACCCACTCTGGTATTCTTGCCTGGAGAATCCCGTGGACAGAGGAGCCTGGCGGGCTATAGTCCTTGGGGTTGGTTGCAAAGAGCTGGACACTACTGAGGGACTTTCACTTTCACAGTATATATATGTATGTCAGGTGACACAAGCTGCTCTGAAAGTTCAAGTCCGGGATATTCGGTGGTGCTACTTCTTATGGCAGTTTTTGTTTGTTTGTTTGGTGACTTTCCTGAACTAACTCTGTGAAGTCCATGTTGTTTGTCACATATTTACATGAAGTCTTGGTTTGGCTAGCTTAGTGGTCAACTCGCGCTTGGGCAGAGACTTCCTTAGATGCTGGGAACCAGCAAGTGTCCTATTCTTTCCTGAAGGGCTCTGTGTGTATCTGTATCAGGGGCATGCTTCAAGATGTAATCCGACAGTTTAAAGCTGTGTTAGCCTGTACCTTCTGCTAGTGCAGAGCCTCAGAGTCAGCCAAATGTGAGCCCTTGCAGCTGTTTTGGGTCTCCCCTAGGTGTTCATTCACACAGGCTGGATGTGAGCACTGCCCTCTCTGTACAATGTCACCTCTACATCTTCAGGAATATACTGGAGCTTTTCAAATCCCATATAGAAGGCCTACTCCCCAGCTTTTCTTCTTAAGCCTTTTGGGTTAATTGTTGCCCCAGCAGTTGCACACTGTCTCGGGTAGTTACAGGATTAAACAATTGCCTCTAATTGTTTTGACGTATATCTCTGAGGAAAATGCTTTTCTCACTGGGCAAGCTCTGACTTAGGTCAAAGAGAGCCTTGCACGTGAAGCCCATTAGCTATGTCCAATAAAGACAGTTCTCTGGGAACAAGGCTTTGAAGGAGTTCCAGCCCTGTTCTGTCCTCTTCTGTGGCTGACAGGCTGCTGGTTTTCACTGTGATTGTAGGCTGTTGGGTCTCAAGACCACTATGGAGTTGAAGTGGAGGTTAGGGGAAATGGTGAGAATAGGGCAAGCTAGAATGCCAAACTTGGTATTCTTGAGAATCAACCATTTTTCTTTAACATATGCTCCCCAGTTGTGGCAAACCTCAGGTTGCTGCTGCTAAGTCGCTTCAGTTGTGTCTGACTGTGCAGCCCCATAAACGGCAGCCCATCAGGCTGCTCTGTCCACAGGATTCTCTAGGCAAGAATACTGGAGTGGACTGCCATTTCCTTCTCCAAAACCTCAGGTTAATTAAACTCCCAGATTTCTGAAAAAGTTGAATCTGACAGGTTTTTTTTTTTTTTTTGTACTCTCATTGCATTTACTGAAGAGTTATTATTTTTTTTGAGGTCTTTCCTTTCCTATTTTCATGAACATCACTCTTTCACCTTTATTCTCTAAAGAATCTTTTCCTATATATTGAATTTTATGTTGGCATTATTTTCTTTCAGCACATTAGAAATTTCTTTCCACTGAGTCTGGGTTTTTTTGTTGTTCAAAAGTCAGTAGTCAATGTAGCTGCTATTTCTCTGGATGCAATATGCACATTTCCCATTGCTTTTAAAGGATTTTCTCATTGGCCTTAGGTTCACATAGTTTGACTAAGTTCCATGCAAGCCACCCTGGCCGCCCCCCTCCCCCCATCCCGAAACCGTGTTGCCTTCTTGTATCTGTTATGGCATGATGTCTTCATAAGTCTGGAATGTTCACTGCTGTTATCTAGATTTTGCTTCTGTTTTATCTTCTCTCTCTTGTCTTTCTGGGACTCGAATCATGTTTTTCACCATGTATTCTCAGGCCCTGTCTTTTATATTTCTCATGTCTGGTCTGCTCATGCTTTAATTTGAATATTTTCTTCTGATATAGTTTCCAGTTACCAGTTCTCCCTTCAGTAGCACCTAATCTACATTAAATCCCATTCATGGTTTAAAAACTTTTTAGTTCTAGATTAAAAAAAAAAGATAGAAACTGAGTTACTTTTTATAGCTCCTCATTTCTCATTTGTGCTTTTGACCATAGCAAGTGTAGTGGTTTTTGCTTGTTTTTTTTTAACCAATTTTTCAAGTGTAGTAAAATACATAGTTTAGTGCTATTATTTTATACATTCATCATGTTGTGGGACCATCACCTCCATCCATCTTCATAGCGTTTTTCATCTTGTAAAACTCAAAGTCTGTACCTCATAAATAAGAATTCCCATCCCCCTTCTCTCTCAGCCCTTGCAACCACCTTTGATTGGTTCTACTTTCTGTCTCTCTAATTTATGAGATACTTCAAGGTACCTCAGGTAAGTAGAATCATATAGTATTTATCTTTTTGTGACTGAATTGTTTTACTTAGCATAATGCCGTCAAGGTTCATCCATGTAGCATGTGCCAGAAATTCCTTCTTTTTTAAGGGTGAATAATATTCCATTGTATGTATATACCATATTTGCTTATCTATTTAAAATGTCAATGAACACTTGGGTTGCTTCCACATTTTAGCCTTTGTGAATAGTACTGCTATGAATATAAGTGTACAGATATCTCTTCAAGACCTATTTTCAATTATTTGGGATATATATCCAGAAGTGGAATTGCTGGATCAAGTGGTAATTTTATTTATTTATTTTTTTTATGGTACTTCACAGAACACTAGCGTTATCGAAACAAGTATTAGCCGTTATTTGAAATGGAAGGAAATTATCTCAGCATTGCTGTTTCACATGGTGGCATATAAATACATATACAGTATAGATACGAACATATAAAGGCATTTCTATCAATCATTCAACTCTGTTTATGTTGTTCCATTGTAATAGAATCTGAATATCTTATCTCTTAATATAGTGGTATCATTTGCGTTCATAAATCAGATGATTTTTATTTTTTTCACCCTATAAATGTTAACTTTTAATATAACAATAACCCCTCTAACCCTCATCTTGTCCAGTTTCTATCCCCCATCTACCTTCCCCCTTATACCCAAACATTTGGGAGAAGTCGACAAAATTCACAATTTGATGGATTAGACTTTCAGAACTTCCTATCCTCCTTCTTTATGTTCTGAAAAATGTCAAAAGGAACAATGAAATGCCCATAGATGGATAACTTTAAAAAAGATCAGGCTGATAATCTTGGATTTGATGTAAGAAAACAGTTTTCCCCTTGAATATCACAACTTTGAAATGTTATAATCCTGTAGAAGGCAAAGCACAGAGTCTTTTTCTTTTGACAAGGTTCCACTGTAGTGTGATTGTCTCTTTCTTAGTAGAGGAGAGAAGCTTATGCTCAGTTGTGTCCAATACTTTGTGACCCCATGGACTATAGCCCTGAAGGCTCCTCCATCCATGGAATTCTCCAGGTAAGAATACTGGAGTGGGTTGCCATTTCCTTCTCCAGGCAAATGGTAATTTTACATTTACATTTTTGAGAAACTGGCAGTCTTTTCTACAGAATGTAGTGTTTCTTTGTTGTAGTAAAAACATGTATAAAATTTACATTTGAAATGTATAGTTCTGTGATTTAAGTACATTCACGTTGTTATGCAGCTATCGCCACCATCCATCTCTAGAACATTTTTCGTCTTGCAAAATTGAAAAGAAAGAAAGTGAAGTCACTCAGTCATGTTCAACTCTTTGCAACCCCATGGATTGTAGCCTACCAGGCTCCTCCATCCATAGAATTTTCTAGGCAAGAGTGGGTTGCCATTTCCTCCTCCAGGGTATCTTCCTGACCCAGGGATCGAACCTGGGTCTTCCTCATTGCAGGCAGATGAGCCACCAGGGAAGCCCTCTGTCCCTATTAAACAGTAATCTCCTCTTCCAGTCCCCTGGAAACTACCATCCTACTTTCTCTCTCTATGAATTTGACTTGTTTAGGTACCTCACAAAAGTGAAATCAAAGAGTTTTGTCCTTTTGTGACTGGCTTATTTCACTTGGGCTTCCCTGGTGGCTCAGAGGTTAAAGCGTCTGCCTCCAATGCAGGAGACCCGGGTTCGATCCCTGGGTCGGGAAGATCCCCTGGAGAAGGAAATGGCAATCCACTCCAGTATTCTTGCCTGGAGAATCCCATGGACGGAGAAGCCTAGTAGGTTACAGTCCACGGGGTCGCAAAGAGTCGGACACGACTGAGCGACTTCACCTTCACCTATTTCACTTAGCCAGTGAATGTCTTCAAGGTTCAAACATTTTGTAGCATATGTCAGATTTTCCTTCCTTTTTAAGGCTGAAAAATATTCCATTTATTTTTTTTGGCCACACCACATGGCATGTGTGTTCTAGTTCCCCAACCACTCCCCACTGCATTGGAGGTATGGAGTCTTAAGCATGGAACCACCAGGTGAGTCTCCAAGACACCTTACTCTTAAAGAAGTCACCCTAATCCCAGTGCAGGCCTGAAACCAACCAGGTGAGCAAAACAAGGCACCAGTACATGAGAGGGCTGGCTTGCTTTTCAGGACTTTTCCACCTTAGGGTTTATCCCTTTGTGCTTCCAGCACAAGTTGAAGGCTGGTTTCTCAGAGTCTGGGTCATGCTTTTAGTCTGTAGCCCCTGATTTCTGGATTATTTCAGGTAACTTCAGCATCCATAATAAAACTCCCAGTGAGGAGGGAGGCTGAAGAGGGAGGGGATAAAAATATAATTATGACTGATTTGTACTGATGCATGCCAGAGACCACCACAACACTGTAAAGCAATTATCCTCCAATAAAAAGACATGTTAACCCCTTCCCCCACCCCAAAATAATCCCTTCCAAGTATCAGGACCTTACACAGAACATCTCTTCTCCTTCGTGTAACTGTCCACTGTGGGTGTTCCTTGCAGGGATCAGCCTTCTTCCACATGGTGACTGGGGCCCGGCTTGGGCTGCTCTGGTTCTGCTTCTGCTAGGTTGATAGCACTGTCTAGGGCCTGAACTTTCTTTTTGTCTGACTGGCAGATGGGGAGCACGGTGTGGAGGACACACGTATGCTTCTCACCCATGTTGGCCCGGACATTACATGGACGGTAACTGTAGATATTTCACGGGGGAGAACTAGTCTCGTGGTCTGCCTCAATGCCGGTATCGAGGTGGGGGAAGTGTTGTCCATGGTTAGCAGCTGCATGTCTGTTTGGTGGACACTCACCTCTGCTTCAGTCCTTCCACTTGACCCTGAAGCATCTGTGCATATTCTTCTTTTCCAGCTGTATTACACTCATCTTCTCCAGGGAGATAACCAAAGCCAGATACAGCTTTTGAGGTTCAGTGACTGAGCTAACATACAGGTTATCTGCTGCTCACACTGTACAATAATGGAGCCAAACCATTGACGATTACTGTGGAAAAAACCTTCCATTTGAAAGGGGGGAACTGGAAGATAAATATCAGTCCTTGGTCCAATGCAAGAGTGACCCCCTGATAGCAAGTATCATGAAGGTGTTGTCAATGACTATGAGGCAGAGGCCACCAGGAACTCACCTGGCACCTGCGATGGAGCAGTTGGGACCATGAACCATGGGGAACTGTGAAGTATCAAAATGAGGGTGGCAGAAAGAATCTGTTACAGGATCTGGGCTTTGGGTGCTTTGGGGAGAGTCCAGCAGAGGAGGGTGCTGTCAGTAAGCAGGGACATTTTATCCGTGAATGTCTTAACAAATCTAAGGCAGGGTGACCTAGGGCAAGGCTCAGGAAGCAGCCCTCCCTCCCCAGTGTTGGCTGCGAGAGGCCCTGGGTGGTGTTTTGGGGCATGGCCGAGGTTCCTGTTTGGGGTGTGCTCTGATGCGATGATGGTGTGCTCTTGCCTTGATCCATTCTGGTTCTGCTGTGGCCTCATCTGATTCTCTTACCTCTCCCGGAGTGTCCTCCCAGACTGCTTACCCTGACCCTGGGAGGCTTTTCCTTATTCTTGTCCTCTGTAGGTACAGTACCTGGAGCTTTGGGGAAGATCTTTTCCTTAAGGGGTGGGATCTGCCCAGGGTTCAGAGCTTGCTTCCACCTGCGGAATTTGGAAGCTGGGGATGGTTTTGACAGTCACTGACTTTCTTTGGCTCATGCTTCTTTGGCAGAATTCGCCCCAGTTCTGTAGCTTCTGATCTGAATGCCTTCCGTGTGCCAGTCCCTACACCCTGAGTCCTTTCTTAGCCGCGGCCCTCTGGCCTGGTTATTATCTTTGCTTTCTTGTGCCTGTGTCTTTCTACTATTACTGTGGGTGGGAGAGGACCCCTCCTGTCTGATCTGTGTGTACCGTGAAGCCCTCTGATTGACCAAGAAGGACCCAAAACAGTTTCAGCCTTCTGTCTTACTCTTGGGGTGCAGAGAGGGAGGCTTTTCCCACAAGGTGAGGCTCAGGTTTCCCGACTGTCTCGGAGTGCTTTGCTGTCTCTCTCACAAGTCAACCAGTTTTCCTGAGCTCTTCTCTTCTGTGATGCCTGTTTTGGCAGAGCGGGTGACGGTCACCCAACCTGCTGGTAGTCCTTTTCCCTCTGTTCCTGAGTGGAGGCTACATGTGAGTGTGGTCTGCCTTCAGATGGTTACCGCTCTGCAGCATGTAAAATAGGGCTTCCTCATCTCCAGCTGCCTGACCCCCATTTTTATTACCGTATCACCCCTTTTCAAAGAAGCCAGTTGCATCCTAATTCGTCTCTGTTGAAATGTGTATTTAATGAGAGGGACTTTAAAAGAGGGACTTTAAAAGAGGAAGATTTAAACTCTTTCTTTAGGGATTATTTGAGCCATTTTCTGTTCTCTGCTTCTGCACTGCTTGGGTGTGAAGCCATATGTTCGTGGCGATTTTCTAGGCAGACATTATAAAGGCACACTGTTGGTATTTCATATTTTTCTTGTTTTTAGCTGTACTCGCATTGGGAAATCAAGATATTTCTGATTTCTTATAAGAAGAAAAAATTAGATGCTTCAGCTTTGGGACTAAATTGGGATATAAATAAGATAAATAAAATCAGGAAGAAAACCACTTTGAGACCAAGTAGCAGTGGTGTCAGAGACGCACAGAGCACCCTCCCCCTTCTCTCTGGTGGCTGAAGCCTACTCCCCTCCACCCCACCCCTCGCCTCTGCTCTGAGTCTGGTTCTGTTTTGCAGAAAGGGACATGTGAGTACCTGGCCTGTGTTCTCTTGGGAGCTTCTCTTGTGGAAGTGAAATGAGATGACTGATGTGCATGCATGTTCAATAGTGAAACTCTCTGGGTGGAAAAGGCATTATTATTTCATCCTGAAGTACTTTTGGGGGTAAATAATTTATTGGCAAACTAAGTTCATCCTCTGAGGCCAAGCGCTCCTACCAGAATGTACCCAATCCAGCCTTGGAAATTTACAGCACCTCAGAGTGAGGAGGGCAGCGGGCCTGTCCTTCTGTGACTTTTATTGAATTGGGTGCTTTTCCAGGGATTTCTGAGCTCTATTCACAATTGTCCTTAAGCAAATAAGAAATAGTCCAAAGTAGTGACGCTTCATTCAGAGTGCAGCTTTCAGGTATCTGTGGTATGGCACAGTTCATAATCGCTGACGAGACTTTGTGTCCTGGATTGGTAGTTTGAGTTTTCATAGAATTTTAAACAGATGAGATTTTGTAACAGAGCCATGTTTCTTACTGACGTCTTCCATAACCCCTTATGATTAAGCTGTTGCTGCATTTCCTAGACTTGATAGATTACCTCATTAAACGGACAAATAGTGAAATAGGTTATGTTGCTTACTGAGAAATTGTTAACCATGAGGTAGCTCTACTTCTCGAGGTCCACTTAGGAAACTGAGATTTTTCATTTAATGGTCTTTTCAAATTCATGTATTACCATGTGATAAGCATGGAGATTGACATTGACAGAGGTGTGTGTGTGTTGCTCAGTTGTGTCCAACTTTTTGTGAACCTATGGACTGTAGCCTGCCAGGCTCTTCTGTCCATGGAATTCTCTAGTCAAGAATACTGGAGTGGGTTGCCATTCCCTTCCCCAGGGGATCTTCCTGACCCAGGGATCGAACCCTGGTCCTCTGCGTTGCAGGCAGATTGTTTACTGTCTGAGCCATCATGGAAGCCTGACAGAGGCGTAGTAGTTATTTTATCTCAGGGCACTGGGGTGGCATGTGGACCACTGGTCCACACAGGTGCTGTGACCTTGGTTCCCGCCACCTCACTTCCCTACTTCTTGGAGTGCCTGGAGCTGGACTCTGGCCCCTGGGGACACAGCACTCTCTCCCTGGCACGCTTGGCTCTGAGGGGCTTCTTGCTCTTAGATACACCCCACATGGTGCCGGTCATTTCTCTTTTTCTTGTTCTGGGCACCACTGCAGCTTCTGGGCACAGCTTCTCCTGGGTGGATGGGACAGCCTAAGAACTGGCGGAGTATCCCCACTGCCAAGCGCTCTGTGGCCAGGCCTCTAGGGTCTCTCTCATCTGGCAGGGCCGAGGCCGTGTTCTCTCAGACTTGTAAGAGGAGCCTGGGTGTCAGCCCCGTCCTTCAGACCCAGGAGGAAACACCTGGAGCTGGGGTTGTGGGGTTGGTTTGGTGAGGCCAGGGTCCTTGGCCGAGACTGTCTGCCTGTGGTCAGATCTGAGTCAGGTGGGCGCACCCTCCAGACAGGCCTAGCTTGGCTGGGCTCCACCGAGGGCGAGGCCCTGCACTGCCATCCGCAGCATCCGTTAGGCAAAGCACCAAGGGGAGTGCTGGGCTGGAAGCGGGTCTCGAGCCCGTACTGAACAGAGGATTAAATTTCACACTGAGGCAAGGGCTCTCTGTTGAGTGGTCGCAAGGCTCTCAGTTACCCTCACCTCCCATAAGGCTCAGGCTCAGGACCGTCACCATAGGCCTGTTGCTTTGCCCATGAAGGCCAGCCAACCTGAGACCCCAAGGCCCTTGTTGGGCCCCCAGCACCTACAGGATGACAGCGGAACCTGTGTCTATGGACGTTCAGGGCTCTCGGAGACCCTTTCGGGGGTCTGTGAGGTCAAAACTGTGTTTGTTAAGGGGCATTCCTTTCTCACAATGTTGACATCTGAGCTGATGGCAGAGAAGTGAGGGCAGGCACACTGCTGCGCCTGAGCGGCCTTGCGGCCGGGCCCTGGGCTCTCACCGCCCGAGTCCTTCAGCACCGCCGCCGCTTCCGGAGAGCCGTTGTCCTTAACGAAGCAGTAAGAATTATTAATCTAACGAAGTCTTGACTCTTGAGCTCACGTCTTTTACATGTTTGGGGAGACAGACTGGGGGTTTGCATAACGTGTGTCTGCAAATGGAATCACAACAACTGTTTCGAGGAAAAGCACTGGTGCTTTTTTTGGGTGGATAGCTGAACTGCTCATGGAATACTGTTTTTGCTTTAAAGAATAACTGACAGACAAACCATGATTATGCAGATTTGTGTTTTTGGCAGACAATGTCTGAAAATTTAACTAAGTGAGACTGTGACTTCAAAGGAAATAACTGCCGGTATTTGTCGCAACTGACAAAATTTGAGTTTTCAGGCAAAAATTAGAATTTTGAAAACTTGTGTCTGACTTGGTGAGCTTGACAGCTTCCCAATACTTAAAGATGTTTCTGATGAACTCAGTGGTGATGTTGACAAATGTGAATTGTTTGACATTTTATAATGAAATGTGTTAATGAAGATCCTGTAACTCAGAGAGCCAGTATTTGCCAAAATGCCTAATGCGTGATGCCATGCCAGCCATGCATGGATGAAATATATGTTTAGGGTGCAAGAGTGATAAAGAATGAGTTTTACTGTGAATAAAGTTTATTGATGGGGTTTCAAATTCTGTGTTGCAAAGTAGCCTTTAAGAAATGACCACTTGCCAAGTTTTGATGTCATATTGAAGAGTATCTGTGATGATCTGATAAGTCTGTGTAAATACTCCTGTTTTCAACCACATGTCTGGGTGAGGATGGGCTTTTTTCACATACTTTAATCAAAACAGCATTTCACAACAGATTGAATACAGAAGCAGGTGTGGCAATCCAACTGTCTTCTATTAATCCTGACAAATAGTTCCAGAAATGCTTCTCACTAATTTATTTTGGTTTGGAAAATATAGTTATTTTTATTAAAAAGTGTTGTTGTTATTATGTAATGGGCTTATTATTCATTGTAAATGAATTACCTAATAAATAATTTTCAAATCTCCATGTTAATTTCAAGGAAATATCAAAAAATAGAATCCATTTAAAAAATAGGGCCTTCCTGGTGGCTCAGATGGTAAAGAATATGCCTGCAATGCAGGATACCCAGGTTTGATCCCTGGGTTGGGAAGATCCCTTGGAGAAGGGCATGGCTACTGACTGCAGTATTCTTGCCTGGAGAATCCCATGGACAGAGGAGCCTGGCAGCCTCCAAGGGGTCCTGAGTCCCAAAAGCTTGAGAACCGCCGGGGTGGTGTTGTCGGGAACTGTGGTGCCTGCGTGGACACGCGGCTGTGTTTGGTGAAGAGCGTCAGGGGACCGTGAAGGTGATAGCTGTTACCGAGCACCGAGTCAGAGAGAGAAAGCAGAGATCCTCTGTTTGTTTGTTTTTAAGTAAATGCTAATAGGAAAGTGGGTTCAACTGGAAGATTGACACTGGAAAGAAACTGAGAGATTCAACTTTCATATTATAAATAATTTCAGAAATTGACATCAGAATTTGATTTTCAAGACAAAAGCCCTACAAAAGCAACCAACTGAGCCAGCTTTATTTGTGAAATAAGGAAATAAAGGCTTTCTTCTCTAACAGGAAAAAGAAAAAAGCCCTACAGGCGCTTCTGCTCTGTGATGGGAAATCTGTCTCCCCAGGGGAAACACACAGCGTTTATTAGCACCAGCATTACTCGTGGGGTATACACCTCTGTGCTGCATGCTAGGAGGGAGACCAAAGGTACTATGGATGGTTTTTTTCTGATGCTAAAGGACTTATTTCTCCAGTAATTTATGAGGGAGAGAGGGTGGGTAGGGCAAGTTCTCAGCTGAAAGCTGTGTGAGAAGATCCAGGACAGAGGAGGCAGGGAAGTCATGCCTGGCTGCAGCCACTGCTCTGCAGAGGGTCTGGGTGACTGAGGAGGAGGAATGACCCTGGGTCTTGTGGCTTAGGTCCCCTGGACAGAAGTGCACATCTCACTGCCTGGTGTCAGGAAGGAAGCTGTTGGCTGGCTCCCTTGTGGTTCCTGGGTGTCAGTAGTACAACAAGTGTGCCACCCAGTCACAGGGTGGTCATCATTGCTGGGGGCTGCCTGGGGTGTGGAGGTGTTCTGTGCTCGCCCTGGCTCTGCCTCGACACCTCTCCCTGGGTCATGACTCTGGGCTGCTCTTAGTGGAAAGAACAGTAAAGCTTCTTTTAATGAAAATTGGGGAGTAGGGAATTCTGATTAATTGCATTTCTCTTTCAGTTCCCAGACCATCAGAAAAAAATTTTAAACCCTAAGATTAAGTTTCTAATTTATTATCTAGAATATGTTAAACATGATTGAATCTTTCTAAAAAGACAGGATTTTGCAGGGCCTCAGGGCATCGTTGACCATAGATTTCATACTATTCCCAGGCTCCTCAGAAATCTTGCCTGGCTCAGCTTCCTCATCTCAGAGCAGAAGTGCCTGCAGGGGGTACTGTCACTGTCACAAGTGGCTCCTGCCCCCAGATCCTTGCTGGAGAGATGAAGTCCGAAACCGGGCCTCCTGTCCTCCATATGATACACTGCATGTGTCCTTGAGCTCTCTTAATGCCTGTGTCTTGTTCTGGAAACTGAGTGTCACTGAGGTGGGTGTTTAGTGACCAATAGGAAGATGGGTGTGTGGTCAAGGTCTCTGCCGGAGTTGAGTGGAGGGAGGGCACCTTGAACTTTGGCTCACTTTCTGAATGCTCTCGCTGGTTTAAAGTCACTTGCAGGAGTCTCAGTCTCCTTGTCCACCTGCCCTTCCCCTAGCGCACGCGCATGTTGGCCTTCAGGTCATTTGGAAGAGCCCTGGCCACCCCTGCCCAGAGACGTAGATGAGGTGATCTGTGCCCATCTTAGCTCCCTCTGACATTTTTCATTTCCTTGGTGCCTGGAGATTTTCCTCCATTTGTGGGCCATATCTGAGTTGCTCCATGGAGCGCAGGGCTGTGGCACTTGATGTTAATGAGCTGGCTGGGCTTTAAATAGCACAGCTCCTAGAAACAGAATCACCTGTTTTACAGCCTGGTTTGAAGACGATTGTTCAGAGAGGATTCTGAATGGCTGCTTGAGCATCAGAAAGACAGTAAAGTGCTCCTCACTCCACCCCTACTGTGAGGCCAGACTGGCTGCGGACACACACGCCGCCCCAGAGACGTTTCCTCTAGGCCCGGCCGGATCATCCCTCACGATGCATTACACTCAGGTTGCATCAGGATGAAGAGCGGCCAAGCCAGAATCTCCTTGATTATCGGAAACTTAGTCATTTGTTCTCTGAGTCAGCTTGATGGCGTGTAATGTTCACATCACACTCTGCTGGGGCCGGGCCAGGAACCAGCACACTCGCCAGCGTTTCAGCAATAAGCTAATCACTCCCACATTCCTAGCCAAGCGCTTCACTGGAATTAATACTGTCACTGCAGCAAGCCAGAGTCCTCACAAAGGTTGCTCTTTCTTTCCCCATGTCATATGCTGGCATTTGCTTTCATCACGTGAGCCCTAAGCCCCTTCTCCTTCAGAAGGCCTTTCCAGGCTGAGGCTCTGAGATGTGCTGCTAGGAATTCAGCCCAACAGATTGTTTACTGAAAACACAGGGGTGCGTCTTCCTTTAATCCAGGGAGCCCATGATCCACTTGGGCTGGGGCAGGGCGCACAAACTCATGTATCCTCAGGACCATAGGGGTGTCAGCCACATGGCATTGGAGAAGAGCAGGAGAAGGATGTGGGGCTTTGGGGAGGCAGACACTTCAGGGGGATGGAAGAAGGCGTGGGGGAGGACGGGCATCTCAGCTGCGTCCTGGAGACGGCAGGATGTGCGCAGGTGTGGTGGGTGGGCAGTGGGTGACCTCTGTCCTGCTTCACTCCTACACTTCTGTGTTCTAACTAGTATGACAGAAAAAAATGTCTCCACATCTGCTGGGGTGGAGCTTGTGAGACAACAGGGAGCCCCCAGGGAGGGCTCCTAGGCAGGGTGGGCACCTGGTGCACAGGATCGAGGTGACCGAGAGTGAGGGTGTTGTCCACCCTCAGCCACTTCTGCAGCCACCGGATGGACGGGAAGGCGCCCTCTGCAGGGCATGGAGGTGAACATGTGCTGCTTGTCCGATAAAGCCACAGAGACCAGCTCTTTCTTGGTCTTTCTCATAAGATACTGTCAGTGGGGAAACAATCCGTGATTTTTGAAAAGCCTTTAGTATTATAAGGGGAAAAAGTGGCAACAATGAGATCAACAGAGAGAGTATGCTCGAAAAGTCTATGCCGGAGCAGAAATTTAGAAAGATGTGTAGAGGACTGTTTGAGGCTCTTTGGTCTTCCAGTGTCCATGCAACCACACATCCTCCTCTTTCTCTGGTGGACATTTGGGTATGCCCAGTTTGGGGCTATTAAGAATAAAGCTTCTCCGACTATTCTTACAGGTTTCTGCGGGCCAACATAGACATGCATTTCCTTGCACATGTACCCAGAAGTGGAATTGTCGTGTTGTAGGGTTGGTGTCTGTTTATTTTTAGTAGATAATTGCCAGTTTTTCAAAGTGGTTGAGCTGGTTTGCAAGCTGTCCGATCATGTCTGAGAATTCAGTTGCTCTGCACCCTCAACAACACTTGCAGGTCTCTGTCTCTTTAATGCTGGCCTTTCTGGAGTTGTTTGGTGGTACCTTGTGGTTTTAATCTGTATTTTCCTGATCGCTGACAACATGTGCTTTTTCCCCACACCAACAAACAGTTCTGCAACGGCAGCTGTGTGTCCTACAGTTCAGCTCAGTTATGACAGCATCTATTTGGAGACGGCATCCGATTCCACAGGCTCAGGGCTCAGTGTCAGCAGGCTCTCCCTGTCCCCTTTCAGACGCCAATTGCAAGTCCAGGTTATCACCTGTGCTTCTGACCGACTGGCTACAAACTGGAGGTGCCCATGACCCACTCCTTGGTCCTGATTAATTTGCTAGAGTGACTCACAGAACTCAGAGAAACATCTACTCACACTGCCAGTTGTCAAGGCTACAAATGAGCTGTCAGTAGAAGATTTGTAGTGTGCAGAGGGCCTTGAAGTGCCCCTGCTCTCTGGTCCACCACATTCCCCTCAGTGCCACCTGCTCACCCACCCGGATGCTCTCCAAAGCCAAAAGCCCAGCCTTTTGGATTTCTGTGGAGGCTTTGTTACCTAGGCACAGCTCAATGAATCATTGGTGACTGATTGAACTCAGTGTCCAGCCCCTCTCCCCTCCTCAGAAGGGTCTGGCTCCCTAACCATGTGGTTGGTTCCCCAGGCCATCAGCTCCTATCCCTGGATTATCTGGGGACTTCTCAAAGTCATTTTATTAACATAGCAAAAGATGCCCTTGTCCTTCTTTCACTTCAGGAAATTCCCAGGGCTGTAGGAGTTCTTTGCCAGGAACAGGGATGAAGACCAAATGTATCTTTCTTGTTGTAAATCATAGTATCGCAGCTGAGAACACTGGTACTTCCTTATCACTGTTGTTCATTGGAAGGTCCTCTTTACAAAGTGCTTGCTCAAGTCTCCTGTCCATTTTTTATTTGTTTTCTGTCTCTCTTTTTAAGTTATAGTAGTTTTTGTACATCCTGGAGACAAATTTTTTGTATAAAATATACAGAGCAGACATCTTACCATTTGGGTAGCCTGTCTTTCACTGTCTTCAGTTCATTTCAGTTGCTCAGTCATGTCCGACTCTTTGCAACCCCATGAATTGCAGCACGCCAGGCCTCCCTGTCCATCACCATCTCCTGGAGTTCATTCAAACTAACGTCCATCGAGTCAGTGATGCGTGATGTCTTTTGAGAAACAGAAATTCTTATTGATGAAGTTCAGTTTATCTATTAACATTTTAATCAGTTTTTTCTTATAAAATTTATTGAGAAATGATGCACATAAAATACACTACATCCATTTAAAGTGTACAGCTGGGTGACTTTTGATAGCTGTGCACAACTGTGAGACAGGAATTTTCTTTTACCCCGGGAGATTCCTTCTGTCCATGTACTGTCCATTCCCTGCTCTTCCTCTGGATTGCAGGAAAGCACAGAGATACTTTTTGTCATTTTAGAGTAGTTTGTATTCTTTATTAATGTAACCATACACTATGTACTCTTTTCTGTCTGGCTTCTTTCACTCGGCATGATAATTCTGAGGTTCATTTGTGTTGTGGATATCAGCACAGTACTGAATAGCAATGGTGAGAGTGGACAGCCTTAGTTCGTTGCTGGTCTTAGGAGGAAAGTGTTTAGTATTTTACCTTTAGATCTGAAGTTAGCTATAGGCTTTTAATAGGTAGGCTTCCCTTGTGACTCAGCTGGTAAAGAATCTACCTGCAATGCAGGGGACCTGGGTTTGATCCCTGGGATGGAAAGGTCCCCTGGAGAAGGGAAAGGCTACCCACTCCAGTATTCTGGCCTGGAGAATTCCCTGGACTGTATAGTCCATGGGGTCGCAAAGAGTCAGACACGACTGAGTGACTTTCACTTCTTAGTAGGCTGAGAGATTTCCGTTCCCTGGTTTGTTTAGAATTTTTATCATCACTGCGTCCTGAATTTTGTCAAAGGTGTTTTTGCATTTATTGAGATGATCATTTGGTTTTTCTCCTTTACTCTGTCAATATGGTGAATTATATTAAATGATAAATGTTAAACAAACTTGCATTCTTGGGATAAGCCTCATTTGCTTGTGATTTTTTTTCCTTTTAAAGTATTTCTGGATTTGATTTGACAATGTTTTAAAGATTTTAGTGTCCAGTTACATGAGGGATAATATCTGGTTTTGGTATCAAGATAATATTAGCCTATAAAATGAATCTGGAGTATTCTCTCCTGTTTTCTGGAAGAGTCTGTGTATAAGTAATACTATTTCCTTCATAAATGTTTGGTAGACCTTACTAGTGTGGCCCTCTAATCTTAGAGTTTTTAACTAGGAATTCAGTTTATGTCATCAGTGTGCCCTGCACAGGTTATCTGTTTCTTTTTGAATGAACTTTGGTAGTTGTTGTCTTTCAAGGAATTTTACCAGTTCTTTTAAGTTGAATTTGTTGCCTAAAGTAGTTCAGGATGGTCTCTTATTATTCTTTTATTGTCTAAAGGATCCGTAGAGATAGTTCCTCTGTTACGTGTGGTATTGATGATTTATACTCTTTATTATTATTTTTATCTTGATTGTTCTGAGTTTCTGCACATTTATACATTTTGTTGATCTACCCAAAAAACCAGCTTTTAGCTTAGATACTTTTCTCCCTACCTTTTAAAAACACTGTTGATTTCTGCTTGTTATTTCTTTCAACTTAGGTTGGGTTTACTTGGCTCTCTCTCTCTCTCTCTTTTTTTTTAAGCTCCTTGAGATGGACTCTATTGTTTAAAAACCTCTAGTTTGTTCCCGATTTTGAGAATGGCTTTCCTGGGTTCTTCACCAAAATGCTTACAGGCCCCTGTCTCCTCAGCCCTGAACGTTCCAGCTGGACGATTTTAAGCTGCTGCCACACACTGATGGGTGCAAAGTCTGGCAGATGACTTGGTGGGAGGTGGATTGTATATGGACTGCAGGCCCCTTTCCTGGCCCTCTAAACATGTGATGACGAGGGGAGAAATGTCAGTCTTGCTGGCCCAGCTCCCTGGCGTTTTGCTTAGTCTCAGACTCAGCAGTTGTCCAGTGGGGAGAACAGATCTTGTGTTGGACACTCATTTAGTTTCCAGTCTGTTGCAAGCCTTGAGGCTGCAGAAAAGCAAGGCCTATTTTTCTTTCCTCCTGTAGAATCCCTTGCTTGGACCAAGCCTGATTCTTAGCCAGTGTTCAGAATTAGCAGCTTATTTTTAGCATATCTATAAGGACTCTTTCTTGTGAAGAATTTTAATTCAAATAGTCTTCATTGCTTTGATGGTTTTAGAAATACAGTTGTTGAAACTTATCACTAAAAAAAAAAAATCTTGTTCCATTGGTAGAGTTGGCCTGCTCTGACCACAACTGTGTGATAGAAGGCAGAATTCTCCATCCCTTCTGAATAATTTACATATAATCAAATGCATCTATTTAAGTGTACAGATGAATAAATTTTGACATATGTATATTCCTTGTAACTACCACCACAGTGAAGAACATCATCCCCAAAGATTCTGGTGCCCCTTTCCATTCAGATCTTACTGCTTATGTGATTCACTATTTCCAGAATTTCCTGTGAATGGAATCATACAGTATGTACTGGCTTCTTTTTTGTCTATTTTCTTTCTTTCAATATCTGTGCATTTGAGATTAATCCATGCTGTGTGAATCTGTTTTATTCCTGTTGTTGCTGAGTACTATTCCATTGTATGACATCTTGGATTTTTTGCATATGGACAGACATTTGGATTGTTTACAGCTTTTGGCTGTTATCGGCAGAGTTGTTATATGTATTTGTGTGGCTATCTTTGTATGAGAATTTATCATTTCTTTTGTGTAAGTATCTGGGAGTGGAGTGACTGGATGAAATGGTAAGAGCTATGGAAATGCTTTCACAAGAATCTACCTATTTTCCAAAGGTGTTAGGTGAGTCTACATTCTTTGGAGCCACACATGACTGTTCCAGTTTACTGCCATTTCTAGCAATACTTGTTACTGCCAGTCATTCTGTTTTAGCCATTTTACTAAATATGTACTGGTTATCTCATCATAACTCTATTTTTATTTTCCTAAAGACTAATGATAGGTACTAGTATCTCACTGTGGTCCTAGTTATTTTCCTGAGGACTAATGACAAGCTTGTTTTTGCTTAGCTGTATGTCTTTCATGACGTATCTATTGAAATGTTTTGCTATTTTTTAAATCAGGTTGTTGTTTCCTTATTATTGAGTTACAAAAAGTTCTTTGTATATTCTGAATACTAGTTCTTTTTCAGAAATATGTATGAGAATTTTTCCATCTATTTGCCTTTTCCTTTTGTAAATAGTATCTTTCAAAGAGCAGAATTTTAGAATCTTGATGAAATATAAATTACCATTTTTCTTCAATGGATTGCTTTTATAGATGTTTCTAAGAAATTCTAGTCCAAAGTCCAAGAAGAAAGACTTTTTTCTTAATTTCCTTCCAAAAGTTTCACAAATTTGGCTTTAAACTGTGGGTTAACTTTATGTATTTTGTTAGCTAAAGACTGAGGTTCTTTCATATATTGTTGTTATTGTTTAGTTGCTCAGTCGTGTCCAACTCTTTGTGACCCCATTGACTGTAGCCCACCAAGCTCCTCTGTCCATGGGATTTTCCAGACAAGAATACTGGAGTGGGTTGCCATTTCCTTCTCCAAGGGATTTTTCCCACCCAGGGATAGAATCTGCATCTCCTGCATTGGCAGGTGGATTCTTTCGACATCAGGGAAGTCTCTCTCTCTCTCTCTCTGTGTATATATATATATATATATATACACCCAGTTCTTCTGACACAGTTTGTTGGAAATACTTTCCCCATTGAAATGTCTTTGCACCTTTATCAAAAATCAATTTATCGTAAATTCATAAATGCTGGGCCTATTTTGAGAGTCTGTATTCTATTTCATTTTTATGTCTATCTTTATAATAATATGACACTGTACTGATGACTGGATATCTGAAATCAGATAAACGAAACCCTCTAACTTTGTTCTTATTTTTCCAAATAGTTGTGACAATTCTAGGCCTTTGCTTTTTTTAAAAAAAATTTTAGAGTCACCTTCTTAATCAGCTTCTTAACTTCTAGGATTTTGATTGAGATCACTTTGAATCTGTAGGTCGGTTCACACAGAATCACATCTTAATAATACTGAATCTTCCAATCAATATTGTAATCTCTCCACTTATTAAATCTTTGATTTCTCTTAGCAGAGTCCTAAAGTTTTCCTTTTGCACTGCTTGCAAGTATTTTGTTAAATTTATCCCCTCAAATATTTTGTGCTTTTGGGTATTGTTATAAAAGAGAAAAACAATAGAAGGGGAAAGACTAGAGATCTCATCAAGAAAATTAGAGATACCATGGGAACATTTCATGCAAAGATGGGCACAATAAAGGACAGAAATGGTATGGACCCAACAGAAGCAGAAGATATTAAGAAGAGGTGGCAAGAATACACAGAAGAACTATACAAAAAAGATTTTCATGACCCAGAAAAGCACAATGGTGTGATCCCTCACCTAGAGCCAGACATCCTGGAATGTGAAGTCAAGTGGGCCTTAGAAAGCATCACTACAAACAAAGCTAGTGGAGGTGATGGAATTCCAATTGAACTATTTCAAATCCTAAAAGATGATGCTGTTAAAGTGATATACTCAATATGTGAGCAAATTTGGAAAACTCAGCAGTGGCACAGGACTGGAAAACGTCAGTTTTCATTCTAATCCCAAAGAAGGGCAGTGCCAAAGAATGTTCCAACTACTGCACATTTGCACTCATCTCTCATGCTAGCAAAGTAATCCTCAAAAATCTTCAAGCCAGGCTTGAACAGTACGTGAACCGTGAACTTCCCAGATGTTCAAGCTGAATTTAGAAAAGGCAGAGGAACCAGAGATCAAATTGCCAACATCCGTTGGATCATAGAAAAAGCAAGATAATTCCAGAAAAACATCTACTTCTGCTTTATTGATTATGCCAAAGCCTTTGACTGTGTAGATCATAACAAACTGTGGAAAATTCTTCAAGAGATGGGAATACCAAAACACCTACCTCCCTCCTGAGAAATCTGTATGTAGGTAAAGAAGAAACAGTTAGAATCGGACATTGAACAACGGACTGGTTCCAAATTGTGAAAGTGAAAGTCACTCAGTAGTGTCCAACTCTTTGTGACCCCATGGACTGTATAGTCCCTGGAATTCTACAGGCCAGAGTACTGGAGTGGGTAGCCTTTCCCTTCTCCAGGGGATCTTCCCAACCCAGGGATAGAACCTAGGTCTCCCGCATTGTGGGCGGAATCTTTACCAGCTGAGCCACAAGGAAAGCCCGAAAATACTGGAGTAGGTAGCCTATCTCTTCTGCAGCGGATCTTCCTGACCCAGCAATCGAACGGGGGTCTCCCGCATTGCAGGCAGATTCTTTACCAACTGATCTATAGGAGTATGTCAAGGCTGTATATTGTCACCCTGCTTATTTAACTTATATGCAGAGTGAAGTGAAGTGAAGTGAAGTGAAGTGAAGTGAAGTCGCTCAGTCGTGTCCGACTCTTAGCGACCCCATGGGCTGTAGCCTATCAGGCTCTTCAGTCCATGGGATTTTCCAGGCAAGAGTCCTGGAGTGGGTTGCCATTTTCTTCTCCAGGGGATCTTCCCGACCCAGGGATTGAACCCAGGTCTCTCGCATTGTAGGCAGCCGCTTTACCATCTGAGCTACAGAGAACATCATGCAAAATGCCGGGCTGGACGAAGCACAAGCTGGAATTAAGATTGCCAGGAGAAATATCAGTAACCTCAAATACACAGATGACACCACCCTATGGCAGAAAGTGAAGAGGAGCTAAAAAGCCTCTGCTGCTAAGTGCTAAGTCGCTTCAGTCGTGTCCGACTTTGTGCGACCCCAGAGACGGCAGCCCACCAGGCTCCCCCGTCCCTGGGATTCTCCAGGCAAGAACACTGGAGTGGGTTGCCATTTCCTTCTCCAATGCATGAAAGTGAAAAGTAAAAGTGAAGTCGCTCAGTCGTGTCCAACTCCTAGCGACCCCATG
>SJYT01013536.1:20781-96802 GCA_006410635.1 Cephalophus harveyi | reverse complement strand
ACTCCAGTACTTTGGCCACCTCATGCGAAGAGTTGACTCATTGGAAAAGACTCTGATGCTGGGAGGGATTGGGGGCAGGAGGAGAAGGGGACGACCGAGGATGAGATGGCTGGATGGCATCACTGACTCGATGGATGTGAGTCTGAGTGAACTCCGAGAGATGGTGATGGACAGGGAGGCCTGGCGTGCTGCGATTCATGGGGTCGCAAAGAGTCGGACACGACTGAGCGACTGAACTGAACTGAACTGAGTCCAAGCTATGGTTTTTTCCATTAGTCATGTATGGATGTGAGAATTGGCCTATAAAGAAAGCTGAGCACCAAAGAATTGATGCTTTTGAACTGTGGTGTTGAAGACTCTTGAGAGTCTATTGGACTGCAAGGAGATCCAACCAGCCAATCCTAAGGGAAATCAGTCCTGAACATTCATTGGAAGGACTGATGCTGAAGCTGAAGCTCCAATACTTTGGCCACCTGATGTGAAGAGCTGACTCATTAGAAAAGACTCTGATATTGGAAAAGAGTAAAGGCAGGAGAAAGGGATGACAGAGGATGAGTTGGTTGGATGGCATCACCAAGTCGATGGACATGACTTTGAGCAAGCTCTGGGAGTTGTTGATGGACAGGGAAGCCTGGCTTGCTGCAGTCCATGGAGTCACAAAGAGTCGTACATGACTGAGTGACTGAAGTGAACTGAACTGAATTAATTGGTAGTTTTATAAGATATTCATTTCTAATCATTAGTTAGTATATAGAAATACAGTTTGTTTTTGTATTGTGAATTTATATCCACTACTTAGCCAAAGTCACTTATTAATTTTAATAACCTTTTACTCCATAATGTTGTCATCTGCAAGTAAAGATAGTGTTACTTGCTCCTTTCTAAATATGTATGCCTTTTATTTATCTTTCCCACTATATTGTCCTCTAGTATAATGTTAAGTAGAAGTGGTAAGAGAGGATGTTTTTGTTTTCTTTTTCATCTTAAGAGGAATGCATTTAGTCATTCACTATTAAATATAATGTTAACAGGTTTTTCCATATATTCTTTTATCAGCTTGAGGCAATTTTTTACTTTCTTGTTTTCTAAATTAAAAATTTTTTATCATAAATGTGTGTTGAATTTTTCAAGTGTTTTTTGCATTTATTAAAATAATTACAGATTATTTTTCCTTTGTTCTGTTATTACTTGAGTTGCATCGTTTAAATTTTGAATGTGAAACCAACTTTATGTTCATAGGTTGAACTCAATTTGGTCCTGATGGATTATCTTTTTTTAAAGAAAAATATATCTAGTTTTTTTCCTGATTTTGATTTGCTGATACTTTTTAAAGAAATTTTATGTCTGTGATCATCAGGGAAATTGGCCAGTCATTTTCTTTTCTTGTAAACTCTTTGTCTGGTTTTGTGACAGGATAAAGCTGGCCTCATTAAATGTATTAGGTAGTGTTCCTTCCTCTGTTTTTTAAAAGAGTTTGTGTGAGGTTATATTTTTTTTCCCTTAAATTCTCAATAGAATTCATTCAGTCCTCAAATTTCCTTTGTGAAAAGATTTTTAATGGAATTGATTTTAGCGCCTTTCAGATTTTTGTGTCCTGAGTCAGCATTAGTAATTTGTGATTTGTGAGGTACTTATTTTTCTAGTTATTAAATTCAGTGATGTCAACTTGCTCTTTATGTTGCTTCATTATCCTTTTTATTATGATAAGATCTGAAATGATGTTACCTTTTTCACTAAGATTTGTGTCTTGTATTTTCTCTCTGTTTAAAATAAATCTAGCTAGTGGTTCATCAGCTTTATTTATTTTTCAAATATATAGATTTTGCTTTCATTGATTTTCTCTTTTTTTTATCTGACTTTCCTTTTATTGATTTTTATTCTTGATTTTACTCTTTTCTTCCTGATTATTTGGATATACTTTACTGTTCTTTTTCTAGCTTCTTAAGGTGGAAGCTAAGATAAGTGATTTTGGATTTTTTTTCTCCTCTTATAGTAGCATTTAGACCTATAAATTTCCCTCAAAACTCTGCTTGAGCTGTATTTCACATACTTTTTTAAACATTTCATTTGGAAATAATTGTAGACTCACAGGAAATTGTAAAAATAATATGAAGAATTCTGTGTATTGTTCACCCACTTTCTTTCAGTGGTGACATTTTGCACATGTATAATATCATATCAAATGCAAGGAATTGACATTGATATATTGACATTGACATACTGTTAACCAGAACACAGACGTTATTCAGCTTTCATTGTATTTTTAAGCTGCATATCTTTCTTGCTGTGTGTGTATAGAGTTCTATGCAGTTCATTCAGTTATAGATTTGTGTAATCAACACCATAGTTAAGATCCAGAATTGTTGCATTACCACAAAAGACCTCCCTATGTTACCTCTGATTCTCATCCATCCTCCATGCCACCCACTGCCCCTGACCCTTAGAAACCACTCATCTGCCCTCTATCTCTATAGTTTTGTCATTTTGATAATGTTATATAAGTGGAATTATTTAGTATATGGCCTTTGGGGATTAGCCTAATTAGCAGTCTCATTTATTGAATTTTTCATTATATATATTTCATATATATTCATCACATATATTTTCATATATTTATATTTTCCATATATGTGTGTGTGTGTGTATATATATATATATATTTTTTTTTTACTTCTAAAAGTTCCATCTGTTTCTTTTTTATATTCTTCCATTTATCTCCTACCACGTTCATGTTGTCTTTTAAATACCTATATATATTTATGATAGTTGTCTTAAAATTCTTGTTCGGACATCCCTCCATTTCAGGATTTATTCATACGGACTGCTTTTCCCTTTGCTTTTTGGTTACATTTTCTTACTTCATTGTAGGTTCAGTAACTTTGAGTTGGATGGTAGACACTGTGAATATTAGTGTCTGGATTTTGTTGTTTTTTTAGACTATTGAACTTTATGCTGCTGCTGCTGCTGCTGCTAAGTCACTTCAGTCGTGTCCGACTCTGTGCGACCCCATAGCCGGCAGCTCACCAGGCTCCCCCATCCCTGGGATTCTCCAGGCAAGAACACTGGAGTGGGTTGCCATTTCCTTCTCCAATGCATGAAAGTGAAAAGTGAAAGTGAAGTCGCTCAGTCGTGTCTGACTCTAGCGACACCATGGACTGCAGCCTAACAGGATCCTCCGTCCATGGGATTTTCCAGGCAAGAACACTGGAGTGGGTTGCCATTGCCTTCTCTGATTGAACTTTATACTTTGAGGCAAATGAGGTATTTGTGAATCAGTTTGATATTTTTTAAGGTTTTACTTCAAGTTTTTTAGATGGATGTGGAGTATCTTTTGTTGTTTAGTCACTAAGTCATGTCTGACTCTTTTGCAACCCCTGTTGGATTTCTCAGGCAAGAATACTGGAGTGGATTCCCATTTCCTTCTCCTGGGGATCTTCTTGACCCAGGGATTGAACTGGCATCTCCTTTGTCTCCCGCATTGTCAGGCAGATTCTTTACTTCTGCACTACTTGGGAAGCCCCTGGGGTATTTTTTACTCTAGGGCTAATTTAGCCTCATTATTTAGGTGCAATTCTCTGCTGTCTCTAACTTATTATTGCCTTGGCCATTCAACTGGAACTCTGCTCTTGCTGGTCAAAATTCTAAATGTCTCCCAACTATCTATTGAACAATGGAAATTGTTCAGTTTTTGCTTTGCCTCATTGAGTTTCATGTGTTGCTTAGAATTAGGCAACAGATGACGGGGACTTCCCCCCTTTGCAGATTATTGGAGCTCTTTTAATGTGGCTCTGGTCTCTTCAGAGCCTCCCCTCATATCTCCCCTTCACAATCTCTAACTGCCTCATATGTTAACTGAGCTCAATCTCTAACTGAGCTCTCTCTCATATGTTTCACCAATTTAGCAGGCTGTGGTTTTCTTCTTGGGTTCTCCTCTTTATGATACAAGTGCTTGCACTAAGAAAGGCAATTCTAGGGCTTATATTTATTACAGTTTTGTGTAGCTTTGTTTAATGCCCAAAATTAGTTGCTTCAAATATATGTTTTTTCAGTGTTCTGATTCACACAAGAGGATAAGTCCTACCATGGTTACTTCATCATGTGCAGAAGCAAAAGTCTCCTCTCTTTGTGTTATTATTATTTTGTGGTAAAATACACATAGCATAAAGTTTATTATTTTAATCATTTTTAAGTATAGCTAATGCTAATTGGCCACCTAATGCAAAGAGCTGACTCATTGGAAAAGACCCTGATGCTGGGAAAGATAGAAGGCAGGAGGAGAAGGGGATGACAAAGGATGAGATGATTGGATGGCATCATCAACTCAATGGACATAAGTCTGACCATACTCCAGGAGACAGTGAAGGGCAGGGAAGCCTGGCATGCTGCAGTCCATGGGGCTGCAAAGAGTCAGATATGACTGAGCAACAACAAACCTCCTTTTAGGATCCAATATGGTTATTATGTTTATGTCTCTCCCTGCAAGGGCTTCCCTGGTTGTGCAATGATAAAGCATCTGATGTAGGAGATGCAAGAGATACGGGTTCGATCCCTGGGTCAGGAGGATCCTCTGATGAAGGAAAGGGCAACCCACTGTAGTATTCTCGCCTGAGAAATCTCATGGACAGAGGAGCCTGGTAGGCTACAGTCCATGGGGTCGCCTAGAGTTGGACATGACTTAGCGACTAAATAGTAACTCTCCCTGCAAGTCCTGTTCTCCTTATATTTCCTTACTTTGCTGTATTTAACCCAAAGTAGATACTCACTAAAGATTAATTTAAGGAAGAAAAGGCATCACTATCTGCAATCATGGATGAAGCTAGTGACTCATTTGTCTCAGGCTTTATTTATTGCCTCTGATTTCTTCCTGTTCTTTCTTGAACCCACTGCATCTGGATTTCCCCTGTTTCTCCACAAAAACATCTTTGTCAGAATTCACCAAAGACCTCTTTGACTTTGCTTAATCCAGTTGTCAATTATCAGTCTTCATTGACCTATCAGTAGCATCTGAATCCAGGTCATTCATTGTTCCCGCTTCCTTAGAACACTTTATTTGTTTGACTTCTGGGACACCCCTTTCTCCTAGCTTTTCTCTTAAATCTCTGATTGCTTCTTCTCAGTCTTTTTGCTGGTCCCTTCTCATATCTCAGTCTTCAGTGGAGAGTCCAGGGCTACATCCTTGGTACTCTTTTCTTTTAACCTCTTTCCCTCAGTGATCTCACCCTATTTCATGGCTCTAAATACAACTGTCCCCTGAGGAATCTTAACTATATCTTTCTAGCCTGAATCCTAGCCCCTAAACTCCAGGCTCATATGCATAAGCCTATATAGCACTGCCATTTGGCTTTATGATGGGTATCTCTTATGTCATGTTTGAAAAACAACTCAATCATCATTCTTTCCCCTTAGCCCGCTTCTTCCTCAGCTTGCTTTAGATTGGTTGATGGCAACTTCATTCTTCCACTGGTCAGGCTAAAACCCTGGGACTCAGCTTTACTTCTTTCACTCCCAAGTTTGATATACCTGCAATTTTTGTCTGTACTTTCTTCACAATACATTCAGGATCTAACTGGTTCTTACCACCTTCACTGCTATAACTGTGGCTCCAAGCCACACTTTTCTTTCACCTAGATAATCTCTAACTTTTTAACAGGTCTTCTGGCTTCAGTTTTTTCCCAGTTACAGGTGATTATTCCCATAATAGTCTGAACAATCTTTCTAAAAATAGTTGGTTAACTTCTTTCTCTGGGAAGAAGGAGTTGACGTACTTTTTCCTATTCCTCCTTCTAAGTACAACTAAAGATCCTAGACATTATATATTAAACAAACATGGACTCTGGATGATGCTGAGAAGAAGGTAGTCCAGCCAGGGACCCCAGGACCCAAGAAATGACATGACAGTGAATTCCTTGAGTATTCTTTTTGCCATATGTATCATAGACTTCAATCTGAGATGCTGGCAACCCATAAATACTAGTGCAACAGAAGCCTGCTCTCTCTAGCCAAAGGACCAAGAAAGAGACAGCTTAGCAGACAGAAATCTGTTAGATAATAACTGCTGTTCTCCAGACAAACAGCACAGAAATCTTTAGCCATTATTTCTTCAAGTACTTTTTTTAGCTTTGCTATTTTTCTCTACTTCTTTTGTGACTGTGATGGCATGATTGTTAGTTCTTTTGTCATGGTGCCACAGGTCTCTTAGCTTCTATTTATTTACTTTCAGTGTATTCTCTTTGTTCTTCAGAGTGGGTAATTTTTAAAATTCTGTCTTCTATTTCACTGATTCCTTTTTCTGACTCCTCCTTTTTTGCTACTGAGCCCATCCATTGAGTTTTTTAATCTTGGTTACTGTGTTTTCCAAAAGATATAAAAGGAGTGAACACTTCCCAATTCATTTTATAAAGCTAGAATTATTCTGGTATTAAAGGCAGAAAAAAGACATTAAAAAATACAGACTAACATCATTTGTGAATATAGATGCAAAAATCCTTGGCAAAATATTAGCATACAGAATTTAGCAGTACATATATAGAATTGTACACTATGACCAAGTGGAGTTTGTACCAGGGATGCAAGCCTGGTTCAATATTTGAAAATCAATTAATGTGATATACCATATTAGCAGAATAAATAAAGAACAATCAAATGATTGTATCACTTGAAGTAATGAAGCATGTAGCAAAATCCAACGTCTAATTAAAAGCTCTCAGAAAATGAAGAATAAAGTAAAACTTATTTAACTAGATAAACTATCTACACAAACATACAGCTAATTTATACTTAATAATGGCTGACTGAATGATTTTTCCCAAAGATTAGGAATAAGCAAAGACGTATATTTCTATTCCACATGGTCCTGGAAGTTATAGCTTATACAGTAAGACAAGAAAATAAAATAAAAGCCCTACAGATCAGAAAACATGAAATAAAGTCGTTTGCATCTGCAGATGACATGTTTATCTATGTAGAAAATCCCAAAGAATCTACAAAAGCAAAACAGTTCCCCCAAATCTAGAACTATTAAACAAGTTCAGCAAGATTGCACAATACAAAATAAACATACAAAAATTGGTTTCACATACTGTTAATGAACATGTGGACACTAAAATTAAAAATTCATTATACTTCCTGAAAAATAAACAAATGTAAGTATAAATCTAACAAGACAGTTATAGGACTTTATGCTGAAAAATGCAAAATCCTGGTGAAAGAAATCAAAGTGTATCTAAATAAATGGAGAGACATACCATGTTCATGGATTGGAAACTCCAACACATTTATGATATCAGTTCTTCTCAAATTATTACAGGCTTAATGCAGTTTCTACTAAAATTACAGCCAAAATTTTTATAGATATAGACATGTTGATTCCAAAGTAAATATGGAAAACAAAAGAACCAAGATAGCTAAAACAATTTTGAAAAGAAAGAGTAAAGTGAGAGGAACCATTCTGCCCGTTTCAAGACTTATTTTATAGCCATAATAGTCAAAATTATGTGGTATTGTTGGAAGGATAAAGGGGTAAGTGGAACAGTGTAGGGAACCCAGTATAGAAAATAATGTAGAAAACCACAGCAGTATGTGGTGGGTGGCTTCTCTTGTGGAGCATGAGCTCTAGGGTGCGCCGGCTTCGGTAGTTGTGGTTCCCAGGCTCTAGAGCACAGGCTCAATAGTTGTGGTATATGGCATGCTCTGTGGTATGTGGGATCCCCAGATCAGGGATCCAACTCGTGTAATCTGCATTGGCAAGCGGATTCTTTACCACTGAGGCACCAAGTAAGCCCCAAACCAATAGTTTTTAAATTAAAATTTATGGAGTGTTTACCAAGTGCCAGGCTCTAAAGGCACTTGGGCACTCTCCGTGAATGGACTGGATGGAGCCCCGCCCCCTGCCCCCAACCAAAGGAGCCTCTTTGTCAGGAGAGATAGAAGTCCAGTAGAGAGATTGTAATAAAGGAACCACTGCCTTGTTGTTCTGGAGGGCAGTGCAGGGATGAGGTGAGGCAGGTTGGCATGCAGGGCTGCCCTGGTGGAGCAGGTGACACCTGAAGACAGGCTGGGGGCAGGTGAGGGAGTTAGACAGGTGGCTGGAGGGATGAGCACTTTCTGAGGCCAGAGGACAGGTGAGGTAGGTGTGATGGTGGTGATGACTGAGAGCCTGTGGGCTGGGCCGATGCCATGGCGGGCGGGGCTGAGGCCATAATGGGCGGGATCAGAGCGAGCAGAGCTTGTTAGGGGCCTTGGAGCAATTGGAGGATTTGGCTTTTACTCTTTGGGAAATGAGGCTTCCCTGGAGGCTAGTGGTAAAGAATCCACTTGCCAGGCAGGAGGTGCGGGTTCAGTCAAGGGAGGGGGAAGACTCCCTAGAGGAGGAAATGGCAGCCCTCTGCAGTATTCTTGCCTGGGAAATCCCATGGACAGAGGAGCCTGTCTATGGGGTCACAAAAGAGTCAGACATGATTTAGCGACTGAAGGACGACAAACTTTGGGAAAGGGGGCGCCATTGCTGGGTTTTGAGCAGAGCAGTGGCATGAATGGACGTAGGCTGTAATGGGCTGACTCTGCCTTCCCTTTTGGGGGGTGAGGACAGGTTGGGAAGCCCATCCCGTTAACCCAGGGGAAGGGAGATGGCGGTTCGCATCAGGGTCGTGTGGAAATGACGTTTTGATTCTGGGTCCTGTTGGATGGTAGCGATCATGGTAGCACACAATCAGACAGGAGATGTGGAAAGGAGTGAATTTTGGCCTGCTAGTCCGGGAAGCAGGCATCCGATGGTCGTTGTGGGGAAGCCCTCAGGACCCCTGGTGGGGAGTGGTGGGCGGTCCAGGTCCCTGTGTGGATGAGTCACACTGGAGGTGGGAACAGGCTAATTGCTGCAGGTGAACAGGATTTGGGAGAGAGGAGTAGGCCTCAGAGACAGAGGTGTGGGCTGGTGCGCATTCAGTGGATGGATGGGGCTTCTGAAAGGGAAACAGAGAGGGTCCAGAGCCTTGGACTGAGACTGGGTCCTCCAGTGTTGAAAGGTCAAGGAGACCTGCTGAAAGCAGCAGGTCAGATGCAGAAGAGCCCAGGGAGCAGGAGTAGGTGGGTGGCCGGTGTCAGAGGTCGGGGGTACTCGCGGGCGCTGGCATCAGGACCCTGCGGCGTGGAGTGGCTGGGGCTGGGGAAAGGGCAGGCAAAGCCGGTGAGGTGAGAAGAGGAGATAGCCAGGGTTGTGCCCATGTTTTCCTTCCAAAAAGAATAAGGCATATGGTGGTGGGGGTGGGGGAGCGGGGCCAGGAACAGGGATTTTGTAAGTGCAAGACTTTCTGTCTTCTCTTGGTGGTTCAGCGGGCTTGCTGCGAACCTGCGGCTGAAGGGGCCCCGTGCCCTTCCTCATGGGCTCCCACCCACGGGGGCGCCCAGAGGGGCTCCAGGGGGAGCTCACTGCAGCCGGGAGGTAATCGGATATTGGAGGAAGGTAGACATGGAGACGTAAAACACTGTCTGAATGAAGGGCAATCGTATTTGAAGTAATTTGAAGATTGACAGGAAATTCATAAAGGGAATATGGAGTTCCATTTACAGCAGCAGGAGATTGCCTTGTCCATAGCTTCCTGACCTCTGGAAGAACAGAAGTTGCTGCTGGCAGAGTTCCAAAACATGAAAATGTAAAATGGAATTGAGTAATCTCTCCTAAATCAATTTTGTGAGCCAAATGACCTACAGAGGGATGTGATGTAGTGCGAGTGTGCGGCTGAGCACTCCTGTCTGCTGAATGCATTAGGACAACTGGTTCTGGAGACTCTCGAAGGCTGCTTTCTTTCGGTCCGGGTCTGGGTCCGGGAGCCTGGCTGCTGCTCTCGCCGTCTCCAGAGGCCGGTCTGGGAAGCGGTGCTACTTGTTCTGGTTTGCTGAGTTGGTTGCAGAATCTGCCAAAGGGTCTTCAGGAGGCTGTGGACAGGGGCTCTGGCCCAGAAGGAATGTCTCTGTTGGCTCTTCTCTTCAGTGCTCTTCTGTGTGGCAAGGTTCTTGAGTGTGAACACTCTCGTGTGCTCTGCGTTCTGACATCCTTTCCCACAGTCAGCCAGTGCCGAGGGGAAGCTCAGCTGTGTTGGTCCCAGGGCTGAGCAGGGTCATTGCTGTTGGCACTTAGTCCTGGGAGGGAGTCTTGGCGCTTTCCTTTGGCTGTTGTCGCTCGTAGTCAGGGCCTAACACGATGGTGTGTGCTGAGTTTATCAGTCCCGCTGGTGCTGGTTTCCACCCCGCCCCCATCTTCCTCTCACCCCACCCCCTCCCTCTCTCCATATGCAGAAAATACTCTTGAATAAGGAGAGGTTTTAGCTTAATCAGCAAATGCTGTTCAGTTAGCACAAATCCCAAAGGCACAGGAGGGCCTTTTAGCAGCTTAGAGTAAGAAGCTCTGGCCTGTTGGCAGAGGCAGTGCTGGCCCACATGAACATGTAGGGATGAGCTCAGAAAAGCCAAAGGATTCCTGTGCCTTTTCTTCTCCAGTTTGAGACTGTTCCAGTTCCCATGGGGGGCTTAATTCTAGGTATAGGGTACTTGTTTATTTTGAAAAATCAATACTTAGCTTTGCAAACTTGGATCAAATAGAGGAGAAAGTGCTTAGGGGGAGGTTGGTTGGTTAAAAAAGATGACAAATTCTCATGGTTATGAGACTCGTCATTGTCAGCACACCTATTTTTTCCCTTTTTACAACTTTTATTTCCAGGGCCTTGAGGCAGTCTCCATTTACTCTCCTTGTAGACTGAATGTGCACACACGTTATTAATAGCAGGTGTGGGAAAGAAAGAATGCTTTCTATTCTGAAAGACTCCCTGACTCCGGACTTGAAATCCTGTTTGTCTCTAGGGATCTAGGCCAGTGCTTCTCAGACTTTACCCTGCGCATGAATCACTGGGAGTCTTCAAATGCCGATTATGATCCAGTAGGTTCAAGGCAGGCCTGGGACTCTTCATTCCCAGTGAGCTTCCCTGGCCCCCCTTGGAGAGACTCTGGTCAGCCCAAATGCTCTGTTTCCAGATGTCTGTCACCAGCTTGGTGTCTGAGGGAAAGTACAGGTTGTGGTATCAGATCGAGGCCCCTGAATGATGGAGATGGCCTCCGGCTTCACTGTGTGCTGTCTGTCCGTCATCAGGCTCCTGGAGCGGGTGGGGCGGGGTGCCCGGGCCAGGAACCAGGCAGCTGAGTGGTGCTGCGTGGGTGCTGTGTGCTCCCCTGTGTTGTCCAAGAACTGGCTGCCCAGGGGAGGACACTGCGGTTTAGAAGAGTCGAGAAGGTTTAGAAGGTTGTTCTGCTAGGAAATGTGTCAGGATGCAGCCCAGGCCTCTCTGAGCACAGAGCCTGGTCCTGCTGCACCATGGGTGACCACCAGGGACTGGGGCCGGTTGGCATGACTCAGAAAAAGCTGCCCCAGAAGACCCGGCCCTCCCTGGCCCCACCTCCTGAGTGATAGGAAGGTGGCAGACTGGAAAGACTTGGGTTTGGAAATAGGCTGAGAGAAGTTCAGTGTGAGAGGAGCATCAGTACTTAGACTCACAGTGATGGCCAGCTTACCATGTGGGCGAGCTCGGGTTGGGGGGGCGTCTGGCCACCTTGGGGAGGGAGGTGGCAGTGGGAGACGGCACCAGGAGTCCCATGCTGGGGCAGAGGGTTAGGTGATGTCTAAAATCCCTGAATGGTTCTCTTGGGAGACTTTAGGAATCCCGTATGCCCGTGTGGTCTGTGACTCCCTGAGCCCTCACAGCACCGCACGTGGGTCCGGCAGCCAGGAGGGAACCACGATCTTTCCTGCATGACGTTGAGGAACCACAGAACTTTTGGCAGCTGAAAGGAGTCCTCCTGACATACGGGAAGTAGAGTGAAAGCTCTGCGAAACAGAGCTGTATCCAGGTAACCTTAATGCGACAGAAGGAGATCAGTGTCTCACTGAAGTAGAAACAGAAGAGCCAGCAGCTGGAGCGTACGGGAGGAGGGGTGGATTTACTGCCTCAAAGGGTTAATCCTTTCAGAGGTTCAGAAATACTTTTAGGGAATTAATGTCCAGGATCTAATGGCATATTGATGACTGTGATGCATGTGGTTCCGTAAAAGCTTTTAGACTCTGGCTTTGTTTCAAGGGCACAGATTTAAGATGACTCCCGATCTTTCTCCATGTAGGAAGAGTCCTTTGTTCTCCCAGGAGCATCCGCACTTTTCATGAAAATGTTGACCTGACAGGAGCTCTCCCCACGGCCAGGCCAGGCCCTGGGTGGCAGCCACCTTGCCATGTTCCTGGGCCCTCGAACAGAGTCTGGCCTGGCTGTAGTTCCTGGCAGTGCGGAGTTCAAAGACTGGTTCCCTTGCTTGCTGGCTGTGGAGCTGTTGGACAAACCATTCAGCCTTTCTGGGCTCAGGCTCTGCATCTAGAAAATGGAAGTATAGTCACTGTCTCATTGAGTTGGTGTGAGGAGGGGCCTGCCAGCTGGAGTGCTCAGCGAAAGGGGGCTGCTATTAGGGCAGTGGCCAGCAAGCACCAGGAGAATTTAACAGTGTCCAGAATTGGTGGCCTGCCTTCTAGAACAGTCAGCGTCCCATGCTTTACATTCAGTGTAAGAATCTGAAATAATCTTGTAAAGCAGACACTTTGGTCTGCCTCCGTTACAACTGAGCAGATCACCTACCTTAGCGGGAGGAGAGACGCTTTGCATCTCAGATACACTGCTGGTTTCAAGGCATGCAGATGGTGAAAGTCTGAAGCGGTTCCTATAAACGTGGACCTCTGGCTTCACAGTGTCCGTGTTTTCAAGTCCATGACACGCTCTCTGAACTTGAGGAAGTTGCTGTTGAATATGACTAATGAAATACCATGACCAGACTACTGAAAACTTGGCGACCTTGGTTTTTTCTTCCTTTAATTACTGTTTATATATATATATATATAAAACCCCAAACTTTTCTTTAAAACAGTTTTAGAATTACAGATTTATTATAAAGATAGTACAGAGAATTTTCACAGCCAGTTTAATGGTTTACATTAGTCAGGTCCATTTGTCATAATTAATGGACTGATGTTGATACATTATTAGTCACGAAAATCTATCCTTTCAGTTTTCTTAGTTTTTCCCTGGCGTCCTTTTTCTGTCCCAGAATACGTTTGTCATGTTTCTGTAGCTCTTCTTGGCTATGATACTTCCTTAGGCTTTCCTTGTTCTTGATGGAGTTTTGGGTAGGACTGGGCAAATATTTTGTAGAATGTTCCTCTACTGAAATTTGATGTTGTCCCATGATCAGATTGAGGGTGTAGGTTTTTGGAAGAAAGTCCACAGAGGCAAAGGGCCCTTCTCACCATGTCCTTCCAGGGTGGGTGCCCTCACGTGACCGACATGGTGGACACTGACTGGGGTCACCTGGCTCCTGTGTGTCTGTCTGGTCTCCACTGCATAGCTGTTCCCCCTCCATTGTTCTCTGGAGGGAGGTTGCCATGCCCACCCTGCAGCTGAGGAGGGACTGCTCCCTCCCCTCCTCAGGATGGAGCAACTGAGAACCCATGGATTTTCTCACAGAGCAGGTTCCCTCTTCTCCCCTTATTCTCTCCTTATTCACTGACACTCGTGTCAGTTTGGATCCGTGGGAATTTATTTATCCTTTGGTGTCGAGCCCTGCGCTGCTTTCTTTATTCAGTTGCTCAGATTGCTCTGGTTTTGACGGATGGGAATTCATTCATTGGCTCCTGTGTCCCTTTGATGTGTCCCCATCCTTGTGTGTGTGTTTGCTCTGTTTTGTTTTTTAAGCGTATCTTTCCTTTCTTGTGCTATAAGATACTCCAGGCCCATTTTCTGTGTATCCTGCCCCTGCCCTAAAAACCAGGAGCCTGGTTCCTTTGATCAGAAAATGGCATAAGAAACCAGTGTCTAGAGGCTGGTGTGGATGTTGTTACTGAGGTGTGGTTACTTCTAGGCACTCCTGGCTTACAGCGCAGGAGAGATGTATGTACATATTAACCTGTGTATCCAGACATAGCTATCAATATTTCTGTGTATTACCATCTGTATTAGTATAAAGCTGAACGTGAGTTCATGCTGACATTTGCAGCGCCTGTTTACCCAGCCTCTCCCCTTCCTGTGTATAACCTCCCCTCAAACAATGGGACACCTGGCTCCTACCACTGGGTCCACTTTTACTTAATGACTTAATTCCAGCACACATGCTCAGCAAGACCAGGATCGTTCATCAGCTTACCTCTCCTGGGAAACAGCCTTATCAACTAGAGCACAGCGCTGAGCACCGTTCCTTGCCTTTACTCTTATGGCCTCCAGAGTTCCTCACCCCAACTCCAGTTCCCCACCCTCTCCAGGGAGGCTGATGCAGACATTTGAAGTGCAGTTGAAGCCTTTTGTCACATTCCACATTCCATCTCAGGAATCTCCTGATATCCTAAATGCTTTCAAAATTGCATACATTAAGATTTATTTTTTGTGCTGTGAAGTTCTGTAGCTTTTGACAAGTGCTTACTGTCTTGTAGTCACCATTACAACATAATAGTTTCACTGCTCTAAAAAATCTCCTGGGCTTCCCCTGTTCAGCCCCTTCCCCGAGCCCTAGATAATCACTGATCTGTTTACCATCTCTGCAAGTGTATCTTTTCCAGAATGTTATATAGTTAGAATCATACAGTATGTAGCTTACTCAGACAAACCTTTTTCACTTAGCAGTATGTATCTAAAGATTCATTTATTTTGTGTATATGTGTGGTTTGATATGTCATTTCTTTTTTATTGTTGAATAATATTCCTTCCCTGGTGGCTCAGAGGTTAAAGCATCTGCCTCCAAAGCGGGAGACCCGGGTTCAATCCCTGGGTCGGGAAGATCCCCTGGAGAAGGAAATGGTAACCCACTCCAGTATTCTTGCCTGGAGAATCCCATGGAGAGAGGAGCCTGGCGGGCTACAGTCCACAGGGTCGCAAAGAGTCAGACACGACTGAGCGACTTCACTTCACTTCAATATTCCATTATACTAACATACTATGACTTGTTTATCTGTTTACCTATTGAAAGATGTTTCTGTTGCTTCTAGCTTTTGCTGGTTTTGAATAAAGCTTCTATAAACCTTTGTGTGCAGGTTTTTTTGGACATGAAGTTTGCAATTCATTTGGGCAAATATCAGGGAGCACATCACATCGTAAGACTGTGTTTAGTCCCTCTAAGAATGAATGAGAATGGCCTCCTGCTTTTCTGCTTCCTTGCCGGCTTTTGGTAATGTCAGGATTTTTTAGACTTTAATAATCCTAAAAGGTGTATAGTTGTATCTCATTCTTTTAATTTGCAATTTCCTAAATTCCCCAAATTTGCAGTTTTGCTCTGTTTTTTCATTTGGTGAGTCAGTCTTGAAGACTGACTCTCTTCTGCCGCTTGCAAATACAGTAGCCTTCCCTATCTGCAGTTTTGCTTTTCACAGTTTCATTTACCTGAGGTCCAAAAATAAACAATTCATCTTTTCAGGAATCTGAGGAGCGTGATGAAATCTTGCACTGTCCTGCTCTGTCCTGCCGGGGCCATGGATCACCCCTTTGCCAGTGTGCCCTGCCCTTCAGTCACTTAGCGGTCCTCTCTGTGATGAGATGGCTGTCGCAGTATTGCAGTGCTTGTGGTCCAATTACCCTTATTTGACTTAATACTGGCCCCAGACTGTAGAGTAGTGATGCTCGCAATTCAAATATGCCAGTGAGAAGCTGTCACGTGTTTCTTTTAAGTGAAAAGGCGAAAATTCTGATCTTAATAAGGACAGAAAAAATTGAATGCTGAGGTTGCTGGGTCTACGGTAAGAAGGAATCTTCTCTGCGTGAAATTGTGAAGAAGGAAAAAGAAATTTGTGCTAGTTTTGCTGTCGCACCTCAAACTGCAAAAGTTACGGCATGGTGTGTGATTAGTGCTTAGGTTAACATGGAAACAGCACCAAGCTGGGGGAAAGACAAAAATAGAAGGTGTGTCCCGATTGATGGCAATGTGTTGGGACAGAAGGCATGATTTGTAAGAAGTCTTCAGCAAAGGAGACCCTGAACGAGTGGCCCCAGCCAGTTACTGCACATAGGATTGGGTACAGAGATTCGAGACTAGGTTTGGGCTGAAAAAATATAAAAATTACTGGAGAAGCTATTAGATATTATTAATCTCTTACTGTGCCTAAACTATCACTTAAATTTGATCATAGGTTTGTGTGTTTAGGAAAAGCACACTATACAAAGGGCTCACTCCTCTCATGATTTCAGGCATCCCCCAGGGGTCTTGGAACATAGCCAGTGCATATATGCAGGACAACTGTGAACTCTTTCTTTTCCAAGCAAGCTGTTTCCATGTCTTCTATTGGCAGTGTGAATGTTGGTTTGTGGTCAGCGTCTTTCTAGCTTGAGCTACTTTCAGAATCTATATTCATATACTGATTATAAGGATCCACTTTAGGGAGAGTTGCTTCTGTATCATTTACATTGAAATATTGGTGCCTTTGCAGTGAAATACACAGGTTATCTTCTGGCACTGTGTGGGATTTGGGGACAAATGTATTATAATTACTCTGATGGTAATATAATTCCAGACGTCTGGATGGAGTCTGGGGACAAATGTATTATCTGGACTTTAGGAAATCACTCCAATGGTAACATAATTCCAGATGTCTGGAAACTGAAACTCCTGATTTCTGATCAGAAGTTGTCCTTGGCATCCTGAATCTTTCAGGAAAAACCCAGGCTCGTGAGCTCCTGCTCCACACGCTCTGGGGCCTCTGGCTTTGGCTGCAGCCTGTGCTTCCAGCGGAACCCCCACTTCACCCCTTCACTGCGTCTGTGTTCCAGCCAAACTGGGCAGAGCTCTGACCTTGTTCTTGCTTTCCATCTGTTGGGACTGCCCTCTGAGCTCTGTGTGTGGCAGTGTTGCCCCTGGGCCTGGCAGAGCGCTCTTGTCCATCCACGCAGCTCTCCTGGCCTGCCCAGAAGGAAGCAGCCTGTTGTGAACATCGCGGCTCACTGCTTGTTACCTCCGCCGGGCAGGGAGACGTGCCTGCCCTGCACCACGGCTGCTGTGCCCCTACATCCACTCCCCCGCACAGTGGGCTCCTCCAGGCTGTGCCCCCTGCCCGGCCCCTGAGCCGCCTCCCTGGAGCCCAGCGCAGCAGGACCACTCTCGGCTGCTGCCATCCTGCCCTCTCACAAGGGGCCCGCGGGCTGAGGGTATGCATCACCTAGCTGGTGGGCTCAGAGATGACAGTGGCAGTGAGGACGACTCTAAAGATGGAGGGCTGTGTGACTTCTGATCCACAGGGACCTGGCCAGGGGCAGCAGAAGCCCTCAAGCCAGTTCAGCTCCGGCTTGCCTATGTGCCCTGTATTCACATGCAGACGCCTTTCCTCCCCAGCTGATTCTTTATCTGCTTCAGTCACTCTTCCCAAGGGTCACTCCTCCCAAGCCCGCTGTCCCAGCTCTGTCCAGATTTCTCTTTTCTTCCTTTGTCTGTTGAGTGCTCCTGCTTGTCTCGGGGACGGGGGCTGTTGCCAGGCCAGCTGCCAATGGGGCTTGCCCAGAGTCATGTGTTAAACTCTCACTGCATTTGTGGTGTGTCTCAGGTTGTGGTTGGGAGGATATGAATGTTTCACATTTCCCGTTCTTGCTTTCTCTTTCCCCTGCAGGGCTGGGGCCTCACAGCCAGTGGGGACCGTTCTGCCCTCACTCCTGTGTCTCTCCAGTGTGGCTGCTGGCGCCCCAACTTCCCTCACTCCTTCAGGGTCTAACCCACTCTCTGACAGCTCTCACCGGGGTTTCCCCATCACCTTGGACTGTTTGTCTGCCTCTTTGACGTCTCCACTCACTGGGCTCATGAGCATCTCTCAGACTTCACAGGTCCAGAGCTGAACTCTTGAACTTCCATTGCAGCCCTCATGTCTCACCTGATGGAGCCAAGGCCTTGGAGCCTCCCTGACATCACTTCTTATCTCAAACCTATATCCAGTCCTCTGGGAAATCCTGTGTTTCAGGGTGCCCAACGAGCTGATGAAGACATGTGGCTCTTAAGACCAGATTTGAATGACACAATACCAAATCCATTCAAATGCTTTTAATAAAATCATCTGGGAGAGACTTTGATAATTTATATAAAGAAAATGTACTAGGCACTTAAAACTGGGGTCGTCTGTTAGTGTCAGATGAACACATATAAAGATAGAAGGCTTTTTAATATAAGATATAGTTTATGATGATAAAAGAAAATAGTTGTGATAAAGACAGATTGATTCTGAATTTATATATTTGTAATAACTAAAATATTATATAGGAAAATTGGCTGATTTATAAGGTAAAATCGATAAATCTGCCATCATATGGACTGTGTTAATGTTGCTTTCTCAGGAATTGATAGATCCAATACACACATGAGTAAAGTGTTCAAGATTTGAACAACTCTATCTTTTGGTCATATAAAAAAAATGCAGCCATTAAGGAATACATAAACTCCAGTACTTTGGCCACCTCACGTGAAGAGCTGACTCATTGGAAAAGACTTTGATGCTGAGAGGGATTGGGGGCAGGAGAAGAAGGGGACGACCGAGGATGAGATGGCTGGATGGCATCACGGACTCGATGGATGTGAGTCTGAGTGAACTCCGAGAGATGGTGGTGAACAGGGAGGCCTGGCGTGCTGTGATTCATGGGGTCGCAAAGAGTTGGACATGACTGAGCGACTGAACTGAACAGAACTGAAGTTCTAAATGCATGTGAAACAGTTTCAAAATCTGACTTTGTATTTGGTCACAATGTAAACTCACATTCTTTCAGGGTGTATTCTCTGACCGACCAAATGAAGCTAAGTCAGAGTTCAGTTATAAAAGCGTAAAGAAGAAAGTTTATGTATTTGGCATTTGTGTTAGTCGCTTAGTTGTGTCTCACTCTTTGTGACACCATGGACTGCAGGGGTCCCTGTCCCATGTCTCACCAGGCTCCCTTGTCCAGGGATTCTCCAGGCAAGGATACTGGAGTGGGTAGCCATTAAGAAACATTAAAAATCTTTCAAGTTAAAATGAAAGTAACAATGGGAGTATTTAGATTGGCTGACTCCAGAGATGTAAACAAAGGCTTGTGGGACCAGCAGTACTTAGAGGGAAATGTATGTCTTGAGAGTTAAGTGCTTGAAAAGAATAAAGACTCAGAATTGATCGAGTAAGTGTTTCCCTTAAGGTAGGAGAGCAAAAGAAAGTAGAAGGAAGGAAATTATAGCGTAAGAACAGAAATTTGTAAGACAAAGAAAAGTATGAGTAATAAAACGCTGGGCTTTTGTCAAGAAAATCAAATTTTCAAATCTTTGATAGGATTGATCAAAAAATGAAAATAGTAGTCATAAATAAACAGTATTGACTATATGTATCTTGTTGTTCAGTTGCTCAGTTGTGTCCAACTCTGCGATCCCATGGACTACAGCATGCCAGGCTTCCCTGTCCATCACTAACTCCCGAAGCTTGCTCAGATTCATGTCCATTGAGTCAGATGCCATCCAGCCATCTCATCCTCTGTTGTCCCCTTCTCCTCCTGCCTTCAATCTTTCCCAGCATCAGGGTCTTGTTAATAGTGTGAATAATTAGTATTTTAAAACGACATTTGTCAGTTAACTGCAAAATCAAATCCTGACAAGTCTTCTCATGGGTATGGAAGTGCCGATTCTAAAATCCAGGTAGAAGAGTCAGGGATCAAAATACTAATTACTTTTGAAGAAAAATAAGAGGGATTTACCCATACGAATGTTAAAGCTTATTATAAAAGTGTTATATTTGATATCTGCATTATTAGACTAGGGACAGACAAATATGCCAGTGCAACAGAGTATGGAACATATTCACACACCCTCATATCACACACAGCTGTATACCCCCCATACACACTCACATGCACCCACATCGACCCACCTACCTACACATATGCACATACTCACACACTCAGATATGCCCGCACCCAACCACGTCCATACTCCCCCACACCGTACGCCCAAAGGAATTCATACTTTACAAGGTTACACTACAAGTCCATGGGCAGAGGAGGGATCTTTTAGTCAATACTGTGGGAATAATCTTCTACTCCTATTGGAAAGATTAGAATTAGATCCATACAAAATGCTTCATATGTGAGACTGAATTCTAGATGGAATCAAATCCTGAGTGTGAAAAGCAAAACTGAAATTTACAGAAGACAGGAGACTGTCTTTGACATCTGATTGAAGATGAATTTCTTAAACCAAGCACCAACGGTAAGGAAAAAGACTGGTTTATTTGTCTATATGAAGTAGAAAAGTCATCTGTGTGGCGGAAGATATTTATAGAATTAAAAGGCAGACTACAGACAGGCAGATACTTTTGAAAGTCATATAACTTGAAAAGGATTGACATCAAAGATCTAGAAAGAATAAGCTTACAGTGGATAAAGGCTATTAAATCCCAAATGAGGAAGTCATAAAGGTTATAAATGGATGAAAACTGTGTGATTTTTCTATTAATCTATGAAATGTGAATGAAAACAGTGAGAGACCACTTCTACTCCTCAGATTGATAAGCATGATGCCAGTTAATAAGTATCGGTGAGGTGTGGGTAAATGGGAACTCTTACCCCTTGCTGTTAGAGTGCAGGTTGGTATAACCACTTTGGAGGCTGATTTGGTTACATCAGTGAAGTTAGCAATGTGCACCTCGTAGGACCCACCAATGCCATTTTCAGCATTTGTTCCAGAAGGTCCCACGAGCACCTGAGGACATGATCCTACAGTGTTTGTAGTAACAAGACACTGAAAACTACCCAACTGGCCTCAGTAAGTGGATCCAAACATTTGTTTTCTTCACACTGTCAAAAATTATTCTACGTTAAAAAGAATGAATTACATCTCTGCATATCAAGATGCATAAATCTCAGTAACAACGCTAACTGTGAAAAACAAAGTTATAAAAGTATGGGTGCTGTATGGTGTCTTTGCTTTTGCATATTTACACAGCCAGTAGAGGTATAAACACCTGGATGTGAGTGATGTGTTTAGATTATGTCATTATTTTCCTATAGAGAAGGAGAAGTTATCAGTAGGGTATAGGGCTTCAGTGGCATCTGAAAGCATTTTAAATAGAGATCTGAAGCAAATAAAGCAAAATGTTGACAACTCTTTATTCTTCATTGTAAGTATGTAGATGTCTACTATGTTTATTTTTTGATTTGAGATATAATTCACATACCATAAAATTTGCCTGATTAGAGTTCATCATTGAGCGATTTTTGGCATATTTACAGAGCTATCACCATCTAATTCCAGAACATTTTCTGCAGCCCAGAAAGATAGCTCATACCCATTGGCAGTCACCTCCCATTCTCTCCTTCCCAAGTCCCTCCCCACCATTAATCTACTCTCTCAGTTCAGTTCAGTTCAGTCGCTCAGTCGTGTCCGACTCTTTGCGACCCCATGAATTGCAGCACGCCAGGCCTCCCTGTTCATCACCATCTCCCGGAGTTCACTCAGACTCACATCCATCGAGTCCGTGATGCCATCCAGCCATCTCATCCTCGGTCGTCCCCTTCTCCTCCTGCCCCCAATCCCTCCCAGCATCAGAGTCTTTTCCAATGAGTCAACTCTTCGCATGAGTACTCCTTTTCCTATTTGGAACCAGTCTGTTGTTCCATGTCCAGTCCTAACTGTTGCTTCCTGACCTGCATACAGATTTCTCAAGAGGCAGGTTAGGTGGTCTGGTATTCCCATCTCTTTCAGAATTTTCCACAGTTTATTGTGATCCACACAGTCAAAGGCTTTGGCATAGTCGATAAAGCAGAAGTAGATGTTTTTCTGGAACTCTCTTGCTTTTTCCATGATCCAGCGGATGTTGGCAATTTGATCTCTGGTTCCTCTGCCTTTTCTAAAGCCAGCTTGAACATCAGGGAGTTCACGGTTCACGTATTGCTGAAGCCTGGCTTGGAGGATTTTGAGCATTACTTTACTAGCATGTGAGATGAGTGCAATTGTGCGGTAATTGGAGCATTCTTTTGCATTGCCTTTCTTTGGAATTGGAATGAAAACTGACCTTTTCCAGTCCTGTGGCCACTGCTGAGTTTTCCAAATTTGCTGGCAGATTGAGTGCAGCACTTTCACAGATGCTTATATCTTTCCTTTTCTCCTTTGCTTTTCACTTCTCTTCTTTTCACAACTATTTGTAAGGCCACTCTATCTCTGTGGATTTGCCCATTCTGGACATTTCGTATAAATGGAATCATGTAGAATGTGGTACGTGGACTTCTTCACTCAACATAATGTTTTCAAGGTTCGCCTGTGTTGCAGCATGTATTAGTACTTTATTCCTTTTTATGGCTGAATTATATTCCATCCTATGAACATAGCATTTTGTTTATTCCATCCTATGAACATAGCATTTTGTTTATCCTTTTATCCTTTAATGGATCGTTGGGTTGTTTCTGTTTTTTAGCTATTGTGATTAATGCTGTTATCAACTTGATGTACAGGTTTTTGTATGAATGTATATTTTTCATTCTCTTAAGTATATAGGAGTGAAATTGCTGAGTCACGGGGCAACAATATATTTAACTTTTTGACAGACTGCCAGAGTGTTTTCCAAAATGGCAGGAAAAAGATTTCCTGCCAATATTATATGAGGGTTCTAATTTCTGCATATCCTCACTAACACTTGTTATTGTCAGTCTTTTTGACTATAGCCACTCTGGTGGGTGTGACATAGTCTGTCATTGTGAGTTTTGATTTGCATTAGCCTAATGACCATGGCTTCCCTGATGGCTCAGCAGTAAGAGAATCTGCCTGCAATGCAGGAGACACGGAAGACACAGGTTCAGTCCCTGGGTCAGGAAGATCCTCTGAAGGAGGAAAATGGCAGCCCACTCCAATATTCTTGCCTGAAAACATCCCATGGACAGCCTGGTGGGTTACAGTCCATGGGGTCACAAAGAGTCAGAAATGACTGAGTGACTGAGCACATATATACACCCTAATGGCTAATGATGTTTCAAATCTTTTCACTTGCTTATTGGCCATTTATATAGATTCTCTGGGGAAAAGTATATTCAAATGTTTTGCCCATTGTTTAATTGAGTTGTCTTTTTTATTGCTGAATTGTAATTCTTTATGTATTCTGGATGCCTATCAGATTTATAGAAGTTTTCTCCCATTTTGTAGCTTGTATTCTCCCTTTCTTTATTTACAGTTTCCTTTGAGGCACAACACTTTTCAGTTTTGATCAAGTCCAACTTATTTTTCTTTTTTTGTGTGTGATTTGCAATTTTTGTATTTTTTATTTTATTACATTTTTTGGGTTATTTTTCTTCCATTTTTATGCAGACAAAATTTACATACAGCTCTGTGCAAGTTAAGGTATCCAGCATAATGATTTGACTTAATCATGAAATGATTATCACATTATGTTTAGTGAGCATCCATCATGTCATATAGATACAAAATTGAAAAAAAAAATTGTTTTCCTTGTGATTAGAACTTTTAGGATTTAATCTTTTAACAACTTTCACATATAACGTACATCAGTGTTATTTTTATCCTGTTGTACATTGTACCCCTCGTATTTCTTTATCTCATAATTCGAAGTTCATATCTTTTGACTCCATGCAGCTCTCCCTCCCAAACGGCCTCTGGTAATCACAAATCTGATTTCTTTTCCTCTGCTTTTGTTTGTTTTTGAAACATAATTGTCCTCCAGTACCATGCTAGTTTCTGTTACACAACATAGTGATTCTATATTTCTGTATATTTCAAGATGATCACCGTAAGTCTAGTTATGATATGTTACCATACAAATATATACATAAGTATTGACTATACTCTGTACACTGTACATTTTGCACCTGTGATTCATTTAGTTTGCAACTGGAAGTTAGTTATGCTTAATCTTTCTCACCTATTTCTCTCCTTCCCTTTCCTTCCTCCCTTCTGGCAACCACCCATTTGCCCTCTGTATCTATGATTTTGTTTCTGTTTGTTTAATCATTTTGTTTTTTGAGATTCCACATATAAATGGAATCATACTATATTTGTCTTTCTCTGACTTTTTTTTACTTAATCCTCTCTAGGTCTGTCAGTGCTGTCACAAATAATATTCCATTTATTTATTTTTAAAATATATATTATTTTTAAATATATATTTATTTTTATTTATTTGGCTGTGCCAGGTGTTAGTTGCAGCACATAGGATCTTCAATCTCCGATAGGACATGTAGGATCTTTAACTGTGGCATGTGGGTTCTAATTCCCCAACCAAGGATTGAACCTGGACCCCTGCATTGGGAGCACTCAGTCTTAGCCACTGGACCACCAGGGAAGTCCCTTCCTTTGTATTTATATACCACATCTTCTTTCTCCATTCATCTATTGGTGTACATTTAGGCTTCTTCCATATCTTGTCTGTTGTAAATAATACTGTAGTGAACATGGAATGCATATATCTTTTCTAATTAGTGGTTTTGTTTTCTTTAGATAATGCCCAGAAGTGAAATTGTTGAATCATATGGTTCAGTTCAGTTCAGTTGCTCAGTCGTGTCCAACTCTTTGCAACCCCATGTGCTGCAGCACGCCAGGCATCCCTGTCCATTATCAACTCCTGGAGCTTGCTCAAACTCATGTCCATCGAGTCGGTGATGCCATCCAACCATCTCATCCTCTGTCATCCCCNCATATGGTTCAGTTCAGTTCAGTTGCTCAGTCGTGTCCAACTCTTTGCAACCCCATGTGCTGCAGCACGCCAGGCATCCCTGTCCATTATCAACTCCTGGAGCTTGCTCAAACTCATGTCCATCGAGTCGGTGATGCCATCCAACCATCTCATCCTCTGTCATCCCCTTATCCTCCTGCCTTCAAACTTTCCTAGCATTAGGGTATTTTTCAATGAGTCAGTTCTTCGCATCAGGTAGCCAAAGTATTGAAGCTTCATCTTCAACATCAGTCCTTCCAGTGAATATTCAGGACTGATTGCCTTTATGATTGACTGGTTTGATCTCTTTTCTGTCCAAGGGACTCTCAAGAGTCTTCTCCAGCACCACAGTTCAAAAGCATCAAATCTTTGGTGCTCAGCTTTCTTTATGGTCCAACTCTCACATCCATACATGACCGCTGGAAAAACCATCATTTGACTATATGGACCTTTGTCAGTAAAGTATTGTCTCTGCTTTTTAATATGCTGTCTAGGTTGGTCAGGTTGATTATATTGCTGGTTATTGCTGTCAAATTGATTATAGTCTTTGCAGTCAAAGATGGAGAAGCTCTATACAGTCAGTAAAAACAAGACCAGGAGCTGACTGTGGCTCAGATCATGAACTACTTATTGCCAAATTCAGACTTAAATTGAAGAAAATAGGGAAAATCACTAGACCATTCTGACCTAAATCAAACCCCTTACGATTGTACAATGAATGACAAATAGATTCAAGGGATGAGATCTGATAGACAGAGTGCCTGAAGAACTGTGGATGGTGGTTTGTGACATTGCACAGGACCATCAAGACCATCCACAAGAAAAATAAATGCAAAAAGGGAAAATGGTTGTTTGAGGAGGGCTTACAAATAGGTGAGAAAAGAAGAGAAGCAAAAGTCAAAGGAGAAAAGGAAAGATATACCAACTTGAATGCAGAGTTCCAAAGAATAGCAAGAAGAGATAAGAAAGCCTTCCTCAGTGATCAGTGCAGAGAAATAGAGGAAAACAATAGAATGGGAAAGACTAGAGATCTCTTCAAGAAAATTAGAGATACCAAGGGAACATTTCATGCAAAGATGGGTACAATAAAGGAAAGAAATGGTATGCACCTAACAGAAGCAGAAGTTATTAAGAAGAGGTGGCAAGAATGCACAGAAGAAATACCAAAAAGATCTTCATGATCCAGATAACCACAATGGTGTGATCCCTCACCTAGATCCAGACATCCTGGAATGCAAAGTCAAGTGGGCCTTAGGAAGCATCACTACCAACAAAGCTAGTGGAGGTGATGGAATTCCAACTGAGCTATTTCAAATCCTAAAAGATGATGCTGTGAAAGTGCTGCACTCAATTTGTGAGCAAATTTGGAAAACTCGCCAGTGGCCACAGGATTGGAAAAGGTCAGTTTTTATTCTAATCCCAAAGAAGGGCAATGCCAAAGCATGTACAAACTATGTTCAAACTAATGCCAAAGCACAGTTCAAAAGCATCAGTTCTTCGGCACTCAGCATTTCAATTCAGATTCCTTTGATTTCTTTTTCTTGTCTGACTGTGGCTTCCAATGCTATGTTAAATAAAAGTGATGAGAATGGGAATCTTGTCTTGTTCCTAATCTTAGAGGAAATGCTTTCAGCTTTTCATTGTTGAATATGATGTTAGTTGTGGGTTTGTCATATATGACTTTTATTATTTTGAGGTGTTCCCTCTCTACTTTGTAGAGAGCTTTTATCATAATTGGATATTGAGATCTGTCAAAAGCTTTCCCTGCATCTATTGAGATGATCATGTGATTCTTATTCTTCAATTTAGTAATATGTTGTATCACATTAATTGGCTGTGGATATTAACCCATCTTTCTATCCCTGGGGTGTATCATACCACTTGATCGTGGTGTATGATCCATTTAATGCATTGTTGAATTTGGTTTGTTAGTATTTTGTTGAGGATTTTTTATCTGTATTCATCAGTGATATTGGCCTGTGATTTTCTTTTTTTGGTGATATGTTTTTCTGGTTTTGGTGTCAGGGTGATAATGGCCTCACTGAATGAGTTTGGAAGTGTTCCTCCCTTTGCAGTTTTTTTGGAATCAGTTGAGAAGGATAGGTGTTGACTCTTCTCTAAATGTTTGGTAAACTCACCTGTGAAGCTGACTAGGCCAGACTTTTTTTGTTGAGAGTTTCTAAATTACTGATTCAATTTCATTACTGGTAATTGATCTGTTCATACTTTTTATTTCTTCTTGGTTCAGCCTTGGGAGTACTTTTCTAGGAATTTGTCCATTTCTTCTAGGTTTTCCATTTTATTGACACTTAGTTTACCATAGCAGTCTCTCATGATCTTTTTTATTTCGGTGGTGTTAGTTGTAACTTCTCTAGTTTCATTTCTGATCTTACATGTTTGGGCTCTTCTCTTTTTTTTCCTTGATGAGTCTGTCTAAAGGTTTATCACTTACATTTACCTTTTCAAAGCACCAGCTCTTAGTTTCATTTATCATTCATCTTTTCTGTTTTTTTTTTTTTTGTCTCTACTTCATTTATGTCTGCACCAAGTTTTATTATTTGTTTCCTTCTAATAGCTTTGAATTATATGTGTTCTTTTTCTACTTCCTTTAAGAATAAGGTTAGGTTGTTTATTTCAGATTTTTCTTGCTTCTTGGGGTAAATTTGCATGGCTATAAATGTCTCTTTTCTAGATTTTTCCATTGAAATGTCTGTATATCATCTCTATATATAGATAGAAATGATATAGTATATAATATACACTATAGTGTGTAGTATAGTATATCTATAGTATAGTATAGTGTATCATCTATATCTATCTTTATTCAGAGATAGTTATTATCTATATCTATCTCTATAGATGAGATAGATATATTTCTATATACTATATCATCTATGTCTATCTCTTTTCAGATTTTGTATTTTTTTTCTTGAGTCACTTGTCAATTTCAGGCTCTCTGCTACCTCCTGCCTCAGTCATAGAAACAAAAAGGAACAGCAAAGGATGTTTTTTCCTTTTGTGGAAAGTAGTGTTAGAGGCTAAAATCTTGACTCTGGAGCTGCACATGGGTGTTTGTGGTAGCCCTCAGTTCACACTGATTCCATCCCAGTTCAATTCAGTTATTACTAGGTTATTAAAAATGTTTAATTCTAGTATTAAAAACACATGAATTTCATATTTTCTACAATAGATTTACTTAAACTTGTTGAATCTTTGGCCATAAATTAGTTATGTGTCCTTTTTATAATCCTCACAAATTTCATCAACTCTCATCTAGTTGCTTTGTTGGTGATTATTGAGCAGGTGGTTTACAAAAGGAGCACAGATACCAACAACCATGAAAAGGTGCCAGGCCTCCATATTAGTGGACAAATGCATGTACCTCATTCTCTGATCCTCTTGCTGGCATATATGTTGAGAACGTTTATACAAAGGAGTTTTGGCAAGGAATCACAGAGATCAGACTCCGAGACGTCACTATTTTGTGTCTCAGAAAGTGACTGAAGGGAGACAAGTTTCTGGAGAGCTCTTTGTCCTTGTGTATCACAAGCTTTAAAAACATCAGGCACTTGTCTTAAAATTCTACTCTTAAGAACTTACCTTCAACAATCAGATAAGCATTACATTTATGTACAGAGGCTGTTCATTACATCATTAATTTACATAAATAACAAATTGGAAGCACCCCAAATGCCCAATAATAGATGATTTAGTGAATCAGTTATTGGACTTATAATACACACAATGTTCTATTAGGCAGCAATTAATGTTTATAGGAATGATTCATAACATGGAAAAATGAGCCCAGAATATGAAGTCAAAGCACAGGTAAAAACAGCATATTTGACAAAAAATAAAGGTGTATGTGTGTGTGTGTATTTTAAAGGCCTCAAAGAGGTACAACCAAAGGGTTATATTGTCTGTTTCTGAGAACTGGGATCATTGCTAAAACCTGTTTTCAAACATTTCTGCATTTTCTGAAGTGAATATACATTGCTTTTATACTCATAGGAGAAACTATATATATATATATATATATATATATATAATCCTTTTGTTTTTGGCTGTCCTAGGTTTTCATTGCAGTGTGCAGGCTCTTTAGTTGTGGCATGAGGCTTAGTTTCCCCATGGCATATGGGATCTTAGTTCCCCAGCCAGGGATCCAACCCATATCCCCTGCACTGGGTACATTGGACCACCAGGGACGTCCTTTTTTTTTTTAAATTAGAGAAGAATTATGCGAAAATTAGCCTGACCTTTGATATACAGAAGCATTGTTCTAGGCATAAAAGCAGCACAAGTAATTTCAAATAATAGATGTTTAATTTTCGTAGACATATTTCTTTGAATTTCAATAAACAGCTGTTGTTTAGTCACTCAGTCATGTCCAACTCTTTTGTGACCCCATGAACTGCAGTGTGCCAGGATCCTATGTCCATGGGATTTCACAGGCAAGAATACTGGAGTGAGTTGCCATTTCCTTCTCCAGGGGATCTTCCAGATGCAGGGAGTGAACCCACGTCTCCTGCATTAAGAGGAGGATTCTTATTGCTGAGCCACTAGGAAGCCCCTCAATAAACAGTTTAAAAGCTAAAACAAGCTGTTGTGAACATTTTCTGCAAATGTTACAGACACAGATATATTATATTGTTCTGAAAGCATATATATGCTGCCTCATTTAAAAATACGTGAATGTTACAATGAGAAACTACCAGAAGAAAATACCCTCTACTGCTGTCATTGCTTTTGTTTGGGAATTGGAGATGCTTTTAAATATTGGATTGGCCAAATGTTCATTCAGGATGTTATGGAAAAACCTGAACGAATCTTTTGGCCAACCCAATGTATTTCTTGTGCTTTTCTGCACTTCCTAAGTTTTCTACACAGAGAACAAGCATGTGTCCTGCAAGGATCTGCAGTCGTTGTCGTAAAGAGCAGGGCTGAGCACACAGCCTCTGTCCCTACCAGGACTTGGTGTTGCCTGGCATGTGCTCCCCCGGGAGGTCCAGGGTAGGGGCCTGCAGAACTAACTTTCTACCACTGATTGAAAGTGCTTATATTGGGGAGTTGTTGTCTAGAAAGTCTAATAAATGTGTTTTAGGCAACTTCAATACCTTGGTGAGAGGCCAAGCAGATTTCTTGGGTCTGATTCTGATAGTGAGAGTGACCCAGTCAGAAAAGTGAGATAGTAAAAATTGCAGTTTAAAATTTTAATTTAATAAGTCTATATGCTGAGATTGAAACAAAATCCTTTTATAAATTCTTGCTTGTTAGTAGTGAGTGAAGTCCATCAACATAACTTAAAAAGACTGAAATGTGGGTGTGCACATCTATATTTACATACATTGAGTGTGATCTATCATAAATAGGAAAATAAAAATTATCTCGGGACATGCATGGGTGCTGTGAGCATAACACTGGTCTTATAAGCAAAGGAAATTTGCAATCAAGGGTATGTGGACAAGGTAAAAACATGCTCTCCCAGGCAAGGGAGTGTGCCTGGCATGGCATGCAGGACAATGCTGGGTAGAGGTCAGGTGAGGGCCTTTTGGGGTTTTGGCTTCTGGTTCCTTGGTGATCATGTCACCAACATGCATTGGCCTCGAGATGCTATTTTTTGAGGTGGAGGAGTAAAGAAGTTCAACCCCCTGCTGCCTCCTTCTCTTTTCTGCTGAGACCATCACCAGGAGTGTAATTACTTGGACACAGTAATTGCACTGGTGGATTCTATGATAGAAATGGCGCTGAGTCATCCTTGCCCGTCCTCCCCCTTGAAGCTCTTTTAAACTCTAGTTACCCTGTCTTCATGTTGGCACTGTCGGGCTCTGAATGTGCTCTTTTGGAGGGGGTGAGTTAAGGAGACACTCCATCCCCCAGACTGGGAGAATTCAGTCCACTAGAAGTCATATCTTTGCTACGGCCGATTTAGTTTTGGGCAAAAGCAGTGCATTTGCTCTTCTTCCTTTATTGAGATCTCTCTTGGTGTGAGTTCCCATTTAGCAAAAATGGGAACCATGAGCAGATTCCTAGGATCTGCAGTTCCAAGAGCTTCTCACTGTGAAACCACTAGCATTACCAGAGTCATCATCAGTGGAGAAAAAGTCTTTGTGGCTATAGACCGGGTGGGCTCACGTGGGGCAATGTAGTCCTCCTGGGGGGGAAAGTGTGGCCAGAGCTGCCTGAATGCAGTGCTCTTGCCCCAGGCCCCTGCTGTGTGCCCACCCTGTGCACCCCCCGGGGCCCCGTGCTTCCCCGTCCTGTGTTTCACAAGCTGCTGGGAGCTCTTGATCCACCCTGGGCTGCCTGTCCCTGGTGCACTGTCTCCTCTGGGAGGCTGGTCTCTGTTCTACTTCTTTCACTTTGGTGTTTAGGATTTGAAAGAGTGTCTCCACATGACCTGCATGCATGCTCTGCTCCTGTGCTGCGTTCTGGCTGGTCTGGCTGGTATGCTTTCCTCTTTTCTCACCAGCCCATCTTTCTGTCTCCTTATTTGCCATCCACATACTTTCTCTGGTGAAGGAATAGATCAAATATTTTGCTCATTTAAAAAATTAGGTTGTTTTCTTATTGAGTTTGAGAGTTCTTTGTATATTCTGGGTACAGTCCCTAATGGAGTACATGTTTTGCAAATATTTTCTCCTAGTTTGTAGCTTGACTTCTCATTTTTATGTGTATTTTGAAAATCAAAGGTTTGACATTTTCATGACATCCCACTGATCAGTTTTTTCTTTTTATAAAAGACATCATGTTTTTTATATCACACTCATGAATTCTTTGTAAAACGGGAGGTCTGTTTATATTCTTATTTCTCTTATTCTTTCCTTTGGCTTTTCTTAGCTTTATATTGTGGCTATTATATCTAAGTCTATGATATATTTTGAATTAATTTTATATCCATAGGACTGGAAAAGGTCAGTTTTCATTCCAGTCCCAAAGAAGGGCAATGCCAAAGAATGTTCAAACTGCCACACAATTGCACTCATCTCACACGCTGGCAAAGTAATGCTCAAAATTCACCAAGTGAGGCTTCAACAGTACATGAACTGAGAACTTCCAGATGTACAAACTGGATTTAGAAAAGGTAGAGGACCCAGAGATCAAATTGTTTGATCATAGAGAAAGCAAGGGAATTCCAGAAAAACATCCACTTCTGCTTCATTGATTATGCTAAAGCCTTTGACTGTGTGGATCACAACAAACTGCTTCAAGAGATGGGAATACCAGGTGACCTTATCTGCCCGTTTAGCCTGCTTTCACTTTGATTGAAATCACGTTGAATTGATAGATGAGTTTGGTGCAGTTGACATTCTGTGGGATAGAAGTGTTGAGAGGCGACATACTTGCTTTGTCCCTGATCTTAGAGGAAAGCGTTCAGTCTTTTACCCATATGTGTGATGTTATGTGTAGGTTTTTACTGGAGGTCCTTTATCAGGTTCATAAAGTGCTCTTATTCCAAATTTGCTGAGGATTTTTTTCATGAGTGGTATTGAATTTTGTCAAATGCTTTTTCTGTCTGCATCTTTGAAGTCATGTATAGTTTTTCTTTTTTTTCTGTTTATGTGGTCCATAAACAATTTCAGGCATACCTCCGAGATGCTGTGAGTTTGATTTCAGACCAGAGCAATAATGTAAATATTGAAATAAAGAGTGGCATGAATTTTTTTGTTTCCCTGTGCATATATGTTATGTTTACAGTATGTTGTTGTTGTTCAGTTGCCTAGTCATGTCTGACTCTTTGTGACCCCGTGGACTGCAGCATGCCAGGCCTCCCTGTCTCTCACCATCTCCCGAAGTCGCCCAAGTTCATGTCCATTGCATCAGTGATGCCATCCAGCCATCTCATCCTCTGATGTCCCCTTCTCCTTCTGCCCCCAGTCTTTCCCAGCATCAGGGACTTTTCCAATGAGTGGGCTGTTCGCATCAGATGACCAAAATACTGGAGCTTCAGCTTACTTAATGTTTACACTATGCTCTAGTCTATTATGTGTGCAATAGCATTATGTCTAAAAAACAATGTGTACCTTAATTTGAAAATATTTTATTGCTCAAAAATGCTAATCATCATCTGAACCTTTAGCAAGTGGTAATCTTTGTCTTGGTGGAGGGTTTGAAATATTGCATGAATTACCAAAATGTGACATAGACACATGAAGTGAGCAAACACTACCAGAAAAAATGTCACTGATAGACTTACTTAACGCAGGGTTGCACAAACTTTCAATTTGTTAAGAAAAAACAAAACCAAACCAATATCTGAAGCACAGTAAAATGAAGTGCAATAAAATGAGGTTGCCTGTACATTGTTTTTTTTTGTGTGTGGGTTTTTTTTTTTTTTTGTATAGAATCAGTTGCTTTTCTAGATAGAAATTCACTTTCTTATATTTTTTATATTGTATGATTACATATGTTAAATGTAAGAGTTTTGCGTCTATATATATGAGGAACATTGGTTTACTTATAGTGTCTTTATTTTTTTTTTGGTTTTGGTATCAAGTTAACTCTTGCCTAACAGAAGGATTTGTCTAGTGGTTCCTTACCTTCCATCTTCAGGACAAGTTAGTAAGAAACTGCTATTATTTCTTCCTTGAGTATTTCTTCCATTGAAGCCATCTGGATTGGCTCTTTTATTGGTAGGAAGATTTTTAACTTGAATACTTATAGAGTTATCTGATTTTTCTTGAGTGAGTTTTGATAGCTTTATTTTTCTAAGTATTCCATTTAAGCTGTTAAATTGATTGGCATGCAATAGTTTCTCATATTCCCTTATTATATTTATTTTCTTTTTACTGAAGTGAAATTCATGTCATGCATAATTGATCATTAGAAAGTGTGCAGTTCAGTGAATTCAGCGGTGACTGAAGTCTTAGACTTTTCAAAGTCAGACTGTTTCACCACCCCAGAGGAATACCACATCCCCATTAAGTAATTACCCTCCATATTCCTTGTTCCCCATAACCTGGAAACTGCTAATTCTCTTTCTATCTCTATGGATTTACCTATTCAATACAATACCTATTGTATTTCCTGTAAATGGAATTATACAGTATGTGACCTCTGTGATTGAGCATAATGTTTTCAAAGTTCATCTGAGTTGTAGCATGTATCAGCACTTCATTGCTTTTTATGGCCACAGAATATTCCATTGTTTGGACATATTAATATTAGTTTATTCATTTGTTGATGGACATTTTGGCTATTGTGAATAATGATGCTTTGAACAAGTGTCTATTTGATTCTCTCTTTTAGTTCTTTTGGATATATACCTAAGAATAGAATGACCAAGTCATATGATAATTCTGTGTTTTACTTTTTGAGGAACCGGTAAACTGTTTTACATATAGGCTGCACAGTTTTACATTCTCACCAGTGATATATGAAGGTGCTTGTTTCTCTAGGTCCTCCCCAACACTTGGATGTATATTGGGTTGTTATTGCATGGAGTGCTCTATAAATGCGAGTTATGTGATGTTGGGCGATAGTGTTGTTTGATAGTGTTGTTGTTCCTATATCTCTTACTAATCTTCTGTCTAGTTGTTTTGATCCCTTTATTATTGTGTAATGCCTTTTTTTTTTTTACTTCTGATAATATTCTTTGTACTGAAACCTCATTTTTCTGATGTTAATATAGCCATTCCAACTTCCTTTTGATTAGAATTAGAGCAGTATATCCTTTTCCATCCCTTTTATTTTAATCTATTTGTATATTTATTTTAAAGTGGCTTTCTTATAAATATTGTAGTGAGGTCCTGTTTTTTTTGTATCCAATCTTAAAAATTTCTGTATTTTAACTAGGTTGTTTTAGACTATTTATACATAACAAGGGACTTCCCAGGTAGCACTAGTGGTAAAGAACCTGCTTGCCAGTGCAGGAGATGTAAGAGATGCAGGTTCGATCCTTGGTCAGGAAGATCCCCTGGAGGAGGTCACGGCAACCCACTCCAGTATTTTTGCCTGGAGAATCCCATTGACAGAGGAGCCTGGTGGGCTACAGTCCATAGGGTCACAAAGAATTGGACATGGCTGAAATGACTTAGCACATACTTAATATGACTATTGATATGATTGAACTTAAATTTATAATTTTGCCATTGGTTTTCTATTGGTCCCATGTGCTATTAGGTCCTCTTGTTCTCTTTTTTTGACTCATTTTGTGTCAAGTACTATTTATTATGAATTGTATTATCTTTACTAGCTTATTAGCTATATCACTACTTCATGTTTATTAGTTTCTTTGGGGTTCATTGTGTATATCCTTAACTTATCACTGTCTGTCTTCAAATAATATACTAGTTCATTTATAGTATAAAACCCAAGAGCAATAAACTTCCTTCTCACTTCTCCTGACCTTTATGTTACTGTGTCATGATACTTTTACTTCTACACTGCTCTAAACCACACGATACATTGTCATTATTTTTGCTTTATATAGTCTATTATCTTTTAAAACAATCTTATAAATTAAGAAGAAAGCCTCTTATATTTATTCATGAATTTTGTTCCCAGTGCTTTGCATTTCTTTTTGTATAGATATACAAACTCTAGATAGAGTTTCTTCTAATATAATTTTTCTTTTGTATGATGGACTTACTTTAATATTACTTGCAGTCCAGAAGTGTTGTTGATGAATTATTTTAGCTTTTGTTTATTGGGAAAAAAAAATCTTCATTTTGCTTGTGTATTTAAGTTATTTTCACTGTTTATAGTTTTTCAGGTTGGTAGCTTTCTCCTTCATTACTTTGAGATGTTATTTCATTGACTTCTGGCTTGCATTGTTTCTGGGAAGCCCTTGTCCACCATGTCTGTGTTCCTCTGAACTTACATTTTTTTTTTTCCTCTGGTTGCTTTGAAGATTTTCTCTTTGGGTAAGTCAATTACAATATACCTGGAACCTTGATTTTATTTCCTTCATGTTGTCTTCTGCTTGGGGATTGTTGACCTTGAATTTATGGATTCATAATTTTCGGCAATTTTTGAAAAAAAAGTCATTATATCTTTAAATACATTTTGTCCCATCCTGTTCTCCACCCCCGCCCCAAGTGTTCAATTACACAAATATTTCTGTGTTTTTAGGGAATAGGGAATCTTTCCCTGTGTTTCATTTTAGATCATTTCTGTCTTCACAGATTGTTTTGTCTGCTCACTAACTAATCTTTCCTTTCCTAGTGTCTAATGTGATGTTAATGCCATCTAGTGTATTTTTCATTTCAGATGTATTTTTCATCTGTATGTGTTTAATTTGGGTCTTTAAAAAATGCTTTTCATGTCTCTCCTACATGCTATGCTTTCCTCTATCTTCTTGAACATGTACAATGTGTTTATAGTAGCTGTTTTAGGGACTGCATGTGCTAATTATTTCCTGGGTAATTTCTGGTTCCTTTTCTTATTGATCAACTATCCTCCATATGAGATATATTTTCATGCTTCTTTGCATCCCTGGTATTTTTTAAATGAACAAAAGACATCATGATTGTATGTTGTTGGGTTATGCATTCTTTTAATTACTTTACATTTTCCTCTTGAAATGGACTCATTGCTTGGAAAGTTTAGCCCCCATCTATGGGATCGCACAGACACGACTGAAGCGACTTAGCAGCAGCAGCAGCAGCAGCAGGCAGCACCTCGTTGTCTGTGCTCCCCCAAGTGCCCGGCCCAGTGGTCCCCGTGTCGTAGGTTCCCTGGTCCAGCTGGTGGGAGTAAGGTCCACTCCTGAGGCTGCGCCAGTGACGGCGACACTTTGTCCTGCTTCTTGCTGTCGCGTGTTCCCTGGCCTCAGTCACACGGGTTGACTAGTGTCCTGGCGAAAAGTCAGGCGCACCCCCACTGGTCTCCAGCGCACATCTTAGCTCTCTCCTTTCTGGTCTTCCACCCTGCTGGTTCTCGCTGCTGTCGCCTCCTTGAACCTCAGCTGTTTCCTCACCTCAAGACTCCCCTGACTCTGCCTGGGTCCCCCTTCTGGCTCCGTGGCCTTGAAACCTTCCCAGCTGTCATCTGCGCAGCCAGCCCGCATCCTATGTGTTTCCCCCTCAGGATCCTTGTTCTGTGCTGCCTGTTGTCCCACCGCTGAACACCTTTGTCTCATGTCTTCTGTTTCTTCACTGTTTGAGGCTGGAGAGTCCACCTGGTTCCTCCTCGCTGTCATGCCAGAAGTGGAGTCTCCTGAGTTCCCCTGGCCTTCAGTCCTCCCTGGATGAATGTCCCAGGGCTCCTAGAGGAGGCCCAGGCAGAGCTGTTTACCTGCTGGGGAGTCTGCACAGGCTGGGCTCCAAGGTCCTGCTCCAAGGCACAGCGTTCTTCAACTTGGAGCTGAAACTATGTGGGTGGGGGTTGCGGTGGGGGGTCTTGTCTAAACCTCACTGTGCTCTTCTCCTTGCTGCTCGCCACAGACCGCAAGGGCTGTAGGAGTCAGTGCCACCCAGACTTCCACCAGGGTTAGGACTGTGGGCCAGGGTTCAGGGGAGACCGCGCTCTGAGTGCTTGCTGGTGTCTTTCAAGTTCCAGACTCAGTTTAGAATCCAACCATCTTTCACGGAATTCTTTTTCCTGGAGACTATCTTTGGCCTTCTAAATAACTGACTCATGGCTACATTCTTTTAAAACATTTATTTAGTTTGATAAAATTTGATATCTAAGATGATGGAGCATTCTTTGGGTTATTTTCTACCATGATTTCCAGTTATAATAATTTTTTTAACCTGTTTACAGGGCTGCCTACAGAGGGAAGCTCTTCACATGGTTCCATGTAAGTAGCGCTTCTTGTGATGCCTTTGGAGAGGTATGTCTTTAAACTGAGTGATTCTTTCCACATCAGCTGAGTTGTGAAGTCTTGCTTACATACAAAGCCACGTGTCTTGCTGACTCTCCTTGTGGCCTGGCCTCACGTCACACGAGGGCCCCATCACAGGTCAGGCGCAGTGGTGTTTCACTTCCCTCTGGTTTCTGGAGAACCAGTATGTAAAAAGAGGTGGTTTCCTCCTTTCCTAAAAACCTTCTTCTTCAGAGTCACCCTGACTACACTGTCCAGCAGGGGCCTGAGAACCAGCTGTTAGCCTGGGCCAAGCAGACAGCGCCTTCGTCCCAGTTCTGGCAGTGACCAGTGTGCACTCTGGCTGTCGTGCCCAGGCCCCAGGGACACCTCTTTGTGGCTGTGACCCCAGTTTTGCAAAACTACCTTGAAAGGATTCCTTTTAGATTTATCCTTAAGATGCCTTCATTTTCCTAAAAGTTTCCAGTGGCCTTGCTGGGAAGGCTGCTGTGGTCATGCTGGCGGCTGCTCTGTGCCCGTTCTGCTCCTCCAAGCCCCTTGCCCTGCCCTGTGGGGTGGTGCTGTCCTTCTGTTCACTTTCTGAGGCTTGGGAGGCAACATCACTGGTCACTGTGCTTGTTGGGGGTGAGATGGGGCTCTGAGGTGAAGCCTCTGACCTCATGAGCTCACATCCACTCATATCCAGCGGTGGCAGGATAACTGGGAGCTGCCTTGATGACAGAATGTGGGCTCCAAACTTGTTATCTGCCTTTTCCGGTGACCTTCACCACAGCTCCGAGTGGCCCTGAGCTCACCCGATCCGGATCAGAGAGCGCTAGAGCGCCACTGTGACCTTCCGGGGCCTGTCGCCAGCAGCCCCCTCGGGAGACATGAGAGACACGGGCAAGGAGTCAGAGCACGTGCACACGGGGACTTTGGGCTGGTGGGTAACCAGATGAGCAATATTTGAGGAGAAAAGTTCTTAGGTTACAGATTGCTTGAGCAAAGACCTTGATGCATTTGTTCAGCAAATATTGACAGAACGCTTGTAATGGGCTGGGCATGCTTCTGGAATCACAGCCTTCTTTATTACATTCTCGTGGGGCCTATAAAACATACGAGTAAGAAGTGTGCCGGGTGGTGACGCTTGCTGGGGACGAACAGAGAAGAAAGAATTGGCGTCTGGAGGCACTGATGGGTGGTCAGAATAGCCCTGGGAAGGAGCATCTGAGCAGAGCCTTGGAGGAAGCATCAGAGCCGGCCCTGCGGGTGGTCGAAGGGGAAGGGCTCCAGGCCTAAGGGAGCCGAGAGCGTGAAGGGGCGGGGCCGGGGAGGGGGGCGGGGCAGACACATCACTGTCCTTGACAGCTGAGCTGCTGAGCGTGGGAGCAGGGAACTGGGTGGTCTTTTTTCCTCTGTGTGTTGAATTGTTTCAGACTAAAGCTGTTATAATACCTGGTTCTTAGAGGACATCCAGATCCCTGCTGGCGTGGGACCAACTTTGTAATTGTGCAAATCTGGATCTAATTTTCACAGAAATCTCCAAGGAAAGACTTGTGGAACTCAGGCAGATAAACAACACCCTGTGTGTGGTGGGCCTCTCTCCCCTAGACTTTGCTGTTGCCCACATATCTACCCTGGCATGCAGGAAACGTGGGTTCAGACCCGGCCACCAGTTCTGGACACAGCAGCATGCTTGGGTGGGGCGAGCTGGCCAGGCACCTCCCTGTCCGCGTGTGCACAGCCCGTGGGCCGAGTGTGGGCGCTGAGGACGCCAGCACCCCGGCAGGACGGTGGCTCCAGGGACTGTGGCTTATTTTGGGGCTCCCCTGAGGCTTGGCTAAGGCAAGGTGCAGGCTTTTCATAGGGCACCTGTCCCTCTTCTGCGGGTAGGAAGGGAGCCGTTAGGAGCTCTGAGCTAGTTGGAACAGATATGTGTCTCTGGTGAAGCCGGCTGCGTCTTCCTGTGGGATCCAGGGGGCTGACGAGCCAGAACGGAGCTCATCTGCCCTGGATGTTTCCCAGGGGATGGTGGTCCAGGAAGAACACAGTTTTCCATTTGCACGTCTTCCCAGAACTTAGTACTGTGGAGCAGCTGCAGATGGGCCTTTCCTGTCTCTGCCTCCGTGCGCTTGCGCTCAGACCCCGCTGGGCCCGTGACCCGCTTTGTTCCACAGGCACTTGGCTCCCCGCCGGGCTGGAGACTGGGCCATCGAACGCTCTGCTGCTGCTACTGCTGCTAAGTCGCTTGCGTCGTGTCTGACTCTGTGCGACCCCACCAGGCTCCCCCGTCCCTGGGATTCTCCAGGCAAGAACACTGGAGTGGGTTGCCATTTCCTTCTCCAATGCATGAAAGTGAAAAGTGAAAGTGAAGTCGCTCGTCGTGTCCAACTGTAGCGACCCCATGGACTGCAGCCTATCAGGCTCCTCCGTCCATGGGATTTTCCAGGCAAAAGGAATTCCTTAAATTCCTTTTAATTCCTAAAATTCCTTAAAAGGAATTAAGGAATCATGTTCACGAATGTTTGGTGACATTTTATTCACTCTAGTCTTTTAATCTTCATGATACTGAGAATGATTATTTGCTTTCAAACTCGCCCTCGCCCCCCTCCCCGCATTAAATTGACTACCTTCACTACACAATTGGAAAATACGGAAAAGAACTTTAAAACTCAACAACAGTGAATGCAGACAGAGCCCTGCCACGGGACTCCTCCATCAGGGCCTCCCCCCACTCCATGTCCTTCTTGGTGACCCCTCCGCCTTCAGCCTATGGTTCACGGGGCAGCCCTGTACACAGATACCCGGTCCTTCCTGTTGTCCTCTGTCCTGCTGCTGCCGGGGACCAAACAGCCCTAAGACTGATCACGGACCTCACCCCGCCCCGACCCCTAGGAGGTTTGCTTTTATCTGAGGCCCTTTTTGTGCTTCCAACCTTTCTTCTCGGCTTTCTCCTGTCATCAGCTTTCAGCCTCAACTGATGATGGCGCCTGGAAATCCAGAGAGAAAAGCGGAAATAAGAAGACTGTTTAAAGCCTGTTTAAGACTAGGCCCCTCCCACAACGGGACACACCCCTTCCCCACCCTGGCTGAAGACTGGAGGGTGAAGCAGTGGCCAGGGGCATGCAGAACAGACAGTCCCAAGCGGGAAGTATGGCCACACTCAAGTGGGTTATGGAGCCAGTGACCCCAGTCCCTACTCTGTTGGCCACTGGAACAGCAGGAACCTGGGGTGGGCTTTTGGGAGCAGGCAGGGCTTTTCCTCTAGCTCAGTCAGTAAAGAGGTAAAGAATCTGCCTGCATTGCAGGAGACTTGGGTTTGATCCCCGAGTGGGGAAGATCCCCTGGAGAAGGAAATGGCACCCCACTCCAGTATTCTTGCCTGGAGAATCCGATGGGCAGAGGAGCTTGGTGGGCTGCAGTCCATGGGGTTGCCACGACTGAGCGACTTCACTTTCACTTTTCGCTTTCTTGCACTGGAGAAGGAAATGGCAACCCACTCCAGTGTTCTTGCCTGGAGAGTCCCAGGGACAGGGGAGACTGGTGGGCTGCCATCTATGGGGTCACACAGAGTTGGACTCGACTGAAGCGACTTAGCAGCAGCAGCTAGCGACTGTATGTATGTGTGTTATGTAAGGGGACACCTTAGGGCTCTGCCATTCGGATAGAGGAGCAGGAAGATGGGGCTCCTGGAGGAGCTGGTGGGCTGTTCCCTGCTGTATTTGAGGGGTCAGATGGCCACGGATCCCTGGCAAGAGTCTGGAGGTGAATCAACAATAAGTACACAGAAAATTATGGAAGGCCGTCCTTTACTCCAGGACTCGCATGTACAGTCGTGTCCAACTGTAGCGACCCCATGGACTGCAGCCTATCAGGCTCCTCCGTCCATGGGATTTTCCAGGCAAAAGGAATTCCTTAAATTCCTTTTAATTCCTAAAATTCCTTAAAAGGAATTAAGGAATCATGTTCACGAATGTTTGGTGACATTTTATTCACTCTAGTCTTTTAATCTTCATGATACTGAGAATGATTATTTGCTTTCAAACTCGCCCTCGCCCCCCTCCCCGCATTAAATTGACTACCTTCACTACACAATTGGAAAATACGGAAAAGAACTTTAAAACTCAACAACAGTGAATGCAGACAGAGCCCTGCCACGGGACTCCTCCATCAGGGCCTCCCCCCACTCCATGTCCTTCTTGGTGACCCCTCCGCCTTCAGCCTATGGTTCACGGGGCAGCCCTGTACACAGATACCCGGTCCTTCCTGTTGTCCTCTGTCCTGCTGCTGCCGGGGACCAAACAGCCCTAAGACTGATCACGGACCTCACCCCGCCCCGACCCCTAGGAGGTTTGCTTTTATCTGAGGCCCTTTTTGTGCTTCCAACCTTTCTTCTCGGCTTTCTCCTGTCATCAGCTTTCAGCCTCAACTGATGATGGCGCCTGGAAATCCAGAGAGAAAAGCGGAAATTAGAAGACTGTTTAAAGCCTGTTTAAGACTAGGCCCCTCCCACAACGGGACACACCCCTTCCCCACCCTGGCTGAAGACTGGAGGGTGAAGCAGTGGCCAGGGGCATGCAGAACAGACAGTCCCAAGCGGGAAGTATGGCCACACTCAAGTGGGTTATGGAGCCAGTGACCCCAGTCCCTACTCTGTTGGCCACTGGAACAGCAGGAACCTGGGGTGGGCTTTTGGGAGCAGGCAGGGCTTTTCCTCTAGCTCAGTCAGTAAAGAGGTAAAGAATCTGCCTGCAATGCAGGAGACTTGGGTTTGATCCCCGAGTGGGGAAGATCCCCTGGAGAAGGAAATGACACCCCACTCCAGTATTCTTGCCTGGAGAATCCGATGGGCAGAGGAGCTTGGTGGGCTGCAGTCCATGGGGTTGCCACGACTGAGCGACTTCACTTTCACTTTTCGCTTTCTTGCACTGGAGAAGGAAATGGCAACCCACTCCAGTGTTCTTGCCTGGAGAGTCCCAGGGACAGGGGAGACTGGTGGGCTGCCATCTATGGGGTCACACAGAGTTGGACTCGACTGAAGCGACTTAGCAGCAGCAGCTAGCGACTGTATGTATGTGTGTTATGTAAGGGGACACCTTAGGGCTCTGCCATTCGGATAGAGGAGCAGGAAGATGGGGCTCCTGGAGGAGCTGGTGGGCTGTTCCCTGCTGTATTTGAGGGGTCAGATGGCCACGGATCCCTGGCAAGAGTCTGGAGGTGAATCAACAATAAGTACACAGAAAATTATGGAAGGCCGTCCTTTACTCCAGGACTCGCATGTACAGGAGGGAGGTGCAGTGTGAGGAGTGAACTGCCTGTGGTCCTTGCTGGGTTGTGGACGGAGGTGTAACACTTAGAGGGATAGGGGAGAGGGAGGGGTGGAGGCAGCTAGTGGATGACACACAAGATCCTGGAGTCAAGAAGAGCCATACAAACTGATCGCTAGAACTGGGGGGAGAAATAGCAAGAGGGTAAAAGATAAAAGGGCAGGAGCCTATGGGGCCGAGGTGGGGAGACAGCAGGCGACACTGTCACCTTCAGCTCTGTGGAACTCTTACCTTTCGAAGCTAGGTACATTTGTAATTTTGTTAAAAATAAAACATAAAGGGTTGTACAGCAAATACTATTTCACACACACACAACAAAAGCAGCCTTCTACCCGATTCAGCCTCTGCTTCTACTGGGGCCAAGCGCCATGGCCATCTGGCCCTCCCAGCAGGGCTGCGTCTCTGCTCCATCACGTGGCCTCTGCCTTGCAGAATCCGGTGGAAAGTCTTTCTCCTCCGGGAGCTGAGCGCTGCAGCTTCTTACGTTGTATTCTTTCACAGGCTCCAGGACCCCGTGCCCTCTCGGTCTTGCATGTTTGTTGAGTGTCGCTGCCTCCTCCCCCCACGCGTGACTGTCATGGCGTCTTGGTGCTCAGAGGGGACCCTGCTGGTGGCGGTGCTCGGGGGCTGCGGGGGCTGAGCCTCTACTGAGACAGTCTGCTCTATTTCACTCCAGGCTTCGCCTCTGGGATTAAGTGGCATGCACACTTCTGTGCCCTGCTTTCAATTGGAGTGGTATACCACAAAATGTTCCATTTGAAAACGTTATAATTTTTAAAAAGTTGTGCAGTTTCCACTGTAGGGATATAGGTATTATTTTGTTAAATCACTCCCTTTCTGTTCAGTGTGTTTGGACTGTTTGCAGATCCGTCGCTAGAGCCAGTAGTCATGAGGCGGACATCCTGTGCGTCAGTCGGCCCCCCTTCCCAAGACAGTATGGCAGTGTTCATCCCTGTGCAACCCGGGTCAGAGGAGACAGACATTTTAGAAGGGGTGTAATGTGCGACTGCCCAGTTGCTCTCAGTTGGTGAATTACAGCAGCCTGAGTGCCTGGGCTCCCAGCCCCTGAAAACCCCGGGCTTTATGCATCTCCCAAAGCAGAAATACACCCAGTACAAGCAGCTGAGCCTCTCCTCTAGAGCATGTGGCCCTCCTCAGGTGTGAGCATCCTTGTGCACTGAGGACTTTCAGCTTTCATGTTCCAGGCTTTTGTTTTCCCTGAAGCCCTTCTCCTTTTAATCTGATGTTGGCCATTTGGTGCTATCAATATGCTACTCTGTGATGTCATCTTCTATGGTTTTTGCATTAGGAAAATCCTTTCCCAGCCTGAAATGTAGCTAGTCACTTGTGTTTTCCTTTCTGCTTTGACATGTGCAGTCCACTTGGGATTTAATTTGATATATGGTATTTGTTGTTCAGTTGCTAAGTCATGTCCAACTCTTTGTGACCCATGGACTACAGCATGCTAGGCTTCCCTGTCCTTCAACATCTCCCAGAGTTTGCTGAAACTCAGGTCCATTGAGTTGGTGATGTCATCTAACCATGTCATCCTCTGTTGTCCCCTTCTCCTCCTGCCCTCATTCTTTCCCAGCATCAGGATCTTTTTCAATGAGTTGGCTCTTTGTATCAGGTGGCCAAAGTTATGTTATTAGGTGAATATATAATTTGCTTACAAATATTGAACAATTAAGTTGCTTGCAAATGTTGAAAACTACGTCATTTTCCCAATGGTTTGTTTTGCTACTTTTGTCCTATTTGAAAATATTGCATATACTAGTATCTATTTCAGAATTCTCTGATTAATCTGTTTGTTCTTGTGCCAGTTGTTTAATTGCTAAGTCGTGTCTGATTCTTTTGTGACCCCATGGACTGTAGCCTGCCAGGCTCCTCTGTCCATGGGATTTCCTAGGCAGGAATACTGGAATGGGTGGCCATTTCCTTTACCAGGGCATCTTCCTGACCCAGGGATAGAACCCACATCACCTGCATTGACAGGTGGATTCTTTACAGCTGAGCCACCAGGGAAGCCAGTACACTGGTTTAATTTACTTTCATGGTATATTTATTTTGGTTATTCTTGGCTATTCAATTTCTAGATGAACTTTAGGATGATTTTTAAACCTCAAGCTAATCAGATTGGGGTTTCATTCCAAATGGATCAAACCTATAATTTAAATGATAGACAGCTGGTATTTTAGCAATATTCAGCAAGAAGATCCAACCAGTCCATTCTGAAGGAGATCAACCCTGGGATTTCTTTGGAAGGAATGATGCTAAAGCTGAAACTCCAGTACTTTGCCCACCTCATGTGAAGTGTTGACTCATTGGAAAAGACTCTGATGCTGGGAGGGATTGGGGGCAGGAGGAAAAGGGGACGACCGAGGATGAGATGGCTGGATGGCATCATGGACTCGATGGATGTGAGTCTGAGTGAACTCCGAGAGATGGTGATGGACAGGGAGGCCTGGTGTGCTGCGATTCATGGGGTCGCAAAGAGTCGGACATGACTGAGCGACTGAATTGAACTGAACTGAACTGAAAAGCTGAGAAGGCAATGGCACCCCACTCCAGTACTCTTGCCTGGAAAATCGCATGGATGGAGGAGTCTGGAAGGTTGAAAAGGGGAAGATATTCTGTTTCTTCACTGATTCCCTAATTAGCCTTCAGTTATATTTTATAGCTTTTTTGCCGTATGTTTTCTGTTTTGAGCTCTTTCCTGACTTATATTATCTACTTATTGAAATTGGAATTTTCCTATTACATTCCTCTAATATTTAATGATGTATAGGAAAGCTATCAGTTTTTCTGTATGTGCACACAGCCATGCTTTTACTTGCAGTGGGTTTCTCAGCTGAGTTTTGACTCATTGACCCGAATGCTCCTTCACCGTGAAGTGTGCTTGTGGCAGCTGGCTGTCCGGTACATGGTGTTCATCAAGTTACGCACATTTCCTTCTGATGCTCTTCTATTAAATTTTTTTTTGAAATAAAAAATAAACTTACATTTTACTGAATGTTCACTGCTACCATTAAGAGAGTCACAGGATTGTCTCCTTTTATCTCTTAACAAAGAGAATTACATCAACTAAATTCCAAGTGTTGATTGTTGCAATAAATCCTGTTAGGTCTTACTGATACTTTTAAATCTCTTCCCAGTTGTAATACCTCTTCAGTATCTTATTTGGGCAAGAATGAGGGTTAGTAATAAGGTTAGGACTTCCCTGTAGCTCAAATGGTAAAGAACCTCCCTGTGATGCAGGAGACGTGGGTTTGATCCCTGGGTTGGGAAGTTCCTCTGGAGAAGGGAATGACAATCCACTCCAGTGTTCTTGCCTGGAGAATTCCATGGACAGAGAAGCCTGGCGGGCTACAGTCCGAGGAGTTGCAAAGAGTCAGACACGACTGAGCAACTAACACACACAATAAGGTGAGGGTTGGAGCTAAGGTTAAAGGATTGGGGTTGTGTGAGCAGTAGTTACTGTAGAGGTGAGTGTGAGGGTTAGGATCAGGGCCAGAGCCAGGGTGGCGTGCTCTGTAAGTTTCTGTGTTGGACCCAAGGGAGAAAGGCCTCGGGCTTTAGGAATACAGGCTCCATCCTGAAGGGGTCCACGCAGAGCAGTGATTACGGAGAGCAGCAGCCGAGCCCACGGGGACAGGACTCTGCTGGAACCCAGAGCACCCCAAACACGGTATTGTTCAGTTGCTAAGTTGTGTCCAACTCTTGGCCACTTCACAGACTGCAACATGCCAGGCCTCCCTGTCCTTCACCGTCTCCTACAATTTGCCCAAGGTCGTGCCCATTGAGTAAGTGATGCCATCCAACCATCTTATCCTCTGCCACCCCTTTCCCAAACATGATGGCTTTGACCAGATTTAGTCAAAGTCAATTCCCTTGGCTGTAACAGGTCGGGATGGGTGGGCTAGGCTCCACGAGGCCCCCTGCCCAGAGACCAATCCCACTTCACACTCTGGGTGGCCTGTCACTCTGTGTGTTCCTACCTGGCTCTGTTGTCTTGACCTTTAGCTGCACTGAGTCAGCTGATGGGAAGAAGTGTTGAGATGAAGGGCGGGCAACTACTTTTAGGGACCAGAAGCCTGAGTTACACCCACTGTCACAGTCCACAGGACCTCTGAACACCAGCAGTGTTCATAGGACCAAGTGCATTCCTGCAGTGGTGTGAGGATGGCTGTGTAGCAGCGGCGGCACCTGGGCAGGTGTGTGCTAGGGTGTGGCGCAGGACCCGCAACCCCCAAGGCTGGGCCAGCCCCGTGCAGCCATGGCTCCTGCTCTGAGAGGGCAGGAAGGAGTGCAGCCCGTATGGGCCTGGCCCCACTCCCCTGCCTCCTGAGGTTCTGACTCGCCCTTCATCCCGAGGATGCCTCACAGGCCTGGCCGCTCTCCTGAGCACGGACGGAAACAAAGGGCCTTGGTGCTGCCCCCTGGTCCTGCGGAGGCCTCAAGACACCCACTCCCTCCCTCCTTCCTGTTCTTGGCTTTCCTTTCTCTTTCCTTGGCCTGTGTTCACTCTGGGCTCCTCTGGCAAGTGCTGTTGCCCCAGAGCAGCCTGGCATGAAGGGGCTAATGCCTTTCCAGGAGAGGACTCACTCCTTCTTCCCCTGCTGCCTGCCTCGTGGCTGGGCCATCTGGTGGCCCCGTAGAGACAGCAATGGATCTGGAGCCATGTGGCTGGCCAGGGATGGCGTGCGTGGCTGAAGGATTACTCGCCCCCAGGTACACCTCAGACGAGTGGGAGCCAGCCTCTCGGCTTCCTGCGCTTACAGTGCACACCCGCAGCTTCACCCACGCTCTGGCGAGGGTGGGTCTGTTGTGCCCAGGTGTGGAGGGCTGTGCCCCACTTTAGCCCATGCTTGGGTGGCCTGGTGTTTCCTGCCCTGGGGAGTGCCCTGCACAGTCACAGGGGCCAAGGGTGCTTCTAGCTCTCTGGTTAAACACACTCACTCTGCTTACTCAGGGCCCCGTATTCTTTCGCTGAAATTCCCGTGGCACTTAGGGGTTATACCATTAGGTATGCCCTTCACACTCCCAGGCACTTTGTCTTCTCTTTGGACATGAGGGGTGAGCATTGGTGAGCTCCAGTTATACCGAGCTGGAAAGAGGTTTTCAGTGAGGGCTTTCACGTTTTCCAAGAGCTCTGGCCATTTCAGTCTTTTGGGGCCTAAACCTATCACTGGGCAGCTTTGTTCACCCTGTAGTTGGGTCCACCTGCTAGATTCTGCCCTCCTGTCTCTGCACACTGCACGCCGGTCTTGAGAGGCCTCAGCACCCCTGGGCCCCCATGGGCCGTCTGTCTGTGCAGAGCCAGGGCCTCAGGCCAGACTGGCTGGCCAGAGCACAGCTGTTCCAGGGTGCCCGGCAGTCAGTTCCTCTCATCATCCCTGGTATTCATTTGGCAGAGTGGGGTGTAAATTATGGAAAGAGAACCTTCTACTAGGAGCCTACCTGGGCTGGTGGAGTCAGCCTGGGGATCTGGTTTTCTTCCATCCCTTTTCCTGGATCACCCTGTGACCTTGGCACCTTGCCAGGTCTTCGTCCATCTGTGCTGTTTCTCCATCTGTGAGATGGGATCTCCTTATCTGTCCTGCCCAGTCTCAGAGGAGATTCAGCTGTTCAGGCTTCCACAGAGAGGGCAGGGGCGTTGGGGTCTTTCCACATGAGAAGACGGTCCCAGTGCTTGCTGTGTTCCAGGAGAAGCACCTCACAGGGTCTCCACAGTTCTCCAAGGCCTCTGAGTACCCTATTTCCAGTGAGGACGCTGACATCACCACCAGAGCAGAGTCCAGAGCTCCCTTTTCAGAACCCCTGGAGCCCTTCACTTCACCACTATTAAGTCCTAGGAATTCAGACTTCAAGTCTTATGGCCAAGTTACCTTCCAGGAAACTGGGCCATTTTCCATTTTCACCAGTAGTTTTAGAGTGCCTGTTAGAGCCCAAGGTATCACTGTACACGGGCACAAAACATGTTTCTTTTTTGTTTTTTCCTCTATCAGTGAAGCTGAAGTTTTTTAAAAATTATAGTTGATTTAGAATTTGTGTTCATTTCTGCTGTACATCAACGTGATTCAGTTATACATATACATTTAAAATATTCTTTTCCATTGTGGTTTATTGTTGAGTTCCTTTAATGGACCGGAACCTGGTGGTCTGGAGTCGACCGATAAGAAAGTAAAGGAGAAAGAAAGAGGCTGATATTCCTCGGTTTACGCAGAAAGCCAATAAAGCGCCTGCACGGGGCTTGCTCTGTTCATGGAGGCCTCAGGCGCCCTCTCGATGGAATGAAGCTGCAGAGCACCTTTTCGAGAGGGTCTTAGAAGCCAGGGCAAAAAAGTGAACTCAGAGAGCCTCTGCGCTCCAGGGGATCAGCCTGAAAAAGAGAGAGAGGGAGAGAGAGAAAAAGAGAGAGAGAGAGAAACACGGGGACCAAAGCTCTGGTGGAGCAAAGGTGTTTTAAGCAACATGGTGTAGGCATATATACTGTAGTTATTTTCAGCAAAGATAAAGATTAAAATTCCAGACTTACAAAACACAAGCGATCCATATTAAATAGAGAGAGAGAGTTGTAAATAATCACTTTTACCATATGGTTCACAAGAAAGAAGAGAGTACTTATCACCATATAGAAAAACTAACAAAGGAAATGCCTGGATCCCTCAGCCCTGGGAGAGGCTTGCCTCTCCTCTTAATTCTTGAATATTCAGGAATTAATAAGGAACAGAGGATTCCTGACAGATCCAAAACAGCACACAGGAAGCCTCCTGCTAAATGCTTCCTGACAGTTTATCACAAAATATTAAACGTGATAATAAGTTATTTAAAAATTATTTAAATTACAGAGATTAAGCTGTACAAGAGTACAGTTCTCTATGCTATACAGTAGGATCTGGTTGTTTAACCATCCTATATATACGATAGCTTTAATCTGCTAACCCCACCTCGCTCTCCATCCCTCCCTCACCTCCCTTGACAGCCATAAGTCTTTTCTCCATGTCTGCAAATATTCCTGTTTCATAGATAGGTTCATTTGTGTCATGTTTTAGATTCCACATATAAATGATATCATATGGTATTTGTCTTTTTCTTTCTGACTTAATTCAGTCAGTATAAAATCTCTAGTTGCATTCATGTTGCTGCAAATGACAGAATTTTGTTCTTTATGGCTGAGTAATATTCCCTTGTATATATGTACCACATCTTCTTTATCTGTTTATCTGTTGATGGACATTCAGATTGTTCCATGTCTTGGCTATTGTGAAATAGTACTGCTGTGAATGTAGGGGTGCATGTATCTTTTTGAATCAGAGTTTTGTCTGGATATATGCCCAGGAGTGGGATGGCTGGATCATATGGTAGTTCTATTTTTAGTTTTCTGAGGAACCTCCACATTGTTTTCCATAGTTGGTACACTGTACCAACTTAAATTTCCACCAACAGTGTAGGAGCATTCTGTTTCTTCCACATCCTCTCCAGCATTTGTTATTTGTAGAGTTTTTAATGATGGCCATTTTGACTGGTGTAAGGTGGTACCAGTTTTGATTTGCATTTCTCTAATAATTAGAGTTATTCAGCATCTTTTTATGTGCCTATTGGCTACTTTTATTTCTTCTTTGGAAAATTGTCTCTAAGTCTTCTGCTCATTTTTTGATTGGGTCATTTGTTTTTTTTTGTTATTGAGTTGTATGAGCTATTTGTGTATTAGAATTTAAGCCCTTGATGGTTGCATGTTTGCAAATATTTGCTCCCAGTCCATAGGTTGTCTTTTCATTTTATTTTTGGTTCCCTTTGCTGTGCAAAAGCTTATAAGTTTGGAGGAGGGTGGGGCCGCTGTTCACGTCACAGACTTTCTTCAGCTGGCGGAGCAGATGGTGGTTGCCTTTGGTCCTCAGCAAGGAACAGAATGTATGGACACCATGAAATTGCATCCTGAGATCACTTTAAATTTGGATCATAATCATTTAAATACTTTAAGTGATCTTTTCTTGTTTCACTTTGCTCATAACACTTCATTAGCTATCTGATCATTTTTGTATCTGAACTCATCAAGTAAAATATACAGAGAGGCCCAGCACTTGGAGAGGCTGAAGTAAGATATGGTGGGAGCTGAAGGAGCTGCAGGCCTAGCTGCTTGCCCATGCCAGCAAGGCTCTTCCATGTAGTGGAGTCCATGGTTTATAAGAAGAACAAACTTTCTCTATCAGCTCCACTTGGAAAAATTTGAAACTACCAAATCTTCATACAAACGCTTTCTCTATTCTCTGTGAAAAAAATTGTTTAATTCAGGGGGAGGACAAGATGGCAGAGGAGTAGGTGAATGTGGAGTACATCTCTCTCCATCAGGAATACACCTTCAGACACAGAAGTGCATGCAAAATATCAGCTGAGAGCAGACAGGAGTACCTGACCAGCAGAAAAGAATATATAGACCCACATAAAACTTGAGATCAAGCCCTGAGACTTTGGAGTGGGAGCACTGACACCAAGACCCTAGACTACCAGAGAACTAACCCTAGGGGGTATCAAATAGTGAGAACTCATGCAAAGGAAACCACTGGAATACAAGACCCAGCATCACCCAACTACCAACAGCACCCTGTGCAGGATGCCTCATTTAAACAACAAACAAAACAAAAATACAAACCCAGTCATCAGCAGACAGGATTGCAACCTCACTCAGCCTTGCTTATCAGAGGAGAAACAAACAAACAAAAACTCAGCACAGATCTCACCCTATAAGAGACTTACACAAACCACTGGACCAACCTTAGAGGGCAGAAACCAAAAGGAAGAAAGAATTCAACCTTGAAGTCTGGGAAAAGAAGACCTCAAACACAGTAAGTTTAAAAAAAAAAAATGAAAAGGCAGAGAAACACTACATAAATGAAGGGCCAAACTAGAAACACAGAAGTCCAAATAAATGAAGAGGAAATAGGCAAATTACCTGAAAAAGAATTCAGAATAATGATAATAAAGATGATCAAAAACCTTGAAAGCAAAATGGAAAAAATGCAAGAATCAATTAATAAAGACCTAGAAGAATTAAATAATAAATATGCAGAGACAAACAACACAATTACTGGAATTAAAAATACTCTAGAAGGAATCAATAGCAGAATATCTGAAGCAGAAGAACAGCAGAATCAGTGAGCTGGAAGATAAAGTGGTGGAAATAACTTCTGAAGAGCAGAATAAAATAAAAAGAATTAAAAGAACTGAGGATAGTCTAAGAGAACACTGGGACAATATCAAATGCACTAACATTTGAATTATAGGGGTCCCAGAAGAAGAAGAGAAAAAGAAAGGGTATGAGAAAATTTTTGAAAAGATTATAGTTGAAAATTTCCCCAACATGGAAAAGGAATTATTTAATCAAGTCCAAGAGGCACAAAGAGTCCCATACAGGATAAACCCAAGGAGAAACATGCCAAGGCACATACTAATCAAACTAACAAAGACTAAAGACAAAGAATATTAAAAGCAGCAAGGGAGAAGCAACAAGTAATGTACAAGGGAAACCCCATATGCTTAACAGCTGATCTTTCAGCAGAAACTCTGCAGGCCAGAAGGGAATGGCAGGATATATTTAAAGTACTGAACGGGAAAAATCTACAACCAAGATTACTGTACCCAGCAAGGATCTCCATTCAAAATTGATGGAGAAATAAAAAGCTTTTCAGACAAGCAAAAGTTAAGAGAATTCAGTACCACCAAACTAGCTTTACAACAAATGTTAAAAGGACTTATATAGTCAAGAAATACAAGAGAAGAAAAAAGATCTACAAAATCAACCCCAAACAATTAAGAAAATGGCAATAAGAACATATATATAAATAATTACCTTAAATGTAAATGGATTAAATGCTCCAACCAAAAGACATAGACTGGCTGAATGGATACAAAAACAAGAGCCATATATATGTTGTCTACAAGAAACCCATTCAGACCTCAAGACACATATAGACTGAAAGTGAGAGGATGGAAAAATATATTCCATGCAAATGGAAAGCAAAAGAAAGCTGGAGTAGCAATACTCATATCAGACAACATAGATCTTAAAATAAAGAAAATTACAAGAGATAAGGGAGGACACTACATAATGGTCAAGGGATCAATCCAAGAGGATGACATAACAGTTATAAATGTCTATGCAACCAACACAGGAGCACCTCAATACATAAGACAAAAACTAACAGACATAAAAGGAGAAATTGACAGTAACAGTAATAGTAGGAGACTTTAACACGTCACTCACACCAATGGACAGATCATCAAAACAGAAAATTAATAAGGAAACACAAGTCTTAAATGATACATTAGATGAGATGGATCTCACTGATATCTTCAAGACATTCCATGCAAATGCAGAAGAATACACCTTCTTCTCAAGTGCACATGGAACATTCTCCAGGATAGACCACATCTTGGGTCACAAATCAAACCTCAGGAAATTTGAGAAAATTGAAATCATATCAAGTATCTTCTCCGATCACAGTGATATGAGACTAGATATCAATTACAAGGAAAAAACGGTAAGAAACAGAAACACATAGAGATTAAACAGCACGTTTCTAAATAGCCAACAGTTTACTGAAGAAATCAAAAGAGAAATTAAAAAATTTCTAGAAACAAATGTCAATGAAAACATGACAATTAAAACTTATGGGACACAGCAAAAGCAGTCCTAAGAGGGAAGTTTATAGCAATACAATCCTACCTCAAGAAACAATAAAAACATCGAATAGACAACCTAACTTTACACCTAATACAACTGGAAAAAGAAGTACAATAAAACCCCAAAATTAGTAGGTGGAAAGAAATCATAAAGATTCAAGCAGAAATAAATGAAAAAGAAATGAAAGAAACGATAGTAAAGATTAATAAAACTAAAAGCTGATTCTTTGAGAAGATAAACAAAATTGACAAACGTTTAGCCAGACTCATCAAGAAAAAAAGAGAAGAATCAAATCAAAAAAATTAGAAATGAAAAAAGGAGACGTTATAACAGGCAATGCAGAAACACAAAAGATTGTAAAAGACTATTAGGAGCAACTGTATGGCAATAAAATGGATAACCTGGAAGAAATGGACAGATTCTTAGAAAAGTTCAGTCTTCCAAGACTGAAACAGGAAGAAATAGAAATTATGAACAACCCAATTACAAGCACTGAAATTGAAGCTGTGATCAAAAATCTCCCAAAAACAAAAGCCCAGGACCAGATGGCTTCACAGGAGAATTCTATCAAACATTTAGAAAAGAGCTAATTTTTATCCTTCTAAAACTCTTCTTAAAAATTGCAGAGGAAGGAACACTTCCAAACTCATTCTATGAGGCCACCATCACCCTGATGTCAAAATCAGACAAAGATAACATGAAAAAGAAAAAGAAAACTACAGGCCGATATTTCAGAAAACTAAGATCATGGCATCCAGTCCCATCACTTCATGGGAAATAGATGGGGAAACAGTGGAAACAGTGGCTGACTTCATTTTTCTGGGCTCCAAAATCACTGCAGATGGTGACTGCGGCCATGAAATTAGACGCTTCTCCTTGGAAGGAAAGTTATGACCAACCTAGACAGCATATTCTAAAGCAGAGACATTACTTTGCCAACAAAGATCCGTCTAGTCGAGGCTATGGTTTTTCCAGTAGTCATGTATGAATGTGAGAGTTGGACTTGATAAATTTGACTATACTAACACTAAGAATTTCTCTTCATCAAAAAAATCATAGTTTTTTAAAAGCCATAAACTATATTTATCATGTAAAATACAGTTATACAGGAATATGCAATATAATGAGAAAAGGATTTACATCCAAAGATATCAATTATAAATCACTATGAAAAAAACATGAGATCAAATATAAAGAAGAACAGGAGAAAGATGTGAAGGCACTTCAAAAGAAGAGGAAACATGAAAACTACTAAGATAGATGAAAAGATGTCCAATCTCTTGAGTAATAAAGGAAAAGGCAAATTCTAACCATAAGAGAGATATTTTATATCCCCCATATTAGGGGAAAATTAGAGTTCTGATAACACCAACTGTGTTAGTCATTCAGTTGTGTTCAACTCTTGGTGACCCCAGGGAGAAGCTCGCCAGCCTCCTCTGTGGAATACTCCAGGCAAGAATACTGGAGTGGATTGCCATGCCCTTTTCCAGGGGATCTTCCCAACCCAGGGGTTGAACCTGGGTCTCCTGCATTGTAGGCAGATTATTTACTGTTTGAGCCACCAGGGAAGCCGTAATAACACCAAGGTTGGAGTAATGGTGGAATAGTGAGAACTTTCATACATTGCTGTAGAGGTCTGAATTGGAAAAAAAGTTGGTGTTGTCTAAGGTTGCAGATCTGAATCCTTCATGAGCCAAGGACGCCAGTAGTGGGTATATACCTTAGGGGGAATCTCCTGTACATATACTTGAGTTCAGTTCAGTTCAGTTCAGTCACTCAGTCGTGTCTGACTCTTTGTGACCTCCTGAATCGCAGCACGCCAGGCCTCCCTGTCCATCACCAATTCCCGGAGTTCACTCAAACCCATGTCCATTGAGTCGGTGATGCCATCCAACCATCTCATCCTCTGTTGTCCACTTCTCCTCCTGCCTTCAATCTTTCCCAACATCAGAGTCTTTCCAAATGAGTCAATTCTTCGCATCAGGTGGCCAAAGTATTGGAGTTTCAGCTTCAACATCAGTCCTTCCAATGAACACTCAGGACTGATCTCCTCTAGGAAGGACTGGTTTCATCTCCCTGCAGTCCAAGGGACTCTCAAGAGTCTTCTTCAGCATCACAGTTCAAAAGCACCAATTCTTTGGCACTTAGCTTTCTTTATAGTCCAACTCTCACATCCATACATGACTACTGGAAAAACCATAGCCTTGATGAGTTGGACGTTTGTTGATAAAGTAATGTCTCTGCTTTTTAATATGCTGTCTACGTTGGTCATAACTTTCCTTCCAAGGAGTAAGCGTCTTTTAATTTCATGGCTGCAGTCACCATCTACAATGATTTTGGAGAACCCCAAAATAAAGTCAGTCACTATTTCCACTGTTTCTCCATCTATTTGCCATGAAGTGATGGGACTGGATGCCATGATCTTCGTTTTCTGAATGTTGAGATTTAAGCCAACTTTTTCACAGTCCTCTTTCCCTTTCATCAAGAGGCTCTTCAGTTCTTCTTCACTTTCTGCCATCAGGGTGGTGTCATCTGCATATCTGAGGTTATTGATATTTCTCTCGGCAATCTTGATTCCAGCTTGTGCTTCCTCCAGCCCAGCGTTTCTCATGATGTACTCTGCATATAAATGAAATAAGCAGGGTGACAATATTGCACTCTGCGTATAAATGAAATAAGCAGAGTGACAGCCTTGACGTACTCCTTTTCCTATTTGGAACAGTCTGTTGTTCCATGTCCAGTTCTAACTGTTGCTTCCTGACCTGCATACAGATTTCTCAAGAGGCAGGTCAGGTGATTCAGTAGGCCCATCTCTTTCAGAATTTTCCACAGTTTATGGTGATCCACACAGTCAAAGCAGGTACTATATATATGCATATATGAAACAGCACCTAAATAAAAATATTTTTAAATGGTTCCAGGGGAAAATAACAATGACCACAGAATTCTACACCCAAAGCAATCCCATAAGTAAAGGTGAAATAATGATATTTTCAGACATCCAGATGCAGAAGATGTATCATTTACAATACCTCCCTGGGAAAATTAGGGGAATATATTCTCCAGGAAGAAGTCAAGTGAAAAGAGAAAGAATAAGTAGACTGTGATAAGCAATGTGAGCAAAGACATTGCTGTGCTGTGATGTGATTAGTCACATAAGGCCAATATCAAGTATGAATAAGAGTAGATTTGGAAAATTAACCATCTGGGACAAAAATTTCAGATGTGATCCAAAGAACAGATGGAAGAGAAGAGAAAGGGAGCAAAGTGAAGCAGTACCTTCACTTTAGGGTAGAGAAAGTGGATATAAATAGAAATTTTAATTCTATGTGTGTTGAAAACTTAAGGTTGAAAATAAAATTAATGAAACAGGATGTGCAACCTTTTAAGCCACAGGAGGGAGAAAAACCATCTAAGGACACTCAGTCTACCAAAGTCTACCAATGTGAAAAACTCACAGTGGCTTACAGTGATCTTTTTCTAAGAGCTCACTATCAATCTAATGATACACCCAGAATTTTGCTGCTGAATAATAATAATGATAAAACAACAACCACGCTAATAATAATGTTACTGATGAAAATCATAGTTGTTTACTGAGTATATATTATTTCCCAAACATCATACTACTGCTATGGAGTCATTTTTCATTTAATCCTTTTAATAACTCCGCTGACTAGATTACATTAGTATTACAGTTTTTCAGACAAGAAAACCAGAGCACAAAGTTCAAGTTATTTGCTGAAGTTCTTGCAGCAGGGGTTCTAATCTGGGTCCATTTGACTCCTGAGTTTAGGTTCTTAACCATTTACTGTATGTCATGGTACCTTTAAACTGAAAATCAAATGTTACATGTTCTAGCCTCTTCCCTTCTTCTGAAATACCATCAACTTACCATTTCATACTTGGATTATTCCTCATTCTCTCTGTTGCTTTTCCAGTCTCTAGCTTTTTCTCCTTCATAACCCAGTTGGTCTATCTAATGCTCAATGTCAGATTAATCTTAAAAATTTTATCATGTCTCTGCTCTTATAGTTTGAATGAAGTGGACTGGCTTTTCAAAAGCCTCTAAAAATTACAACCACATCCAATACTTCTTGACACCATTATCCAATACACATCCTGCTCATGAGATCAGTACCCTCGCACTTCCCCAAGCACCTATTTCTGCGTTTGTTATTTCTGGCCAATTTCACCCCATTTTCCATCCCACTATACTCACAAAATCCCACGGGCGGAGGAGCCTGGTAGGCTGCAGTCCATGGGGTTGCGAAGAGTCGAACACGACTGAGCGACTTCACTTTCACTTTTCACTTTCATGCACTGGAGAAGGAAATGGCAACCCACTCCAGTGTTCTTGCCTGGAGAATCCCAGGGATGGGAGAGCCTGGTAGGCTGCCGTCTATGGGGGTCGCACAGTGTCGGACACGACTGAAGCGACTTAGTAGCAGTAGTAGTAGTAATACTCACCCTGTGTACTTCCCTCTATTCCCTGTAACTTTACATCCATTAGCAAATCATGTTGACTTCAGCTTTAAAAATAAGCTCAGAACCCACTACCTTTCATCACTAATGGTATCGTGATCCCAGCAACCAGCAACCATCATCTCTTGCAAACTATTTCAATAGTTTCCCCCTCTGCATCTCCCCTGCTCCACTTCAGTCAGTTCACCACCATAGAATGACCCTTGTAAAACATGTCAGATCATGTCAAATTTCTCCTTAATATATTCTAGAGGCTTTCTATCCCACTTAGGATCAAATTACAAATCCTTACTTTGACCTACAAGGTCAAAGCATGGACAAGCCAAGTATTTAATGCACAGCCTTTATACTGCTATCTCCTCTGCCTGACACTGTCTTCCCCAGACAACTGCATGCCCACAGCCTTCAGGCTTTGCTCAAAAATCTCCTTGTCAATGAGGCCTTTTCTATGTACCCTACCTAAAATAGCACAACCCTCCTCCTGGCCCTATCACACTCTGTTCTCTTCATGTTTTTTTGTTGTGCTTACCAGCTCTTGACAGTATTTTGAATTTTTTTTCCCTTGTCTAGAATTCAATTAAAGTGTCAGGGCTATAATGGCAGTGACTGTCAATTTCATTCACTGCTCTATTCCCTAGAGTGCCTGGCACATAGTAGGCTCTCAATAAATATTTACTGGATGAAAGAATTAATTAATAAGGGTATATATGTTTTCATATATATGCATTTCATATTTTATTTTATATTAAAAATATAATGTCAGAGGCATGCAATTGGTTAAAATACATAAAAGTTACAATTAATGTGTGTGCGTTTATGTATGTTATTCCTTGGTAAGTCAAATCTTTAACAAAGTAATGATGACCCCAAAGAACTGATTTTCATGAATATTTGTTTTTTGGTCTGTAATTAGGAACCTATTATTATTCTGTAACTAGGATTTTATTATTTTTAACGGTATATTATTCTCTATTAGTTTTACTTCACCTCATTTTTATAAACTATAAAAAGGGAAGATGAAAGCATTTTATATTCAGATACAGAGAAATAAGTTACATTATCATTTCTGTGCCTCCAGAGTTTAACATGGTGTCTCACACAGAGCTCAGTAATTGTGGACTTAAATGATAGAAAAAAAATGAACAGGGTCAGCAAATGTCCCAGTAATCACAGCTTCCAGGAGCCTCTCTCCCTCCCTCTTCATTTCCTAATGAGGAGACAGCAACAGGGTGTGTGGAGAAGGCTCTGGGGTCACAGTGCCAAGTCCAAGTTACAGCCAACCACCTGTGAGCGGTGTGACCTTGAGAAGTTACTTAATCCTTTCCGGGAAACCTCAGTTTTATTCTTTGCAGGACCGAAGTAGGATAATCTCTATGCTATCCATTCAACAGGGAGTTGTAAGGAGGAAAGGAGCCAGTGCACAAATCCTCATGCACAGTGTGAGACGTCTAGTAAGTGTTAAATGAACACAAGCTCCTTTTCAATGGGGATTTCCTTTTTGCTCTCCTTCCTGTGGGTACAGGGATGAATAGGAGTTAGAAACTTCCTAAGAGACACAGAGGACTGAGACCTGGTTTTCCTTGTTAGGAGGGGAACAGGGAAACGCTCCTTAGATGGAAGCAAGGAGAAATGGGGGGCAGGGAGGAGAGAGTAACCCTTTCTGGCTCCCTCGTGCCTTTTTGTCATTTTGCCCCAACAAACACCCTGAATCAGGTTAGAGCTGCCAAAGTCTCCCCCAAGAACTTAACTACCAGTGAGGGTGAGGCAGGTAGGACCTAGCAGAGGGAAAATAACCCCAAACTTTCCTATACACACATGCCCTAGTCTGTAGTTCTTAACCAGACATGTCATGTTATTAAACTGATGATCTGAGCCTAGGAGGCTGTGTGAGATTATTTGTGCATGGATCACTCTACCAGGACCACTCCAAGGGCACCACGTAGGATCACATCCCCAAGAACTCTCTCCTAACACCACGGAGTCTACCTCCAAGACACGTTAGACACAGGTCCTGCTTTAATCCAGGGCACCAGAGGAGGCAATTTTCCAGGCATCTTAGAAAAACCATTTTGTTCCAGAATCCATTCACCATGAGGTCAGGAATTAGCAAGGAACAGAGTCCTAAAGGGGCTTCCCTGGTGGCTCAGGTGGTAAAGAATCTGACTGCTATGTGGGCGACCTGGATTTGATCCCTAGGCTGGAGAAGGGGAAGGCTACTCCATCCAGTATTCTGGCCTGGAGAATTCCATGGACTGTATAGCCTGTGGGGTTGCAAAGAATCAGACATGACTGAAAGACTTTAACTTCACAGAGTCCTAAAGGGCTTTCCTGGTGACTCAGTGGTAAAGAATCTGCCTGTAATGCAGGAGATGCAGGTTCAATACCTGGGTTGGGAAGATTCCCTGGAGAAGGAAATGGCAACCCACTCTAGCATTCTTGCCTGGGGAAGCCCTTGGACAGAGGAGCCTGGCAGGCTACAGTCCATAGGGTTGCAAAGAGTCAGAGATGACTAGTAACCAAAACAACAACAAAACAAAAGACTCCTAATACGGTTAAGAATTACTTACAATTACAAAAGGGATATTTATATATGCTGCTTAACTTTTCATTTCAGTGGATGAAAAGCTAAAGTGTCCAGCCTGAAGCTTGGCATCCATAGTCAGGGTTTGTCTGTGTGTGTTAGTTCCTCAGTCATGTCTGACTCTTTGCGGCCCCACAGACTGTAGCCCACCAGGCTCCTTTATCCATGGAAGTCTCCAGGCAAGAATACTGGAGTGAGTTGCCATTCCCTTCTCCAGGGGATCTTCCCAACCCAGGGATCAAATCCGGGTCTTCTGCATTACAGGCAGATTCTGTACTGTCTGAGCCATCAGGGAAGCCCAGTCAGGGTTTACTGACTATGCCAAAGTCTTTGACTGTGTGGATCACAATAAACTGTGGAAATATAGATAGCCAACCGGAATTTGCTGTAAGGCTCAAGAAACTCAAACAGGGGCTCTGTATCAACCTAGAGAGGTAGGATGGGGAGGGAGATGGGAGAGAGTTTCAAAAGGGAGGGGATATATATGTACCTATGGCTGGTTCGTGTTGAAGTTTGACAGAAAACAACAAAATTCTATAAAGCAATTATCCTTCAATAAAATTAAAATTTAAAAAAGCTTATAAGTTTGATTAGTTTATTTTTAAAAATGTTTGTTTCCATTTGTTTATTTTCATTTCTATTGCCTTGGGAGACTGACCTATGAAAAAATTGGTAGGATTTACGTCAGAACATGGCAAAACTTGTTTCTTTTTTCCAGGTCGAGAGGGAGGAAAGTGTGGTAAGATGAGGATGGAAGATGTTTGTCGGATGTGTTGTGACTCAGCAACACAGGGAGGGAGTGGGAACATCATCTCACTGATGCCAGAGCATGCCGTGGTCACTGGCTTCAAGTGATGGAGAGAGAACAGATGGATGGCTGTTTAAATGTCTGACCCTGAAAGCATGGGTCTAGAGGAGAGTTGTCTGCTTGTTTTTTAATAGAAACTATTTGAATGCATGTAAAACCTGAAAAGGAGTTAGTAAAGAAACAAAGTTTGAAACTTGAGAATATACAGCAAACCTGGAATGCTACTAAAATGCTGGTCTCCAAGGAGTCTGGCTGCGGCATTTGGGTTTAGGGCACAGGGACTGCTGTTTGCCAGGAGTGGGCTGTTCTCAAAGCAGTCAGGTACCAGGCTTTGACCCACAGACTGTGATCCAGTATCTCCCATTGGTTCAGTGCTGTCTGCAGTGGGGCTTCCCTCAAGTCCAGATCAGGTCCCCATCAGGTCCAGGGTCTGGTCTCCAGTTTGTGTCACACTTCGTTGTCTGGGGTCTTTAGTCTCCTTTAATCTAGAACATTTTCACAGCCTTTCTGTCACTTTTATGACACCATATTGTGAAGAATATGGTGATATATGTTGAGATATTTTTTTCCATTTGCTATGCCAAATGTTTTTATTTTTATAAAGTTCAGTTTATCTATCTTTTCTTTATTATACCCAGTGTTTTTAGTCATAGCTAGAGAGCCTTTTCCCAAGCTTAGATTAAAGAGAAAATCACTCATTTTATCTTAGTACTTGTATAGTTTAATTTTTTATTTTTTCAAGTATTTCAGTAAGTTGATTTTTTTATGGGAGATTTATTTTTTATTTCATTAATTTCAGTTTTTATTTTCTTCCTTTTGCTTATGTTTCTCAATTCTGAACACATGGAGTTTGAAAAGTATATTACATTAAAATATATGTCAGTGTTTATATATGGAATATTTTAGAATATTTTAATTTCTTGGTTCATTGCATTGTTGGCAAGGTGGTCTCTGTGTTCATCAGCTTTGACATGCATGGGAGATGGCTTATGTGGGCAAGCATCAGCAATATTCTGTGCTTCAAAGTAGACCCTATTTTGCTGTTTTGAGTGTAAGCTCTGTGTATGTCCAGTGGACATAACTTGGAAATCTTGTTTAAATTTTTTCTGTCCTTTTGTATATTTTTTCCTCATCAGTTTTCTCCTTCACTTATATAATTATGGTTTCTCTTATTTTCATGTTTGTCTTCCATGTGTACTTGATTTATCAGTGTTTAAAGTTAATCTTTAAACATCCCAAATGATACAAGACTCTTAAAATGCCTTATCTGTGGTTATCCTCTCCTGCCTCAGCTGTTATTATCATTCTCTGTTGTTGCATATATCTAATGACACCCTCCATGTCCAGTTCTAACTGTTGCTTCCTGACCTGCCTCAAGAGGCAGGTCAGGTGGTCTGGTATTCCCATCTCTCTCAGAATTTTCCACAGTTCATTGTGATCCACACAGTCAATCATGAGGTGGCCAAAGTACTGGAGTTTCAGCTTCAGCATCATTCCTTCCAATGAACACCCAGGAGTGATCTCCTTTAGGTTGGACTGGTTGGATCTCCTTGCAGTCCAAGGGACTCTCAAGAGTCTTTTCCAACACCACAGTTCAAAAGCATCAATTCTTGGGTGCTCAGCTTTCTTCACAGTCCAACTCTCACATCCATACATGACCACAGGAAAAACCATAGCTGTGACTAGACGGACCTTTGTTGGCAAAATAAAGTCTCTGCTTTTCAATATGTTATCTAGGTTGGTCATAACTTTCCTTCCAAGGAGTAAGTGTCTTTTAATTTCATGCCTGCAATCACCATCTGCAGTGATTTTGGAGCCCAAAATAACAAAGTCTGACACTGTTTCCACTGTTTTCCCATGTATTTCCCATGAAGTGATGGGACCAGATGCCATGATCTTAGTTTTCTGAATGTTGAGCTTTAAGTCAGCTTTTTCACTCTACTCTTTCACTTTCATCAAGAGGCTCTTGAGTTCTTTTTCACTTTCTGCCACAATGGTGGTGTCATCTGCATATCTGAGGCTATTGATATTTCTCCTAGCAATCTTAATTCCAGCTTGTGCTTTTTCCAGCCCAGAATTTCTCATGATGTACTAATCTGCATAGAATAAGCAGGGTGACAATATACAGCCTTGACATACTCCTTTTCCTATTTGGAACCAGTCTGTTGTTCCATGTCCAGTTCTAACTGTTGCTTCCTGACCTACATAGAGGAAAACAACAGAATGGAAGAGACTAGAGATCTCTTCAAGAAAGTTATAGATACCAAGGGAATTGCATATATATATAGTGTATATATGCAATTCCCTTGGTATCTATAACTTTCTTGAAGAGATCTCTAGTCTCTTCCATTCTGTTGTTTTCCTCTATGTAGGTCAGGAAGCAACAGTTAGAACTGGACATGGAACAACAGACTGGTTCCAAATAGGAAAAGGAGTATGTCAAGGCTGTATATTGTCACCCTGCTTATTCTATGCAGATTAGTACATCATGAGAAATTCTGGGCTGGAAAAAGCACAAGCTGGAATTAAGATTGCTAGGAGAAATATCAATAGCCTCAGATATGCAGATGACACCACCATTGTGGCAGAAAGTGAAAAAGAACTCAAGAGCCTCTTGATGAAAGTGAAAGAGTAGAGTGAAAAAGCTGACTTAAAGCTCAACATTCAGAAAACTAAGATCATGGCATCTGGTCCCATCACTTCATGGGAAATACATGGGAAAACAGTGGAAACAGTGTCAGACTTTGTTATTTTGGGCTCCAAAATCACTGCAGATGGTGATTGCAGGCATGAAATTAAAAGACACTTACTCCTTGGAAGGAAAGTTATGACCAACCTAGATAACATATTGAAAAGCAGAGACATTATTTTGCCAACAAAGGTCCGTCTAGTCACAGCTATGGTTTTTCCTGTGGTCATGTATGGATGTGAGAGTTGGACTGTGAAGAAAGCTGAGCACCCAAGAATTGATGCTTTTGAACTGTGGTGTTGGAAAAGACTCTTGAGAGTCCCTTGGACTGCAAGGAGATCCAACCAGTCCAACCTAAAGGAGATCACTCCTGGGTGTTCATTGGAAGGAATGATGCTGAAGCTGAAACTCCAGTACTTTGGCCACCTCATGCGAAGAGTTGACTCATTAGAAAAGACCCTGATGCTGGGAGGGATTGGGGGCAGGAGGAGAAGGGGACGACCGAGGATGAGATGGCTGGATGGCATCACTGACTCGATGCACATGAGTTTGAGTGAACTCTGGGAGTTGGTGATGGACAGGGAAGCCTGGCATGCTGTGATTCATGGGGTCACAAAGAGTTGGACAAAACTGAGCGGCTGAACTGAACTGATGGCACCCTGCCCTGTCGCTGCCCATTTAGATGCGCCCGTGCCCCTTCACCGTCTTGGCTCTTCTTTTCTTTATGTGCTGCTGCTTCTGCATCATGGTAGAATGTTAGCAGAAAACAATTTTAAAATGCATTCTTCTTTATTTTCCTTTTATCATATGTTTTATTTTAGTGTTCAAAACATATTTAATAAGTCATACTGAGGTGTTTTACCTAAGATTGCTTTCAAAAATGAAAATCAGTTCTAATGGGAAAAACTGGCATGCACTGTACTCTTCTTTAGGAAAAACTTTGTTTACAAGTTCAGGAATAGTGATACATCTTTGCTTTGTAGATATATATAAGATATTGCTGTAGTGAAGAGAGGGTATCACAGAAATATTCAGGTATCCAGTAAAAAATTAATATCAGACCAAGAAACCTTTTCCATTGAATTCTGGAAGTCTAGTGTGTTGACTTACTTGTTGGCATCTTGCCAGTGGGTTTATTTATTTATTTGTTTTGGTGATTATTTTTTCACTGACTCATTTCCTTCTCTGCGGTTGTTTAATTTTGGTGTTAATCTACCAAAATCTGTCTGTGTCTCTATTCATGATTCCTAGAAATTATTTTAAGTTTCAGCAGCATTTTTTAATTTTCATTTTTGCTCTTGGTACAGCTTGAAAATCCTCTCGAGTTTTCTGTTGAAAACTTCTCACAGTGCCCTAAAGACGTAGATGGAACTTCCCGTGATCCCGTTGTTGTTCAGTCACCAAGTTGTGTCCAACTCTTTGTGACCCCATGGATGAAAGCACACCAGACCTCCTTTTCCCTCACCATCCCCCAGAGTTTGCCCAAGTTCATGTTCTTCGAATCAGTGATGCCATCCAACCATCTCATCCTCTGTCTTCCCCTTCTCCTCCTGTCTTCAGTCTTTCCCAGCATCAGGGTCTTTTCCAATGAGTTGGCTTTTCACATCAGGTGGCCAAAGTATTGCAGCTTCAGCTTCAGTATCAGTCCTTCCAATGAATATTCAGGGTTGATTTCCTTTAGGATTGACTGATCCTAGTTCAGGCTTTAGTAGAGGCTGAAGATTCAGTAACAGAGCAGTTAGTAGCAGTTCCTACCCCTAGCCAAAAGCAATTACAACAAAAATGTCTCGAAATAACACTAAAATTATCTTCCACTTTATTCTTAAAAGATGTGTAAGAAAGGTATTTCTTAACGTTCTAGGTGGAAAGTTACTCTCTTGGAGTTGGCAAAGATTGAATTCTGCTATCTTTGGCTTCCCTTGTTGAGAAGCTATGTCTTAATCTAAGTGATACACATTTCAAGGAATTTTTGAAATTGGTTACTTTTAAAATCTTCTTTGTCTTTGGTGTTATATAGTTTCACCATGGTTTGTTTAGGTATAGATTTCTTTATGTTTATCTCGTGTAGGAGTCATCTAGATTTCTTTATGCTTATCCCGATGGGAGTCATCTTATTGGAGTCATCTAGATTTCTTTATGCTTATCCTGATGGGAGTCATCTTATTTTTCTCCCCCCACATCAAGATTATTGAAGTATAATTTATGTAGTATAAAATTCACTTTTTTAGGGATACAGTTTTATGAGTTTTGACAAGCTTATGCAAATATTAGTTATCAACACAATCATAATATAGTGATAGAATATTTTCCTTACCCTCAAATTCCTTCCTACCCCTTCTCCCTTCACCTCAAGCCCCAAATGCTGATCTGTTTATTGTATCTGCAGTTTTTCTTACATAGAATATTGTGTAAGTGGAATTGCAGTATGTAGCTTTCGAGTCTGTTTTTTTTTCATTTATCCATAATGCCTTTGAGATGTGTCCATATTGTTGTTGAGTCCACCCACTGATTGATGGATGTTTGGGGGTTTACAGTTTCAGAGATCTTAAATAAACCTGCTATAAACTTTCTCATGTAGGCCTTTATGTGGATGTATGTCCTCATCTGTCATAAGTAAATCCTAGGAGTGGGCTTTTCTATGTCATATAGTAAGTGTGTGTGTTTAACTCTGTTAAGAAACACCCGAGTTGTTCTCCTAAGTTACTGCACTATTATCCCCACAGCACTTGCTCTTGAAATGTTAGCTCTTGACGTCAGTTTTTAAAATTTTATTCTTTCTAGTGGGTGTATAGTGGTATTTCTCAGTTTTCAACTGCATCTTTCTGATGACTGATGATACTGAATGTTTTCCCTATGTTTATTTGTCATCTGTGTGTCTTCTTTGGTGAAATGTCTGTTCAAATATTTTGCCTATTAAAAATCCATACTAATCGTGTTATTACCACTGAGTTGTGAGAATTTGTTGTATACTCTGGGTAATAGTCATTTATCAGACCCTTATTTTCCAAATATTTTCTCCCAGAGTCTGGCTTGAGTGTTTATTTTCTCAATAATGCCTTTCAAACAGCAGCGTTTAGTCTTGATAAAGTAAAATTTGTTTAGTTTTTCTTTTATAGTTAATGCTCTACATCCTAGCCAAAAATTCTATGCCTTCCTCAAGGTCACAAAGATTATTTCCCATTTTTTTTTCTGGAAATTGTATAGTATTGGGTTTTACATTCTTCCCCCCACCCCCATCCATTTTGCATTTTTCTTTTGTTTTGTTTTTAATATGGTGCAAGCTACAGGTATAGTTTCTTTTTTCCCCTGTGGATGTACATTTCTTTCAGCATGGTTTGTTAAGTACAGTTGTTTTCTCTGCTAATTGTCTTTTCTTCATCAGTTGACCATATATGGGTGGATCTATTTCTGGACTCTGTGTTCTGTTTAATTGCTTTATACATTTGTCCTTTCACCAGCAATGCAGTATTTTGGTTACTGTAGTATTAGAGTAAGCCTTGAAATCAAGTAGGATGAACCCTCCAACATTAGTCTTCTTTTTCAAAATTGGGTGTTTTTACTTTTTAAAAAAAATTGGAGTATAGTTGATTTACAATGTTGTGTTAATTTCAAGTATATCGCAAAGTGATTCAAGTATGCATACAAATATATGTATTTTTCCTAGATTCTTTTCTGCTATATGTTACTGCAAAATCTTGAGTATAGTTCTCTGTGCTATATAGTAGGTCCTTGTCAGTTATCTATTTTGTGTATTTGTTAATCTGTATGTGTGTTAATCCCAAGCTCTTAATTTATCCTTCCCTGCCCCTTTTCCCTTTGATAGCCATAAATTTGTGTTTTATGTTTGCGTGCCTATTTCTATTTTGCATGTAAGTTCATTTGTGCCATTTTCTAAAATTCCACATATAAGAGATATCATATGACATTTGTCTTTCTCTGGCTTACTTCACTTAGCACGATGATCTCTAGGTTCATCCAAGTTGCTGCAAATGGCTTTCGTTCTTTCTTTTTTATGCCTTCTTAGGTAGGTTTATTCCTAGGTATTTTATTCTTTTTGATGCAGTGGTAGATGGGATTGTTTCTTTAATTTCTCTTTCTGATCTTTCATTGTTAATGTGTAGAAATGCAACAGATTTCTAATTTTGTATCCTGCAACTTTACTGATTCACTAATGAGGTCTAGTAGTTTTCTGGTAGAGTTTTCAGGATTTTGTATGTATAGTAGCATGTATGTCATCTGTTTTCCTATTCTAAGTCCTTGGCTTTTCCATAGAAATTTTAGTATTAGTCAATTTCTACACAAAAGACTGATTGGAATTGTGTTGAATCTACAGATTCATTTGAGGGTAATCAGCATCTTCTTTGTTATTTTATTTGGGGGATAAAATTCATAGATCATGGCTGTCACCATTTTAAAGTGTAAAGGTCAGTGGTTTTCAGTATGCTCTCTAGCTTGTGCATCCATCACCACAGTCTAATTCCAGAATGTTGTCATCAGCCTTAAAGGGAAGGGGTGACACACCCATTAATAGTCATTCCCTATTCATTCCTTTCTCCCAGTCCCTAGCAACCACTGATCTACTTTCTGTCTCTATGAATTTGCTTATTCTGGATACTTTATGTAAACGGAAGCATGTATCACCTTTTGTGACTGGCTTTTTCACTTACATAATCGTTTCAAGGTCTGTGTATAGTATAGCATCTTTTAGTACTATATGCCTTTGGGGCCTAAATAATAATCTGTCATAGGGATATGGTACACTTTCTTTATCTATTCATCAATTGATGGATATTTAAGTTATTTCCACCTTTTAGCTGTTATAATTGTTTACAAATATTTTTGTATGCATATATGTTTTAATTTATTGGGTTTATATCTAGGAGTGGAATTGTGGGACCTAATGATTACTCTTTGAAGAAATGCCAAAATATTTTCCAGTGTGGCTATACCATTTAATTCCCACCAGCAGTGTTTCAGTGTTCCAGTTTCTCTGTATCATCCAGTTTTGGGGTTCTAGCCATCTTAGATGGTGAGAAGTGGTATCCCATTGTGGTATTGATTAACATGTTTCTAGTGACTAATGATGTTAAGCATCTTTTCATGTGTTTGTTGGCCATTTGTATATCTTCTTTGGAGAAATATCTATTCAAATTCCTTTCTCAATTTTTAATTGGTATGTCTTTTTTATTGTTGAATTTATAAATTCTGAATACTAGACCCTTAGATATATAATTGATATAATTTTTCTCTCATTCTTTGTATTATCTTTTCACTTTCTTGGTAGTATACTTTAATACACAAAAGTTTTCAATTTTTGTGACATTCAATTATTTATTTTTTCTTTGGTTACTTGTGCCTTTGATAGTGTGCTTTGATACATAAAAGTTTTAAATTTTTATGAAGTCCAATTATCTATTTTTTTCTGTAATTACTTCCAAATCCAGTGTTGTGAAGCTCTTGCCCTATTTTCTTCTAAGTGCTTTATAATTTAGCTCTTATATTTAGGTTTCTGATCCATTATGAGTTAATTTTTCTATATGGTATAAATCAAGAGTCCAAATTCATTCTCTTGCATGTGGATATCCAATTGTCCCAGCATCATTTGGTGAAAAAACTATTCCTTCCTCCACTGAATGGTCTCAGCATCCTAGTTGAAATTCATTTGATTATAGATATATGGGTTTATTTCTAGACTCTCAGTTCTAAGCCATTATCTATATATATACTGTTATGCTAGTACTGAGTTGGCCAAAAAAGTTCATTCATTTTTTTCTGTAAGATGTTAAAACTTTATGGCCAACCAGTACTATGCAGTCTCAAATTCCATAGAATTGTAGCAGGTTTTGAAATTGGCAAGGGTGAGTCTTTTGACTTTATTCTTTTCAAGATTGTTTTGAGTATTTGGATATTCTTTTGTTGTTGTTGTTTATTTTGCAGTTCCATATGGGTTATAGGATCAGCTTGCCCATATATGTAAAAAAGGATAGATGGACAATGATTATCTTGAATCTGTAGATAGATTTTGGAGTATTGCCTTGTTAAAAATAGGAAGTCCTTCAGTCCAGGAACAGAAGATATCTTTATTTAGATCTTCTGTAATTTATTTCAGTGATATTTTTTAGTTTTCATGATTTTGTTGTTTTTGTTCAGTTGCTAAGTTATGTCCGACTCTTTGCGACCATGGACTGCAGCACGCCAGGCTTCCCTGTCCTTCACTATCTCCCAGAGTTTTCTCAAACTCATGTCCATTGAATCAGTGATGCCATCCAACCATCTTATCCTCTGCCACTCCCTTCTCCCTTTGCCTTCAAACTTGCCCAGCATCAGGGTCTTTTCTAATGAGTTGACTCTTTGCATCAGGTGGCCAAAGTATTGGAGCTTCAGCATCAGCCCTTCCAATAATATTCAGGGTTGATTTGCTTTAGGACTGATTGGTTTAATCTCTTTGCTGTCCAAAGGATTCTCAAGAGTCTTCTCAAACACCACAGTTAAAAGCATCAAATCTTCAGCACTCAGCCTTCTGTATGGTACAACTCTCACATCCTGACATGACTACTGGAAAAACCATAGCTTGGACTAGATGGTCCTTTTTCGGCAAAGTAATGTCTGCTTTTTAATATGCTGTCTAGGTTTGTCATAGCTTTTCTTTCAAGGGTCAAGCATCTTTTAATTTCATGGCTGCGGTCACTGTTCACAGTGATTTTGGAGCCCAAGAAAAGAAAATCTGCCACTGTTTCCATTTTTTCCCCATCTATTTGCCAGGAAATGATGGGACCAGATGCCATAATCTTAGTTTTTTGAATGTCGAGTTTTGAGCCAGTTTTTTCACTTTCCTCTTTCACCTTTATCAAGAGGCTCTTTAGTTCCTCTTCAGTTTCTGCCATTAGGGTGTATCATCTACATATCTGAGGTTGTTGGTTTTTCCTCTGGCAATCTTGATTCCAGCTTCTGCTTCATCCAGCCCAACACATTTTGTGTGATGTACTCTGCATAGAAGTTAAATAAGCAGGGTGACAATATACAGCCATTCCTTTTTTTTTTTTTAAGTAGTTTTCACAATACAAGTCTTACATTTTAGTTAAACTTATTCCTAAATGTTTTATTATTTTCCATGCCTTTGCAAATGTAATTGTTTTCTTTATTTTATTTTGAATTTTTCTTGGTCATATAGATAAATACAGCTGATTTTTGTATACTGATCTTGTGTCTATTTCTTTTACAGGTTCCAATCTTTATACTCTTTATTTCTTTTACTCCCTTTATTGTGCTTGGAATCTCCAGTGTGATGTTGGTTAGAGATCGTGAGAATGGACATCCTTGCCTTGTTTCTCATCTTGAGCAGATAGCATTCAGTTTCTTACCATTAAGTATGACGATAGCTGTAGGTTTTCCATAGATGCCTTTATCGGGTTTGTGCTCAGTTACTCAGTCATGTCCGACTCTTTGTGACCCCATGGATTATAGCCCACCAAGCTCCTCTGTCCATGGAATTTTTCAGGCAAGAATACTGGAGTGGATTGCCATTTCCTACTCCAGTGGATCTTCCAGACCCAGGGATCAAACCCACAACTCTTGCATCTCCTGCATTGGCAGGCAGATACTTTTTCATTAGCACCACCTAGGAAGCCCTTTTATCAAGTATAGGAATTTAAGAATTTGTATCATGAATGCTTGTTGAATTTTGTCAAATGCTTTTTCTACATCTATTTAAAAAAAAGGTTTTTAATTTTTAATCTGTAAAATGCTAGATTACATTGCTTGACTGTCAAATGTTGAACTTACATTACTGGGTCAAATCCTACTTAGTTATGATGTATTACATAAAAGGGATTTGTTTAAGTATTTTTGCATGTATGCTCATGAAGGATTTGGGGGTATAAGTTTCTTTCCTTGAAACTGGTTTTTGTGATTTTGTTGTTGATGTAATTTTAACCTCAGAAAATGACTTTAGAAGCAACTTTTTTATTTTTTTTTATTTTCTGGAGGAGTTTGTGTAGAATTGGTGTACTGTATTTCCTAATTGTTTACTAGAATTTTTCCATTAAAGCCATTCGAGTGTGGTGTTTTCTTTGTCAGAAAGTTTTAAATTATGAATTCAATTTCTTTGTTGTGATACTTGTCACTTTTTTGCATGGATCCATGAAACAAAAGTTTCTGTTTGATGCCATCATCCTTCTATTGGAGCAGTCTCCTTTAACATTTCATGTGATTTGTCTTGTCAGATATCTTTTGGTTAGCCAGAAAGTTTGTTTGGGTTTTTCTGTACTTTGTGAATAAATTGTTCAGGAATAAGGACACACTAAGGAGATCCAACCAATCCATTCTGAAGGAGATCAGCCCTGGGATTTCTTTGGAAGGAATGATGCTGAAGCTGAAACTCCAGTACTTTGGCCACCTCATGCGAAGAGTTGACTCATTGGAAAAGACTCTGATGCTGGGAGGGATTGGGGGCAGGAGGAGAAGGGGACGACCGAGATGGCTGGATGGCATCACGGACTCGATGGACGTGAGTCTGAGTGAACTCCGGGAGATGGTGATGAACAGGGAGGCCTGGCGTGCTGTGATTCATGGGGTCGCAAAGAGTCGGACACGACTGAGTGAACTGAACTGAACTGAAACACATTTCATAGAAACAAAACCCAAGATACCTTGGGCGTGTAGGCCTTTATTAAAAGCATTTCTATAGGATATACTTCAAGAGGAAAGAATGTTTCCTGTACAGAAGCTCTGAGATTTTAGAAGAAATTAAAAACAGAGAAGGTTGAGTGGATTTCAATGAATCCAAACATACATTAAATGCTTAAAGCAATGAGGCAACTGTCTGCTGGGCTTAACAACAAAGAGGAGAATGAAAATGCATGACTAGGGCCACATGAGTGACGAGGGAGTGGAGTTACAGGGTCTTAAGACCCAGGGCTTGTTTTGGTGGAGAGAGAAGATATCAGAGTTTGATAGTTAGGAACTCATGTGATCATTTTTAGGGTAAGAAGTAAAAAAGAAAAAAGCTATATAAAGTGGTAGAGGGAAATATCTGACAGAATGTGGTCCACTGGAGAAAGGAATGGCAAGCCACTTCAGTATTCTTGCCTTGAGAACCCCATGAACAGTATGAAAAGGCAAAATGATAGGATAACAGAAGAGGAACTCCCCAGGTCATTAGGTGCCCAATATGCTACTGGAGATCAGTGGAGAAATAACTCCAGAAAGAATGAAGGGATGGAGCCAAAGCAAAAACAATACCCAGTTGTGGATGTGACTGGTGATAGAAGCAAGATCCAATGCTGTAAAGAGCAATATTGCATAGGAACCTGGAATGTCAGGTCCATGAATCAAGGCAAATTGGAAGTGGTCAAACGAGATGACAAGGGTGAACGTCGACATTCTAGGAATCAGCGAACTAAAATGGGCTGGAATGGGTGAATTTAACTCAGATGACCCTTATATCTACTGCTGCAGGCAGGAATCCCTCAGAAGAAACGGAGTAGCCATCATGGTCAACAGAGTCTGAAATGCAGTACTTGGATGCAATCTCAAAAATGACAGAATGATCTCTGTTCGTCTCCAAGGAAAACCATTCAATATCACAGTTATCCAAGTCTATGCCCCAACCAGTAATGCTGAAGAAGCTGAAGTTGAACGGTTTTATGAAGACCTACAAGACCTTTTAGAACTAACACCCAAAAAAGATGTCCTTTTCATTATAGGGGACTGGAATGCTAAAGTAGGAAGTCAAGAAACACCTGGAGTAACAGGCAAATTTGGCCTTGGAATGCGGAATGAAGCAGGGCAAAGACTAATAGAGTTTTGCCAAGAAAATGCACTGGTCATAGCAAACACCCTCTTCCAACAACACAAGAGAAGACTCTACACGTGGACATCACCAGATGGTCAACACCGAAATCAGATTGATTATATTCTATGCAGCCAAAGATGGAGAAGCTCTATACAGTCAACAAAAACAAGACCGGGAGCTGACTGTGGCTCAGATCATGAACTCCTTATTGCCAAATTCAGACTCAAATTTCCTTTTCCTATTTGGAACCAGTCTGTTGTTCCATGTCCAGTTCTAACTGTTGCTTCCTGACCTGTATACAGATTTCTCAAGAGGCAGGTCAGGTGGTCTGGTATTCCCATCTCTTTCAGAATTTTCCACAGTTTATTGTGATCCACATATTCAAAGGCTTTGGCATAGTCAATAAAGCAGAAATAGAAGTTTTTCTGGAACTCTCTTGCTTTTTCCATGATCCAGCAGATGTTGGCAATTTGATCTCTGGTTCCTCTGCCTTTTCTAAAACCAGCTTGAACATCAGGGAGTTCATGGTTCACGTATTGCTGAAGCCTGGCTTGGAGGATTTTACAGTAGTTTAACATTCTTTAGCATTGCCTTCTTCGGGATTGGAATGAAAACTGACGTTTTCTAGTACCATAGGCACCACTGAGTTTTCCAAATTTGCTGGCATATTGAGTGCAGCACTTTAATAGCATTATCTTTTAGGATTTGAAATAGCTCAGCTGCAGTTCTAACACCTGCACTAGCTTTATTTCTAGTAATGCTTCCTAAGGCCCACACTTCACACACCAGGATATCTGGCTCTAGGTGAGTGACCACACCATCGTGGTTATCCAGATCTTTAAGACCTTTTTTTGTTCAGTTCTTCTGTGTATTCTTGCTACCTCTTATTAATACTGTAATGCTTCCTAAGGCCCACACTTCACACACCAGGATATCTGGCTCTAGGTGAGTGACCACACCATCGTGGTTATCCAGATCTTTAAGACCTTTTTTTGTTCAGTTCTTCTGTGTATTCTTGCTACCTCTTATTAATACCTTCTGTTTCTGTTAAGTCCATACTGCTGCTGTCCTTTTTTGTGCATCTTTGCATGAAGTGTTTCCTCGGTATCTCTAATTTTCTTGAGATCTCTAGTCTTTCCCATTCCATTGCTTTCCTCTATTTCTTTGCATCGATCACTGAGGAAGGCTTTCTTATGTCTCCTGGTTGTTCTCTAGAACTGTGCATTCAGTTGGGTATATCTTTCCTTTTCTCTTTTGCCTTTCACTTTTATTCTTTTCTCAGCTATTTGTCAGGCCACCTGAGACAACCATTTTGCTTTATTACATTTCTTTTTCTTGGGGATGGTTTTGATCACTGCCTCCTGTACAAACCTCAATCCATAGTTCTTCAGGCACTCTGTCAGATCTAATCCCTTGCATCAAGTTGTCACTTCCTCTGTATAATTGTAAGGAATTTTGTTTAGGTCATACCTGAATGGCCTAGTGGTTTTTCCTACTTTCTTCAATTTAAGTATGAATTTTGCAACACAGAGTTCATGATCTGAGCTACAGTTAGCTTTCAATCTTGTTTTTGCTGACTATATAGAGTGTCCATCATCAGCTGCAAAGAATATAATTAATCTATTTTCGGTATTGACTATCTGGTGATATCCTTGTATGCAGTCATCTCTTGGGTTGCTGGAAGAGGGAAATATTTGCTATGACCAGTGCATTCTCTTGGCAAAACTCTGTTAGCATTTGCCCTGCTTCACTGTGTACTCCAAGGCCAAATTTGCCTGTTACTCCTGGTATTTCTTGACTTCCTACTTTTGTATTCCAGTTCCCTATGATGAAAATGACATCTTTTTTTTTTTTTTTTTTGGTGTTAGTTCCTGAAGGTCTTGTATGTCATATCAAACATAAAACCACTCAATATTAGGTTCTTTGGCATTAGTGGTTGGAGTATAGACTTGGCTACTATGATATTGGGGTTTGCCTTGGAAGTGAACCAAGATCATCTGTTGTTTTAGAGACTGCACCAAAGTACTCAATTTCATGAAATTAAAAGACGCTTACTCCTTGGAAGAAAAGTTATGACCAACCTAGATAGCATATTCAAAAGCAGAGACATTACTTTGTCAACTAAGGTCTGTCTAGTCAAGGCTATGGCTTTCCCAGTAGTCATGTATGGATGTGAGAGTTGGACTGTGAAGAAGGCTGAGCACCGAAG
>SJYT01013536.1:8182-20501 GCA_006410635.1 Cephalophus harveyi | reverse complement strand
AGTTGACTCATTGGAAAAGACTCTGATGCTGGGAGGGATTGGGGGCAGGAGGAGAAGGGGACGACCGAGGATGAGATGGCTGGATGGCATCACGGACTCGATGGATGTGAGTCTGAGTGAACTCTGGGAGATGGTGATGGACAGGGAGGCCTGGCATGCTGCAATTCATGGGTTCACAAAGAGTTGGACATGACTGAGTGACAGAACTGAACTGAGAGGGAAATATCTACAAGACAGCAAAATGTATAAAGTATATAAAATATCTACAAGAAGGTGATAAAGAGACATAAGAAACTTAAGAAACGTAGAAAGCACAACATACAATGGTATATAAATCCAGATGCACCAAAGCTTCTGTCAGTGGCCTCCATGCTTTATGGAGCTGCACTGAGAGACCACCACTCAGATCTCCAGTCTCCACAACCCCATGGTGATGCCATTGGCAAGCTTAAGATTCACTGCTCATCCTTGGATTTTCTTGGTTTAATCAGAATATTGTTCTCTGGGTCCTCTGTGTTCTTTCCTTCTGGGATTTAAGGATCTCTTCCTCATGTCTTTCATACCTTCTTTCTCTTTTTCGTTTCACTCTGCATGCTGGAAAGTTCCTTAGCTTCATCTTCTTTCTGTTTCACTCTGAAGCCATGTCCAATTACAGAATACATGTGCATTGTTTCTTCGGGTTTTGACAATATCTTTCCCTCTCGAGTTGTCTACTTGTTTCTCCCTCCTGTGTGGAAAATCATGTCCAATGGTTTGAACATAGAATTTGCAAGCTTATTGTTTGCCTTATGATTCTCAGATGACACCACCCTTATGGCAGAAAGTGAAGAGGAGCTAAAAAGCCTCTTGATGAAAGTGAAAGAGGAGAGCGAAAAAGTTGGCTTGAAGCTCAACATTCAGAAAACAAAGATCATGGCATCTGGTCCCATCACTTCATGGGAAATAGAGGAGAAGACTCTTGAGAGTCCCTTGGACTGCAAGGAGATCCAACCAGTCCATTCTGAAGGAGATCAACCCTGGGATTTCTTTGGAAGGAATGATGCTAAAGCTGAAACTCCAGTACTTTGGCCACCTCATGCGAAGAATTGACTCATTGGAAAAGACTCTGATGCTGGGAGGGATTGGGGGCAGGAGGAGAAGGGGACGACCCAGGATGAGATGGCTGGATGGCATCACTGACTCGATGGATGTGAGTCTGAGTGAACTCCGAGAGATGGTGATGAACAGGGAGGCCTGGTGTGCTGCGATTCATGGGGTCGCAAAGAGTCGTACACGACTGAGCGACTGAACTGAACTGAACTGATGATTCTCAGAGACTGCCATTATTTAGAGCTTGGTGTGTCTCTTTCATTACATTGTGCTATGCTTAGCCACTCAGTCATGTCTGACTCTTTGCAACTCCATGGACTGTAGCCTGCCAGACCCCTCTGTCCATGGGATTCTCCAGTCAAGAACACTGGAGTGGGGTGCCATGCCCTTCTCTAGGAGATCTTCCCAATCCAGGGATCAAACCCAGGTCTCCCTCATTGCAGGCGGATTCTTTACTGTCTGAACCACTGGGAAAGCCCTTTATCACGTTGGTTTTCTTCTAATGCTGTCTCTTAGTTTGCTGATGAGGTTTGCATTGTGAGAACGCCTGTCTCCGGTGAGTCCGGTAGGAGGTTGCCAGGTGTGTGGCTGGGATGGCTTGTCCCAGGCGCCCTGCCTCTCTCCTCTCACCCTCTCAGGAGCAGGTCCCCTGCCTCTCAGGAACGGGGACACGTGGCTGCTGCTCTGGTGGGAAGTTGCCGCTTGGACAGCATTCTGCAAGCCTCTCTGGCCTGCTGCTCTCAGTTCTCTCCACTTCTCTGACTTCTCCACACAGTTCTGTCGCCTTCCTGACTCAGGCTGGTATTCTGTACTCTGCTTTTCTTTACAGTCATTTCTCCATAGACTTCCCCTCCCCTGCTTCCTTTCGGTGTTGTTTTCTGTTGCTGTGTAACAAGTCGCCCATGACTGGGTGGCTTAAAACAACACATATGTATTATCTTGGGGTTTTGGTGGGTAAGAAGTGGAGGGGGGTGGCTTCGCTGGTGGTTCTGGCTTTGAGTCTGTCATGAGGGTGCAGGTGTGGCTGCGCTCTGTCACCCGCAGGTCAGCTAGGCCAGAGGCCTTGGCTCCCAAAGGCGGCTCCGTCCCCTGAAATGAGAGATCCAAGAGGGGGAGAGAGGAGGAAGCCACGTCCTCGCCCTGGGTAGTGATGGCACTCGGCTCCCTCGTGCCCCACTGTGACCGTTACAAGTGTGTTACCAAGGGGACAGCGCTGTGCTTTTCTCTTTTCAGGGAGAATCCCTGGGTGTATCTGCACCTTGCCCTCTGGCTGAGGAGCTTCTCCAGTGTCCTCAGGGGCAGAGGGTGTCTCTCCTCCTAGATCATCACTCACCTTCAGCTCAGTGGATGAGCTGGGCTTTTCCATGTCTTACAGTTGTGGTTATCGTCATTATCTTGTCTTTGGTTATAGGCGTTTGTCTATGTAACCTAATTTAAAAAGTGTCTGACTTGCTTTCTTGCTCATTGTTGAGCCAGACACACCGTTTCCAGGAGTTTCCAGGCAGCTCACTCTTGGGCAGCCAGTGCTGCAACCAGGCCTGCCCTGCCCTCTCTCTTACCCACAGTTTAGCCAGAGACGAAGTACAAATGGCCACGGCGTTTCTATTATTCAGGACACATTTTGCAGTTCCCTATTTCTGGCTTGGATGACATATTGGATGATGATTTATTTATTCAACATCCATTCGGTTCTCACCGTGCTCTGGTCATGACCGGGCCCTGTGCGGCACTCTGGGTACAGTTTTCCGGCCACAGCTCCCCACCTGCTGAGGCTCCAAGTGAGGTGGACCCCGGCCCCTCAGTGCTGGCCCAGTGGTGCCCATGGTCACAAGGGGACTTGCGCTGCAGGGCTGTCTGCACACAGATTTCATTTCTGCTCTCCTTCCCCTCTTTCCCCTGAACTCTGCAGAGTACTCGGCAGTTGAGAAGGTATAGGGGCAGGATTAACCGCTTGAGTGCCTGGCAAAGCCGAGGGTCAGGAGAAGAGGTCTCCCAGATGTGGATGGTGTAGCCGTGGTGGCCCTGGTGACCTGGGCTAAGGTGTGTTCACAGCTTCCTACGTGGGCACTTGACCTCAGACCCTCTTGGTGGTGTCAGCCCTGTGGGAGCAGTTTGCTTTTCCTGGGCTGCAGTGGGTCACAAGCTCCATCCGACACAGCCACCTTGCTCTTCTCTCGAGGCCTCTGCCCCGCGTGTCTGCTCCTGGAAGCCTTCATCTGGTCACTGGTTCTGGGGTCCAGTCTGGCCTCGCTCAGGACTCATGGGGCTTGATTCCATCTTTACCAAACAAGCAACTAGCTTAGCTTCTGATCATATGATGCGTCTACTGCTGCGTGTGGCTTTCACCACTAAGAACCCTGCAGAAAGAGCTTTACTATTGTGAAACTAGCTCTAAGCCCTCCTCCTCTCTCTTATTCTTCTTGAAATCATTGTTTCTGTGATACACTTTCACGAAGACAACTGTGCTGAGCAAAAGCAGCTGGCTGTGCCCTCGTCACCCCCTGTGTATAGGCTGCGGGGTGTCCTGACCCGACTTCTGTCCCCATTCATCTCACTGCTGAAGCCCCTCTCAGAAGCTTGGCTTCAAGTGGTGGGGGGAGGCAGGGCACTCATGGGGCAGCTTCTGTTGAGGGTGGATGTTGCCCTCAGAGAGTTTCCTGGGAGGGAAGGCAGATGTGGTTAGTGCCTGGGGACCAGGGTATGGAGTCAGCCACCCTGAGAGCACTTTCACACCTTTTTAATTTAAGCAAAGTCATAGAACATAAAAGTCAGCTTTAAAACGTGTTTCTCTTTGCCACATTCTGGCAAGGGGGAGCAGTGCCATCAGTCTGTGTTTGCTAAGTGATCATTGCCAGCAGGAGACAAATATGAGCTTCCTGGGCGCAGGCTAGAGCCGGGCCAGAGACGCTGTTCCCTGGGGAAGGAGGGCTATGGCCAGGGCCCCAGAAACATGCTCTACACAGGCAGGGTAGCTGATGCAGGCCCAGGGTGGTCGTGGGCAGGGCGTCGACTCCCTCTCCCCTCCCCATGGGCACAGCCTGGAGGACCTCCTCCCTGCCCATGCATGTGCCCTGCACACAGGGAGCTGTGAGGAGGGCCTGGTCCAGGGCACTAGAGGCACATGGGCACAGCAGGCCTCTAGAGACCTAGACAGGTTTCCAGATGCCAAGTGGAAATAAGTGTGTGAGTTAGTCTCTGGTATGTATAATAAGACCGGAGAAGGCAATGGCACCCCACTCCAGTACTCTTGCCTGGAAAATCCATGGACGGAGGAGCCTGGTAGGCTGCAGTCCATGGGGTCGCTAAGAGTTGGACATGACTGAGCAACTTCACTTTCACTTTTCTCTTTCATGCACTGAAGAAGGAAATGGCAACCCACTCCAGTATTCTTGCCTGGAGAATCTCAGGGACAGCGGAGCCTGGTGGGCTGCCGTCTATGGGGTCACACAGAGTCGGACATGACTGGAGCGACTTAGCAGCAGCATGTATAATAAGACAGAGATGAGTGTGGCGATCTCCCTGTGTCTCTGGCATGGGCACATGCACACCCACTGCTATTGCACACCCAGCCCACACCCAGCCTGATCCAGAGCCACCCTGCCTGGGAGCCGCCCCACCTGGCTGTGGCCTGTGCCTGTTCGGTTGGAGGGGCTGTCTTAAGTACTCCTCTGTCTTTAGGGCTCAATCTGTGGCCAGGTGGTTTTGCTGGGGGCTGGGATGGTGGGTGGCACTGGAGGTGCCCAGATGGAGGTACAGCTGTTTAGGGTGGTGCGAGGTGGAGTGCCTGCTCCAGGTGGACAGAGCTGTGGGAGCCGGAGGCCCTCGTGGGCCAGATTACTGCACAGCGGTGACCGCTTTGGGGCTGCTGGGTACTGTGAAGGTGGGACGGGGGAGCCTTTGGTTGGTGTGAAGCAAGGAGTGATGTGATCAGATGTTTTGTTTTAGAAAAATTATTTTCCTGAAATGAAGAAGTTGGTAGAAACAACAGCTGAAAATATTAGGAGGACAGCACACATGAACAGGGAAAGTGCTTGGTGGATCTCAAGTCAGCAACCGTGTCCCCGCCGGAGGCTGTGATGAGCTGCTGGCTCAGGGGACGCCCTGTCGCGCCCACCCCTACTGCTCCTGCAGGTGGAGATATTCTCCTGTAGAATAACGACTTTGCTTTTACTTATAGTAAATTGCTGAGGGCATTTCAGTTACACAGTGAAAATCATTAGCAGAATTCTTGTTGTTTAGCATCAGGCTGTGGGGTTTAATCGTGCTTTCTGATGGGTGGCAAAGCAGATACATTTGAAGGGAGATTTATTCAGATTTTCCAGTATATCATTATCACATTCTTGTGTGATAGTTTCCTGATAATTCAACTTGATTTAGTAAAATATATCTGCTCCACTTTTCCTTGTAAGTTGCTGAGATTTAAATCTGTTTAGCAGATTCATGTGCCCATTTCATGTGCCCTCAGCCTGAGCAGCTGGTTCAGTTCTACCTAAACTGCCCAGTGGAGGGGACAGGCAGACGTGCCCTGTTCTGCCAGTGGCAGCCCTGATGTATGAGCGCAAATCCGTGGGAGGCAGCAGGCTGGGCTGTTCCTGGAGCTCGGGATGATGCCCTGCAGATCCCGCGTCTCCTGCTGCTTCACTAGGCCCTGCGAGGTGCTGGGGTGGCAGGGCCTTCCCCATGCTGCTCTCCTGCAGTCTGTGACCAGTGCCTCCCTGTCCTCCCTGCCTCCCCACCTGCGGTGCCGGACTCTGTGTGTGTCCCCTCCCCGACAGGAGGGCTCCCCGTGTGTGTGTGTACCGCCTCCCTGGTAGCAAGTTCCCCGTGTATGGGGCTGGTTGTTAGTCCTCCATGGAGCACCTGACTCCATAACCACCACCCAGACAGTTGTTCCATTTGCGTCCAAAGAGAGGGAACTCACCATTTGGGTGATTTCAGTAACTTCTTGGAAGGGCTAGAAAATGCGGGTGGCCAGGGAATGTGCGGCCTGGCGCGGCTTCCCCTGCCCCGTCCTCCCCTGCTGAAAGTTCTCCATCAGGTCCCAGAGCCCTACATTTCTTTACAGCTTGTCTAGACTTAATTTTGTCTAAAGCAATTGTAAATTCTATTATAACTTTGTTTCTTGATATACTAATTGCTCTTGCTTTTTGAATGCCATCTTATAATTTTTTTGATCTCCCGTTTCATGAGTTTTTGTTTTCTTTCTCTGAAAGCACATGGCAGGCTGCAGACTAAAATCACTTATGTTTCTTTCTGTACATATTTCTGAACATATGTTCTTCTTCTACCTCCTGCTGTGTTTTGGTGTTTTCTTCATGTGGCATAAGTTTTTTTCATGGCTTCAGTGTTTTTCTGTTTCTCCTCCCTGAAGCAGAAGTCAGCCTTGTCTCCCAAGGTGGGGGAAGTATCCTGCATCGGCTGCCTGAGTCCTGTCCCGGGTCTGTGGACTTTGAGCTGGGCAACAGTTCTCTTGGGCTGGGCCTCACATCGCTGTGGGGGCCAGCAGCCCGTAGGGTGCTGAGAGGAGGCTCTGTGGCCTCTGATGCCTCCTGGCACCCGGCTTGGCTGGGACCCTGGTCTCCCCACCCCCAGCCTCCACACACACTGCTTCTCTGGAGGGACTGCAGAGGGGCCTCCCGGCCACCGTTGCTGCTACCTCCAGGCGTGTGGTGTGAGTCTTTGTTGTCTTGATTTCTTTGCTTGACTGATTAGAAACTGGGATGGTGGCATAAAGGTGCCTTCACTGCCCTCCAGCACCACTCAGAGGGTTTGTTCTCTGCTCCTGTGTAGCCTGGAGTCTGCGTCACTGTCCGTGGAGCGACACCTTCCTCATGACACTGCGGCTCTTGTCACCTGGGACCAGTCTTTGGATTTTGTGACATTAAGCTTTCCCATGTCCGCATCAACAGATGGTATATTTTGAGGCCAGGATGCTGGGCTAAGTAATGACTCCACACAGGGCCCCACGGGTGGCGTGTTCAGTGAGTGCACTACAGTTTCCTTTGGAGCACTTGGTGGGTATTCGGTGACGGCACAGAGAAATCTGAAATCACGGTAAACTCAGCCGTGTACTGTGGCGGGTGGCTAAAGAGTTGTTGTTGTTCAGTTGCTCAGTTGTGTCTGACTCTTTGTGACCCCTTGGACTGCAGCACACCAGGCTCCCCTGTTCACCATCTCCAGAACTTTCCTCAGATTCTTGTCTGTTGAGTCGGTGATGCCATCCAGCCATCTCACATGCTGCTGCCCTTTCTAAAGGGTAAACATCAGTTTTAGGCCTTTTCAGAGCAGCATGTTGTCCCAAACAGTATTAGTGGGGTGGGGGCCGGGCAACGTCACTGAAGAGTGTGGCCACAAGGCCAACCACTGTTGTGCAGCTCCAGCCCCGTGCCAGACTGGAGCAGAGTGGGGAGAGCTGGGGGCAGCCGGTGCATTAGGTCCCATGAAGTGTCCTTGTCCAGGTTCCTGGGGCTGTGAGGGGGCGGCAGGGAGGCAGCGGGGCTAGCCCACTTATGGCCTCTGGGACTGAATACAGAGTAACTGGAACCCATGGTAGGAACCCAGGGGTCCAGAGCAGGCTCAGGGTAAGAAGACATTGGAAGGATTTCAAAGACAAATCATGAAGGTTTGAGGCACTGGGGGGCCATGTCCATGGTCCACAGTCAGAGACGCCAGAGGGATGTGGTCAAGTGTGGGGTGAACCCAGATGACTCTTAGGATGGCCACTCAGTTCTTAGGTCATGTCATCACCTGAACTATTTTAGATGGCAAATTAAGCTATATGCATTTCCTCTGGTAAAGCATATCTGAGTTTAGTTGTTATATTTGAGGGAAATAGGACAATTTGGTTCAGGACTGGCAGCCCCCTGTAGTTCAGGGGGAGTTCGGTGTGTTTGATGTGTCTGATGGGCTGCTTATAGAACCCCCTCCCTTTCCTCCACTTGGCTTCATAGCAAGCTTGGACTCTTTTGGTTAAGGAACAGTTTTCCTTTTAAGATTTGTATTACTTCCCAAATATTAGCGAAGTCCAGAAAGGTGCAAACCCTAGATGTTGGAGCAACCAAGTCTTCTCCAGTCAAAATGACCTACTTCTCATATTTTCCCTGAAAGTCTAACTTTTCCGCGAGGCCATAGTTTCCCTCCCTTGCCTTTGGGATGCACAGTTTTCTCAGTGAATCGCTGCACTGTTCACCCATCACCCATCCCCTGAAAATGTGGTGAACACCCTTCTTCACTTGGGCTTTCCCGGAGTTGCAACTTGAGACAGAGCAAGAGCACAGCGGCTGTAGGCATCCGCTGCCATCGCCACCATGGAGACGCGCCTCCCGGGAGCCTATAGACGCCTCCCCTCCCTCTACTGCTTGTCCAGGGCCACTTGTGCCAGGAGAAGAGCACTGGGGGTGGGCTGCGTTTGAAAGAGGGTTTAATCTTGAGCAGTTCATGTTTGAAGTGTGATAGAACCGATCTGAGCCGTAAAAGAAGTTTAAATGATTTCACATCACACCAGCTACATTCTCTGACCATGATGGAATCAAACTAGAAATCAGTTATAGAAAGGTATCTGAAAAATCCTCAAATACTTGAAATTAAGTGTCAACTTCTAAATAACCTATGGACCAAGAAGGAACCAAAAAAGAAGTGAAAACTGCTTATTTTGAAATGAATGAAAATGAAAACACATAACATCACAATATTTGCCATATAACTAACGTAGCACTTGAAGGAAACTTAGGGTATAAAACACCTCATTAGTAAAGAAGAAATGTCTTCAGCTTCTACCTCAAGGAACCAGGAAAAGATAAAGTAAGCAGAATAAAGGAAATCATAGGAATCAAAACAGGAATTAATGAAATACAAACTAGAAACAATGATAGAGAATATCAGTGAAAGCAAATGGTAGTTTTTTGAGAAAAATCGATGAAATTGATCAACCTGTAGCCAGACAGGAAAAATGGATATACTATGATCAGCCTTATGCCAACACATTAAATTACTTTAGATGAAATGCATATTGTTTTTTGAAAGAAAGTATCAATACCAAGGCTAACTCAAGTACAGGTTGATTATCCTGATTCTCCAAAATAGATTTAAAAGTGAATTTTGTTGTAAACCACTTGCTCTGGCCCAGGAAAAACCTCCAGGACCAAATGGCTTTACTAGGGAATATTATTAAATATTTAAAGAAGAAATATCACCAATTCTATATAAACTCTTCCAGAAGATTGAAAAGAAGGGAATACTTCCAAAATTATTCTGAGTCAAATATTACCCTAATAATAAAGCCAGGCAAATATAGAAGAAGAGAAAACTATGGATGAGTATCTCTCATGAACATATATGAAAACTCAACAAAATTTTAGCCAGTCAAATAGAATAACTAATGGAACTTTATCCCAGAAATTCAAAGTATCATCTACATTCTAAAATTAATCAATATGTTGTTCGGTTGTTGTTCAGTCACTCAGTCATGTCCAACTCTTTGTGACCGCATGGCCTGCAGCAAACCAGGCCTCCCTGTCCTTCCTCATCTCCTGGAGTTTACTCAAACTCATGTCCATTGAGTCGGTGATACCATCCAACCATCTTGTTTTCTGTAGTCCCCTTCTCCTCCTGCCTTCAATCTTTCCCAGCAGCAGGGTCTTTTCCAATGAGTTGGCTCTTCGCATCAGGTGGCCAAAGAATTGGAGCTTCAGATTCAGCCTCAGTCCTTCCAATGATTTTTCAGGATTTATTTCCTTTAGGATTGACTGATTTGATCTTCCTGCAGTCCAAGGGACCCTCAGAGTCTTCTCCAACACCACAGTTCAAAAGCATTAATTCTTCGGCGTTCAGCCTTGTTTATGGTTCAACTCTCACATGCATACATGACTACTGGAAAAACCTTAGCTTTGACTATATGGACCAATGTCTGTGCTTTTTAATATGATGTCTAGGTTTGTCATATCTTTTGTTCCAAGGAACAAACGTCTTTTAATTTCATCAATATAGTTCACCCTATTAACAGACCAAAACCAAAAAAACTGTATCATCTCAGTACCTGCAGTAAAAGTATTTGATACAATGTAATACCCACTCCAGGGGCTTCCCTGGTGGCTCAGGTAGTAAAAAATCTACCTGCAATGGGAAAGACCCAGGTTCAATCCGTGGATCAGGAAGATCCCCTGGGAAAGGGAATGGCAACCCACTCCAGTATTCTTGCCTGGAAAATCCCATGCACAGAAGAGCCTGGTGAGCTATACAGTTCATGGAGTTGCAAAGAGTTGGACATGACTAAATGACTAACACACACAACATCCGCTCCAGGTAAAAGCTTTCAGGAAACTAGGAATAGAAGGAGGCTTCCAGTGAATGGCATCAGTGATAGGATCACAGCCAATGCTGTCAAGGTCGAAACAGTGAGTCATTCCCTTGCAGTTGAGAGTAAGGCAAGGACACGTGTTCTCACCTCTTCTATTACATATTTTCCAGGAGGTTCTATCAAGTTCAATAGGAAATAATAGACATTGAAATTGGAAGGAAAGATTTAAAACTGTCTTTATTCTCAGTCAACATGTTTGTCTATGTAGAATATCCTATAGCATCAAAAGGAGGCTGCAAGAATAACTGGGTTTAGCAAGGCTGCTGTATACAAGATACAAAAAATCAAGTGTATTTCTCTATACCATCAACAAATAATTAGAAATGGAAAAACAGTACATCTAATAGCAAAACATTGCTGAATGGAATTATTGAAGAGAGATCAATGGAGAACTATACATTGCACAAAGACTCAGTGTTGTTAAGATACGAAGTCTCCTCAAACTGGTTTGTGAGTTCAGTGGACTCCCAAGGAGAATTCCAAAAAATAAAAAAACAAGGGGTTTTTGATAGAAATGTGACAACTAACACTACTTGGTTCCATGAATTATTTTTAAAATACTGTAATCAAGACAGTGTGATGTTGGTGTTAAGAGAGACAAATTGACCAGTGGGTCAGAAACAGACTTGCACATAGATGGGCAGTTAGTTTTCAACAACAGTCCCAAGGCAGTTTAATGGAAAGGGCTAGTTTTGTCAAAAAATGGTGCTGGAACACCATTAAACATTCAGATGCAAAAAAAAAAAAAAGGAAAAAAAGACCTTTCATCCACATCTCCCATCATGTATAAAAATTAATTTGAATCAGATCAGAAAGCTAAAATTTTATATGCCAGGAACAAAATGATATAATTTTTTGTGTGACCTTGCATTAGGCAAAGTTTCCTTAGTTAATACATTGAAAGCATTATCCATCAAAGAAACAAGTTTATAAATTGGACCTCATTAAGTTAAAAAAAATTAAAATTTTCTACTTTCCAAAAGACAATATTAAGAAAATGACAAGACAAACCACAGACTGAGAGAAAATATTTGCAAATCTAATTTATCTGGAATGTATAACTGACTCTTAAAATGCAATACTAAGGAAACAAACAACATAATTAAAAATAACAAAAAGATTTGACCATCCACTTCACCAAAGAAAATGTGTGGATGGCAAATAGGTACATGAATAGAAGTTAAACATCACTAGTCATTAGCTAAATGCAAATTAAATTCACAGTGAGATACTACTTGGTGTGACCCATCTGCCAAGCACTGGCAAAGATGGAAACCATCCCATACTGCTTGTGAGAATGTAAAATGGTATCTTTGCTTTGGAATCATTTTGGCAGTTAAGCCAAAAAGCTAGTTAAATATACACTCACCAGTCATTCCATTATCAGGTGTTACCCAGTCATAATGAAAGCGTATATTCATACAAAGCTTTGAGCAAGAATTATTTTGGGGGGCTCCAAAATCACTGCAGATGGTGACTGCAGCCATTAAATTAAAAGACACTTACTCCTTGGAAGGAAAGTTATGACCAACCTCAGTTCAGTTCAGTTCAGTCTCTCAGTCATGTCCGACTCTTTGCGACCCCATGAATCCCAGCACGCCAGGCCTCCCTGTTCATTACCATCTCTCGGAGTTCACTCAGACTCACATCCATCAAGTCCGTGATGCCATCCAGCCATCTCATCCTCAGTCGTCCCCTTCTCCTCCTGCCCCCAATCCCTCCCAGCGTCAGAGTCTTTTCCAGTGAGTCAACTCTTCGCATGAGGTGGCCAAAGTACTGGAGTTTCAGCTTTAGCATCATTCCTTCCAAAGAAATCCCAGGGCTGATCTCCTTCAGAATGGACTGGTTGGATCTCCTTGCAGTCCAAGGGACTCT